>JAYRBT010000001.1:71852322-71866498 GCA_036023395.1 Myiotriccus ornatus | reverse complement strand
TTACTTTATTGCTAATCACAACCCTATCTCTAAAGAAGACAAACTAGATCAGCAACCATGATTACCATGCTAAATTATGGATTTTAGACTGTAATGCAGATATCTTAAAAAATATTTTCTAAATGTAAAGACTATTATTTTTACTTGTATAAGAAAAACCCAAGAATTCTAACAGAACTCCTCAGAACTGTTCCTAACCACATAAAAATTCCTTGTTCTTTAAAACCGACATGAATTTGTGGCCTCGGATTTTCCAAATTGTATATCCTTTAGCAAGTTACAACCACAGCAGAAAATAACATTTTAACTGTGGGAAGTAAATGCCCTGACTTCTGGCCAATACTACAAAGACAAGGAAATAAAAATGTGCTGTATCATCTTGTTTGTTCAGTAACAGAGATTTTATATCACTGCCACAGTTCCAGGCTTACACATGACTTTCACAATTGTATTGTGTCAGTGATTCCATGGAACCTTTCTCTGGGCTTGAGTGGTCTGGTCTCAGAAGTGATGATTTTGCAGCCAGTGATATAATATTTAAACACCTGTCTGCCTCACAGCGGTGTCTGAATGTAAGCTAGACATCTAAACAGGGCCTGTGCATAACCAGGGTAGACACTCAGACATTTAAATCAGAAGACTCTTAAATAAAAAGATATTATATGAATCTTCATTTTTTTGTTTGTTTTGTTTGTTTTTGTTTTGAGGAGAAATGAGAAAGAAGATGCTGAACAAGACAGCTAGCAATCCTATTTGCAGTTCTAATATCTCACTTTGAGTATGTACATTCTATTGAAAATTTACCATCTATTCACTGTCAGGAAAAAACGAGCACTGAAGTTCATAATAAAAGTATCGTTAGGAGAACAAAAACCTCAAGGAAGTTAATGAACTGCCAACTTAGGCATCATTTATTTTCATACCAGAACTGAAGTACTTAGGAATTCTTTTTAAAGCTTCATAATCAAGTGAATCTTTAAACTTAGAAGATCCAATTTACTAATCGGTAAATATTAAGAGGACTTTTTTTTCTCTAAGTCAGTAACCTCTTATAGAGCCTATAAATACTAGAATGAAAGAAGGAACAGAGGTCAAACTGCAGCCTGAATATTAAATTGCACATCTTCCTGAAACACTGTGTTTTCTAAAGAGTTTTTACCGCAGTAGCTGGTAGATATACATATCTATAGGAGTTTTGCAGTTTACATAATCACAGAATATTTTGAGTTGGAAAGGACCCACAGGGATCATCAAGTCCAACTCTTAAGTGAATGGCCCAGACAGGGATTGAACCCACAACCTTGACATTATTAGCACCATGCTCTAACCAAATGAGCTAATATCAGGATTTCTTCATGTCCTTGTGGCAATGTTAAAGCGGAATGAATAACTGATTCTTTTGTTCATACACCCTGTCAAAGAAAATAAGTCAAATGAAAAATTAAGCTGACCCAGCCCAACACTAAAAGAATAATCTCCCCAAAAGAAACAAGAAACCTCCACCTCCAAATATTCTGTGCTGTTTTGAGACTTTTTGAAGGTATTTTAGGAAATCTCTCTCAATTCAGTAATAGTTCAAAATGTTTGCAAATGTATTTTTTTGGAAATAAATATTGATTGGATAAATGAGGCAACAAACTTTTTTTTTTTTTATCTGAACGTAATAGGAACTGCCTTCAAGTCTGAAATCAGGATGAGTTATAGAAGTAGCTGACATTCCTTCAAGTCATTTAAGATATAAAAGATCAGATATAAGAGATATAAAAGATTGTGACAGCTAATGCTGAGATCCATTGATCAGTATATTTAGACACAGCTAGACCTTTGCGAGTTTGTTTTCCCAGAGTGTGAGACAGAATAGAACACCTCACACTTACATTGTTCACTTCTTTTTAAGGGAAATAGTACCTATACTTATCCTAAAGAGAGGAAACTTCTCAAAAACTTTAAACTCCTAAACCATGTTTTAGGTGGACTACTGACAAACTTTGCTTAGGTAGAGAAGATTCTGGGAGCAGATATCATACCATTCTGAGTATCAAAATGATAGTATAGAATTGAGTCATCATAGTGTAAAAAGGTACAGATAACAGAATTCGCTTCATCAAATTAATAAACTCAACTCTATTCCTAGCTGATGTTTATACAAGAGCATTTTATCTTCGCAGAAAAAAGGAATGGAAATTGTTTTGAAGACTACATGCTGAGGAAGATCTACTGATGAATAGAATGTTGAGTATATGGAATTACCTTTGGAAGGGAATCATGTGAGCTTTGGATGTAGGTAAAGATTATATAATCTTGCCAGATAGAGATGCAGTGTTATGAAGAATGATTAACTTTTTCACGTGCCGAACAACACCAGTTGCCCATTTCTTCAATATCACACGGATAAACTTTTGGAACTGGTGACTAAAAATGTAGACTTCGTACTTGGTACATTGATGGCTTTTTAGAGCCTCCTGGAAGTTTCCTTCAGGATCTAGATATTAATGCAAAATTAGCTCTGTTAATGTCTAACCTATTATTCTATGGTGTAGTGTTTCCAGGAATTTAAATTTGGGACATATACTTTTGAATCAAAATTTCTAGAAATCAGCCTAGGAAGAAGAAAAGGTTGATTTATCGAATGAGTTCCAAAACCTGTGATTTGGATTTCCAGTAACTCTGCTAATTATAATTTTTAAATAATGACTAAGTTCCAGAGATGAGGCAAGTTTAATGTAGAAAAAGAAAAAGGGAAGCAAGGAAGAAGACCGCCAAGGTGATTCTGATACATCTCACTGAACATTACAGAAGATTTAATGAGGAAGGTGATTTAAACGGCAAGGGCTAGAGGGATGTTAGATCACTTGAATACTCGGAAATGCTGAAGTGCATTAAACAGCAGAAAGCTGCATTGCTTTAGGGTTTATTCCTTTTTTTTTTTTTTTAATACGGCCATTTTTTTGAGTGACAGATTGCAAGCTTGAAGATATTGTAAATGTTCTGTGATGTGACTGTCAAGAAATCTATTATAAATGGTGCTGCTAACTGCGGTAAATGCCAGATGCTGGAGAAGAGGCAACCACACAAATGGAATAGTCTCCTGACATATGACAATTTCCAGGAGAGTTTTCATGCCACATATGAAATTGTTCTCCAAAGAGATGAAGCTGAAAGAAGTCTTAACAGAATGCAGGTCCCAAAAATACTAAGGAATGGAATATAGTCCTTTGCTATTGCAAGAGAACAATGTTTTACACTTTCCCTTATGCAATATGTCTCTGGGGTCCTACATTAATTTATGAGTTTAGCTAGGATGTTGTGGAGATGTGATGGTAGTTACAAAGCACTGCTTTTTTCTGGATTTGTAATTTTCGATATAGAATTTGATTGCACAGTAATTATTATAAATTTCCAGATGCATCAAATAAAACTCTGGTCATAAAACATCTTTTATATCTCTTTTTTATTATACAGTTGAGACAAATGCATAAGACTGCATTATTTTACTTTAAAGAAGCTTTGCTTTGTACTTTTAGGAATAAAGTTGTGTGGTAAGACTGTCTCACTGATGTGATGCAAACCGAGACTGTTTGTCACCAAAAAAAAAAAAATTTACTAACAAAGATAAAGGGGCAAATTGAAAAGAGTAAAACTAACAATGTCATTCTATAAGGTCAATCAAAGAGAAAAATAAATGCTGAAAGACTAATGATGTCTGGAAAACTAAATAAAGCATTTTTCAAACATGAAAGCAGAAATGTGTAACTTCAGAAAGCTCCTAATTTTAGAAATGAAATAGAAAATGATAAAATAAAGTAAACAGAATCTCTACTTTTATGGATGAAAAATTCATTATGACTTTTTCCTGAAGTGAATGAGGGTGATTTTAAAGCTCATTACAACACCCACCATTAATACACCTCAGTGATGGTATTTACTTATGAGAATTCAAAAAAAAGATGATTTTTGGAAGTAAGATGGTGATGAAGTGTACAACTTTGCTTTGATATAGCCTGACACACACTAAAGGACTAAAGTTTCCAATGGCAAGTAATAGAAGTAGTAATCCTTGATGAAAAAATTCAGTGTATCTGTCTCAAGATGTCTGTCAGACAATGATTAATGCAAAACTCTGGGCCTTGTTTGTTTTAGTCTGATAACTCTTTTTAATGGTGCTGGTCATCACCTTTCTGCTAAGGCTGATAACATTATAACACATTATGCCACATTCTCCTGAGATAATACAATTTTTATTTTCTTTTGTTTATTTATCCATTTCGAATAGTTTTTAGAGCCATATATCATGTTGGAATAAAGAAGAAACTTTTCATTTCTGTCCAGTGGTAATCAAAAATAAAATAAATGTACCTCAGGGTTTAGATAAATATATTTGAATATCTTCACCTTGATCAGCCCCTTTGCAGAAGGACGTAATAAACTGTGGAATTTAGAATAATGCATAGCAATATTTGTTTTCCAGTTTAGAGTAAATAATTATAAAATTCAATCTTTCTCTGTAGGAAATTTAACACATTAATTGACAAAATTTAAAGAAAATCCCAAGATATATTAAAAAACATTAAAAAAAAACCAGTAAAAATTTTAAATAAAAACGTGCTAATAAAAGGAGATAATGATTTGTTAATGTTTAAACTGTAATTCTAATGATAATAATAGCCAAATACACCCTTCTTCTTGCCGTGACCTACAGTAATAAGTGACCAGGTATCATTTCTTCCAGTAAGCAAAATATCTAAACCTTTAGCTTGTGTATGTCTGCTGCTATTCTGAAAGCTGTCTGAAACAGAAAGTCTGAGAAGAGCAGAGAAATTAATAGATTTTCTAACTTTGTGTTTATAAGAAAAATGAAGCGGTGTGACTGAGTTATACAGAGACCATATTTTATGATGTCTAATGGATGTAGGCCTTTTTTTTTCAGAGATGTGGGCCTCTGTGTTTCAGGAGTTATATGTTAGTTCATGTCTGTTATGCAGTGGAGAAGGAGCAGCGTCCTCGCTGGATCTCAATAAGGAAGATGCAAGAGCAAACGACACAGTAGAACAAGCTTTAGTAATAAGACAGAAGTACGAAGAAAATCATAGATAGAAAGTAAATTTTACCTCCCTTCAGATACTGGGAACTTTCTTTCATGCAGCATCAGATGGACCCCAGATGAATCCTTCCATACCACACTGTTCATATCCTATCCATGGAAAGGTTCACCCTCATTGCTGTACCATGGCTCCTCACACCTGATGCAACAAAAAAAAAAAAAAAACCATCTTGTCTTGACAGGAAGGAATATGGTCTTTCTCATAATGCCCATCAGAACATTTCTAGCTACACATATTTACGAAATGTATGCAGGAACAGTTATTCAGGGTGTCCAGTGCAAACTCCTATACGTCGTTACGTCTAGGGGTTTGCACTGTGGCCATTCACTGTCATGCAGGCTTTTCAAGTTCTAAGCACAAATAGAGCAGACGTGGGCCACTAAAGATCACTAGCTCCTCAAATACATTATCTTCCTCAAGACTTATAATACAATTTCATTGCTCACATTGATACTTTTGTAAAGATCAGGACTAGTAGATTGATATTCAAAATGTTAACTCCACTGCTTTTTGAGATTTGTAACCCCTTTTCTTCAAGTAAAGTAGAGAATTGTGTATCTTAATTCTAGATCTAGAGAATGAATGAGTAAGTTTATCTAAATTTTTGGTTAGTAAAGTTATTGATCCTGTCAGAAAGGTAGAACTGCCCCTCATTTATAAGTCTCATGAAATGCCTGAGTGTCTGCACATTTTTTACTAAAAAAAAAATGGAACAGTTCTGATGTCCAGTTCTGTTCATGTCTCTCTGCTTAATGGTTCAATAGCTATTCTGTTCTTCTATGAACAATGAAATAATAAAACTGTCCCCATAATGAAGTCCAGATTAACAAACTTCTGTTTAAGGAAATGTTAAGACTTCATTAACTTCAGACAGTTTTCAAGCATCTGCTTATTATTTGTGACTCTGTCAGTAAAATAGGGAAGACTGATAGACATCTGAGTCTCTCTCTTTTTTTTTTTTTCGTAAAGAATCATAAAAATATTGGTAATACAGTTCAACCTTCGACTCATATTGAGAATACTGTCATCACAGGACCAGTTCAGCTTTAGCTTTGTCTAGTTGACTCCTGAAGAGCTTCAAGAGTCGATGTTCTGCAATATCTTTGGGCAACATGTTCAGATTTCATCCAGTCTCCTAGTGCAAAAGTCTTTTTGTTCTGTCCAAACCTCCCAAGCTGGAATCTGCAGACATTATCTATCATTAGATTATCTGCTACTACCAAGAAGAGTTTTCTGGCTCTATCTTTGGAGTCTTTCCAACCAGTGGTAGGAAAATATTAGATTATTCTGAGACCCCAGTTCAACAGGGGACAATAGTTCGATTCTCTCAAACCTGCTCCATAGGTCAGGTGTTCAAGGCCCCTGATAGCCTGAATGATCATCTGATGATACCCATCCAAATGTGGTCCAATCTGTAGTTCAGTCTCTCTGCCATATGCCCAGTTAGAATGTCTTGCTGCTTTATAGTAAGCGTGGTACGCATAGTGATAGGACTAGGGGCAGTGGCTTTAAACTGAAAGACAGAAGGTTTGGATTAGATATTAGGAAGAAATTCTTTACTCAGAGGGTGGTGAAACACTGGAAAAAGTAGCCCAGAGAAGCTGTGGATGGCCCATCCCTGGAAGTGTTCAAGGCCAGGTTGGATGGGGCCTTGTGCAAACTGTTCTAATGAGTGGCATCCTTGCCCACGGCAGGAGAATTGTGAATAGATGGTCTTTAAGGTATCTTTCAAATCTAACCACTCTGTTATTCTGTATTTCCATAGAAATACATCCTAGTGGTGACTTATTTGCTTGAAACAAATGTATCCACACCCCAAATAAAAGTTAGCATTTCGATATTACTAATGTCTAAAACCAAAATTTAACTTTATTAAGCAGTATATGATAGCTTGACTTTGACTACCTATGTCAACAGAAGAGCAAATCTGTAAAAATTCTTTTGTGTGTCTGCTACCAATTTTAAAGTATTTCTCCATGTAGTATTGCAAAGGTTATTAACGCACTGGTGTATGAAATAAGGTAAAGAAAAGCAATTTAGCAGAATTTAATAACATGGTTTAGTTACTTGAGTTTAAATCATAAATGAAGAGTACATTTCTTAACCAAATGTCTTTTGTTATTGGACTCTTTCCATATCTAGAGAATCTGTAAAGTGGAAAAGAACACACTATTTAAATGGAGCTAAGAATTTATTTACAGGCAAATAAATATTTTAACAGGATAATAAAAATGGAGTAATTATTATAAAACCTGTTACAATAGCACTATCATTGACAGTCCTAATTACTATAGAAAAGTCACATTAATAATATCCTTATGTTATTATAAATGCTAATTTCAATTTCCAGATTAGGCCAAGGCAAGCCCAGGGAAGCCCTGAGTGCCTGCACTATCAGGTCAATACAAAGGTAATTGTTTTTTGAATAGTAGTGGCAGACATATTTACTTCTGTATAACAGGATATGTGTGGGCCTATTTTTATACCAGTCCTTGCAAGCTTGTTTACTTCCTCATGTGTCTGGGCAATCACTATCCAATTTTAATGTGCAGATGCCCATTTTTCCTAATATATTCAGCTTTCTATCCTTAGAATTTGCCTCCTATGTCTTTATTTATTAATAGCAAAGTCGAGCTTAGATGGAAAAAAATGGAGAGAAATCTAATTATTTTGAAAGAAAAGAAGCTCTAGGGAAGTTGAAAGACAGTAAAATTTCTACATTGCAAAGGAGTATAAATAATTTTATTGTTTAGATAATTAATGTTGACAGAACACATAGACTGCTTTCCCTTGTGCAAGTCAACATCCTACTCCTTTGCAAGAAACTCTCTGCTATACTTTTTTGTGACATAATGAATAAGGGGCCTGATATTATTTGAGGAAAGGGATTTGACTTAGGAAGACACAATCCCTACACACATTGCCTCAACCTGCAAGGAAGACTTATTAAGCACCAAAAAATTGACCCTGGAAAAGAGGTGTTTTTTCAGAGTAAAATCCCTCTCTTTGCTAATTTCTCATCTATTTCAACCAACTTTATCCTAAGGTAGTTTTTTATGGAAACTAAAAAGAGTCATTTAAAGGAACTTGGGGTTTTTTTATATATAAGAGTGAGTAGCAAGGGTTATTCCTGTATTAGCCCTATATATGTTCTTTCTCAAATATGAAATTGAACCACCTTTGCACATGCTGTGCAATAATATAGTTCAGGAACAGACTCAGCTGTTTTCTAAGCCAAGTCTGTCTCTGTGTATTCTTGTTGAACTTGCTCTACAGTTTATGGCCAGCTGAGTACCAGTTGAGTGAAGACATGAACCTGCTTCCCAGCACATGACAGAGAGCTGTAGCAAAAAACTACAGAATTGTTGTTTTCCTAGACTCTTTCCAGTGAACTGAAAATTTAATTAAGTAACTGGAGCAGGTCCAAGGTCACAGTACCAGTTTTTTACACTGTAAACTTAAAAGGACATTTTAGTGGTTTATAGGAAGCCTTAACTATTACAAATTGAGAATCAAATAAGTGGGGTTCTTCTTCGGCCTATATTCAAAGTAGACAAACTTAGAAATTTTTGGGAATAATGCTGTCTGTGATTGATTGAATGGGATCATACATTGCCCAATGCTTTCAAACTTTTAGGAACTATTCATTGAAATGATTATTTCCTAACTAATTAAATAAATATATGTCTATGGCAAAGAACTTAAATCCAAAGACCTACTTGTACTAACAAAAAACTTACCTCTCCATCCCCAGATCACCTTATCATTCATTATGGGTGTTTATTCCCAGACTAAATTTTCAATCTAAAGAACAAGTTTCTGGTTGAAAATAAAAACAAATAAAAAACCAAAACCAAACAAATAAACAAAAACCCAAACCAAGCCAAAAAAACCAAACCAACCCTTCAGTATGATTCTCATGACTGGAAATCTACCATGTTTATACTCTCTAAATCTACACAATACTCCAGTGCCTTTCTAGTAATCTCAGTACCCTTGTACAGCACTCTTTGTCTCATAAGGTATGTTCTTAGTTTTCTACTATAAAAACAACACTTGTATTTGCTCAGTACTATTATTTCATGCAGGGTTTGAACTGGGACCCAGTGTCAAATGATTTGTAACATGGATGTGGCCTGTCTCCTCCAGAAGAAGGTACTCCCTCTTGGCTTGCAGGTATGAAGAAACAGCCAATAGACTTTATGCACCTGAAAGCATAATATAAGTTTGTAAATTAATTAAGAAAGAAGCAGGACCAATTAGCAGACATTCAAATGAGGAAAGAAGTGTAGGGATCCTTAGATGCAAAAGAGTGTTACTGAGACTAATTTGAGTATCTAAAATGGTCAAATATTTACAGAAATATTTACGGAACAAGCCCTTAAATGATCAAACCCATTTCAGGGATAATGTTGTAGATTTTTTGATGAATGTTTGTTTTTATGGAGTGATTCCTACGTGTTGTGACTGCCACTGTTAGTAAACCTGATCCTTCATGTCTTTCAATATTACACCAAAGCCTTAGGTCCTCCTGAGCTAGTTTGAAAGTACAGCCTCTTAGTTATTCATTTATTCGTTGTTTTTTTTTTCCTCACTTTCAAAGGTCTCCTTGATTGTAATTAATCTATTCCCCCCTTCAGACAAAATACCGTCATTTTAGTATGTTGGAAAAAAATGGGAAAATGCTGGATATTCCAAATTTCTGTATTCTACTTTTCACAATGACAGGACCATGATTTACTTTCTCATATTTCTTATTCTTTTTTAATCTACCAGGTGCAAGAGAATGTCGCCAAAACTATTACAATACAATGGGTTTGTAAAATTTTGTTATATTCTGCCTTTTTTTTTTTTTTTTTTTTTACTTTAACACTGTTTTATTAAGCATTTTTGGTATGGAACTACTTCATTGGTACATGACAGCATCATGGTTTTGTAGCCAAAGGGTCTGAGTTCGTTGTGGTGGTTTTTTTCTTACTTAATTGCTTACTTTATATTGCACAAACAGTCATAAGAATATTGATCTGTGTGTTTGTGTTTTATATTTCAGGGACTACGTTCAAGAAATTCACAAAATCAGAGCTTATCAATGCAAGAAAAGGGTGTTACTTTTGAAGTTTCACTCCTCTACCTGGTGTCATTTACTTAAGTTTATCACAACTTATGACTGTTGTCCTTGAAATTGTAAGGAGGATATAAAGTGACTTAGACCACATGTTGAAGACTGTACTTCACCCCTGCCCTTGCTATATCTGTTCTGTCACTGGAAAGATTAATTTTCCAGTTTTATGATTCTAAGAGCTTTCACAAGTATTAAATTTATTTTTAAAAAGAAATCAGTTACGTAGCACAGAGCTACAACTCCGTTAGAGAAATCTTAGAGCACAGAAGTACAGCTTGAGTTTGCATGCTTCATTGACAGAAACCTGAAACAGGGTTTTTGTTTTAATTACTGTCATTCATCTATACTAGTATTTTTAAATAAAGGTTACTCCATAAATCAGAATATCCAGTGCAATATATGTTTATGCTCTTTATCTAACGCCATAGCAGTGTTCATATTTTATAACTACTAAATAGAAGCTATAAAGATAAAAATATTATTAGATATCAGATTATATGATCTTTCTTTCAGCTATAGATGTATAGATGTTTACACCTGTAAACATTTCTGGAAGGGAGGCTTCAGAAAAGCAGATAGAGACAAACTTTTCAAAAATTATTAGTCATCTTTATAGTCCTTCAGTTTCCTAGAAAAATGGAAAGAAACATTGAAAAAACAATTGATTTCATGTATTGATTTAGAAAAATTAATTTTAAAATATGTTAATCTAAGGTGTTGATGAAGAGCCCTGTGCTGTTGTTTAACTGACATGTCTAAATTAAAAGTATAGTTGCCTCAAGCATCTTTCTTTCTGGCATAGAATGCACTTCTAAAGCATCTATCTCTACCTGACTGTGAAGATAAGTATGCTTCAGGAGCTTGTCTTTGAAATAGTTTAAATGTTCTAACTACAAATCACAGATTCTTCAGTACCTTTGCATTTGAAGAATGGATTGTCAGAATCCTTCTAA
Source organism: Myiotriccus ornatus (assembly GCA_036023395.1). NCBI lineage: Eukaryota > Metazoa > Chordata > Aves > Passeriformes > Tyrannidae > Myiotriccus > Myiotriccus ornatus. The sequence continues at coordinate 71,855,321 of JAYRBT010000001.1, read as the reverse complement.
GCAGCAGAAATGTTTTCTTTGTGCAAACAGAACAGAAATATGAGTTCCAAATTATGGTTATCTAAATTTGGATACGTGTCAGGTTGTATCACATGAGTAAAACACCAAGACAGTTAAACTGAAGTATATCAAAACAACTGATAAGTAAGTATCATTTTAACAAAACAGTTACATTTGTGACAAAGGAATGCTCTATTTGAGGGTGATGAAAACTTATACTCAAGAGGAAAGCACAAACAATGCAAATTTTAAAAAGCAACTTGAAATGCAGATCTTTCTTTTCTATCGATAGGATGAACAGCCTAATTTTTGATATTCAACTTCACTACTTAATTCAAGACACACATCCATCCTGTCTCTAAACATCAGCTACTACACTATCAAAATTATATTTCACTGGGACTTCAAGAGCGCTTTCGGTGTCTTCTTTTTCCTAATTTGATTTTTGCAGTGAGTATTTTGTAAGTAGAACTACACTGCATCAGTAATTCAGCAGGAACTGTGCTATGGTTTGCAATGTTTTTTATTTTTAGTGGTTTTAAATCTTCCAGATCATGTCACAGCATAAACACTTACAAGCTGAGAATTTTAGACTGTGCCCCTATTTGTGAAGTTAACACAAACTGATTTTTTTCTGTAAAACCCATCCACAGCAGTGTTCTGAAAATCTGATTTTAAGCACTGACAGTATACCTTAATTAAGAAAAAGGTAGCAATGAAATTCATATTTTCTTCCAACTATTCAGACTGCAGAAACAATTAACCAAAAAACCCACTCCAATGTAAGAAATTGATTTCCATCTGAGTAAACAGTGAAAAAAAAGCTGAGGAAAAGAATTGAGACTATTGTGACTGCAGTGTAATGGGGTTTGCTATCCTAACCATTTGTTCTCTACTATAGCAAAACCATTTTTTCCTAGCAATCAGAAACCCCATTTTGGCTTTAATGTTTTAAAATGACAAATCACTTTGTCAGCATCTATAATATCTTTTTCCCATGACATTATTCTCCCATTGCTAGTGTTCATCATTTTCAAAATATTATATCATGTTTTATCCTCTAAAATATGCAAATTCCTGGGGCACATCCACTCTTTCTGTAGTATTATCAGGCTTGTATCTCTACTAATCTGCCTCATTTATTAATAATAATAGGAAACAGATCAGTTCTACCTCATGTCTCAACTGCATATGGGAACTGAGAACATTAGGAAAATTCACAATGAGTTCATGCTGTAATCCATCCATCTGCCACAAGCTTATGTTGTCAGTGCTAGATGAGAGGTATGTAACACATTAGATTAGCTTCCAACATTTTCTCAGTCACTGTGTTGCTGGGGAAAAAAAAAAGTGGCTTTCATTACTTATTCCAGATATATTCACCACCTTAAAAATGCAACTTCATCTATTTTATATGATTTTACTATCAGAGCTAAAAAATACCTGAAAAGAAAACCAGTATAGAAATATATATATATATATAGTGGTGAACATACAAGCTTTCTTGTTCTTCTGATTGTTCGTGGTTTCTAATTGCTTCATGTACTCCCATACTTGAAATAACAAAGTTGAAAACTCAAGTTTCTCTCAGTCATCCAAACTACTATCCATTATGAGCACAATGTGATATAAAGATGGATTTCTATGATTAAATTTACCCACTATGGGAAAGGTTCAGTTACTTGGATTTCATTTGCTTTGAATTTTCTCTTCACACTACAGATTTCTCCTTTTATTATTTTTATTTTTTTTTTAAATGTTAGAAAGTTTTTTTGAATCCACTACTGTGATCCTGATATAAAGAAAATCTATATGAAATTTTCTATGCAACTTCATAACCCTTTCTGCAGTTTGTTTGTAGAAATATAAAACCTTAGCAGCTTTAAAAGTAAAGAAAGATGTAATTCCCAGTGACATTTGTCTTTTTATTGATCCTTTGCTAATTCACGCTGGTTCATACTGTGTGAAAAATATTCATGTAAGAGTCAAAACCACAGATAAGACTGAAGATGAATTTTGTTATCCCCTATTTTTTGTCCTTTCAGAACACATTTGGGGAGTGTAATGGCAATGCTTTCAATGTGACATATCCTGATAGAAGAGTTAGATAATAAAGGTCCCTTTCAATCATAAACACAATGCATTTTTTCAATTGTGAAATTGTCTGTCAATTGTGAGCAGTATGACAGAGTTACTTGCTTAATTAATAACAAATTTCAAATTTCACAGTTTAGGTATTTCACCTATATTTGCCTTTTGACATTTGCAATTGAAGATCTCTAATGTTTAGCTCATAAGAGTGGAAAAAAATTATATGCATCAATACAACCCATGCATATAAAAGATTAGAGCTATCATGAAGTTAAAGTACAAATCAAATAAACTGCATCTTTCTCGGTGCACACGCACACAAGTGTGGTTATGTTGTTTGTACAGTGCTTTACTGGTCTGATATTTTTAGGCATAATTTTAATAAATTTAATATTTTTATAAATAATTTAGCCGTTTTCTGAGATAAAACAATAATTTATTTTTTTTTTCATTCTAAAAGGAATTTTAGTTTTAAAGATTTTGCTGGGAAGTGTGTGTGGTCATTGACCTTTTCATCTTGGTTCCTCCCTACAAATTATTTATTTCATAAAGCTCCAAATCAGTAAGTCAGTCACAGTAATTGATTTAGTTTTTAAAATTTTCTGCACTTATAAATAAGCGTGCTACAGTAGGGTCTTTATGACCTGTACTAAATAACTGATTCTCTTTTATCTCTTTTATCCTTCTTTTTTTTCTCCCTACTTCCATAAATGCCTGAAAAACAGTCTCATGGTCTTGTGGTTTTGTTCTTACCACTTCTATGGTTACATATTAAAAACCTGAACTTGTTCACCAAAGTAAACTCCTGACATTATAACTAATAACCTCTCATTTCATAGAATCATAGAATCATAGAATCATAGAATCATAGAATAGATTGGGTTGGAAAAGACCTCCAAGATCATCAA
>JAYRBT010000001.1:71830089-71851951 GCA_036023395.1 Myiotriccus ornatus | reverse complement strand
CTGTTGGAATCAGCCCAACTCTCCAGCCTATCCAGATCTCTCTGCAGAGCCCTCCTGCCCTCTGGCAGGTCAACACTCCCTCCCAACGTGGTGTCATTTTTCTTCTTTGTATTCCAAATGAGACTTCTTACATCAGTCTGTAGTATCTTTTATACTTACCTTGTGAAATGTCTGTGGGATAAGTTCACCTTTTTGTTCAGTGTTTGTACTGCTCAAGGGAAACTTAGGCTGTGACAAGGGCCCCTAGGCAAGACAGTTATATAAAAGGCAATGCGGGAAAGGGAGCATATTTCAATATGACACGTCTAAGAAAATGGAAATTGTGCAAAATAATAGAGGAGACATCACTACCTATAAGATCATGAAATCTTCAGGGAATAGAACAATTCAGTTCCGGTCAGATTTGAGTACTGCAAAGCAGGGATGTAGACAGACCGTTGTGTTAGCATAAATGAGTCTCATATCTTTCTATTAAAAGCGTATATATATATATATATGAATATATATACATGAATATATATATATTCATATATATATGAGTATTGGTGAAATTTTTATTTTGCCTAAATGTTAATTTTGGTAGGTTGACCCCGCATGACAGGTAAGTTCCCACCCAGTCACCTCCTCACTTACCCAGTTTTGTTGCTGGGAATGATGTTATTTGCTGTGAGATATCTCTTTGGTCAGCTGGAGGAGTCAGCTGTCCTAATTGTGTTTCTTCCAAGCTCCTTGCCCACCTCCAGCCTACTTTTTGAAGGTCACAGTGAAACCCTAACCCTGTGAAGGCACAGTTCAGCAATAGCTAAAACTTTGGTATTCTATCAACACCATTTTGGTCATAAATCTGAAACAGCCATGGGTCTGTTATAATAAAATTAACTCCATCAGAGCCAGATTCAGTACGATAACAAAAGACTTGACTTTTGTTCCCCTTTTTTAAATCTTTGATCATTGAAAAACTGTATTTAATCACTTTCCTAAATATGAATCTGCTTCTTCAGAAGTGCTGTCACTTCTTAAGAAAGCAAAGTCTATACCAGAATCTTATGTCCCTTTTCTAATTTCACTGAAGAGACTACAAATTAAGTATGTATTTTATGATCCTCTATTTTATAACCTTTTTATAAAGGGTGTTTTATAACATTATTTTTTTATTTTATCTGTCATTCTCCTACTCTCCATCAATTCCCTGGATGAAGTGAAAATATGTAGGGAAAGATTACTGAGAAATTGTGAACAAAAATTATTTTGGGGTTTTCTTAATGTATACTAAAATGTGATACTTTCTCACAGATATTTTGTTAATGGATCTGCTCTTCTGTGCACCACCTTATTTATTCTGAGTGTGCAATAGGTTTCAAATGATAATTATTTTGTGAAAAAACACCAACAGACAAACAGCAAGCTCTAGTACCTTTGTGCTATTTTATGGTATTCCTGGAAAAATAGAGAAATAAAGCAAATGAATATAAAGCAAACTACACCTGGTTTCATATTTCCTATTCTTGGAACTTAAAGAACAGGAAATTTTATCCAAAACTGCAGACATTTTTGTATATTTTATTCAGAAGATTTCTTTATATTTTGTTTCAGAAGATGCCAAGTTTATGTTGTCACTCACATGCATGAAAACCCACCTTTGTTTGAGGAAGCACTAGATATGATGAGAGGTTTTGAAATATCAACATGAAGCATTTGTATGCCAAGGCATCCAGCAAACAGAAAAGTATTTAATACATCACCTTTACACTGAAACCCCAAGTTTAGTCTCCTACAAATGTAGATAATACCAGGATAACAAGCCATCTGGATGTAAGGAATGCCTCCGTTAAACCTACAAAATAGTAAATAATACAGGGAATGATAGGTAGAGAACATGTGGTTATAGATCTTGGAGGACAAGCTTTAGTTACACTTCAGTTGAGCCTAACAATTGCATGGCAAATGATTCCTGGCCTTTGTTAAAGAAAATAGACTAGACTCCTTTATTTATCCAAGAATGTAAATAGAGAAGTCCATTGGACAGATGGAAATCCTGCAGCATTTGAAAGACTGGAAAATTCTATAGGGTTTCTAGTGATATACCTGATAATATTAATGGGTCTGGCACTGAGATACAAAATAGCCTGAGTGAAAGAAATTCTAACTGGTTTTGGTACCTTAGACAACAATAAGGTTGAAAGTGTTTGTAGATATGTCCAGTACTAAGAACACAATAATTTAGAAAGAAATCCATACACCAGTTTTGTGTCTGTACGACTTAGCCAGTGCAGTAGATATGTAAGCGCAGCATGGGTCAGCTTACTCGATGTTTGTAAAGAAGCACTTTTACCATGTCATAGTTATAAGGTGCCAGAGAATATCTAACGGTATCACTTAATATGTTACTGGAGCTGATTCCCTCTTTTTATCTTTTCACTTCAAGAATTTTCAGAAGTATGCTTTTTACTATTCAATCACCAGATCAAAACCTCACAGTTAAAATAAAGTAAAAAGATGTATACTGCTTTGAGATGTACCACAACCTCTTCACTTTACTTGGAGATTACACAGTGACGCAAGCTCACCCAAATTTCTGAGCAGGATCATTTAGAAGTTCTTGAAACTCTAAAAAGCCTTTTATTTGATAACATCTCTATTATTATACATGCATACCCTTTGAAAAAGATAGGCCCTTTAAGTTTCACCACTAAATTTTCATTTAGTTCTAAAAGTAAAATAACCATTTATTTTTAATTAAGTAGAAGCAATACAATAATTAGAGCAGAAATTGCATTTTTGTCTTCACTGTAGCTATTTGTTTTCCTTGTCTTTATCAATATTGCTTGCTTTCAGTTCTGTGGTACATTAAGTTCTTGCATCTGAAGTGCTGTCACCTATCTTCCTGTTTCACACACTGAAAAAGTCCTGAGGCTTGCAACACAAATGGAAAATGCAAGAATAGTTTCTTATTATCTAAAAAGAGTACACAGAAGTAACAATAACATATCAAATCGCATTTAAACAATAGTTCAAAGGGAAACTTTGAAATTATATCCAGTTCCGATATTAAAAAAAATTTTCTTGTCAAAGCACTCTTGATTTAAAAAAAGTAATATTTTTTAATATTTACATTTGCAAGCAGATTCCTCTGTGACTTAAACTGTCTATGCTAGCTTCCTATAGTTTCTCTACTCTTAATAGAGAGAGATAATCACATCCAGAGCTGAATTATTCCTATTTTAAGAGAGGTATTTAACCTATTTATTTTAATGTAAGCAAAACATATAAAAATTGGTCTTTTAAGATATCAAACGCAGAAACAGAATTTAACCCACATTCGATCGAAAGTCACAGCCTGGAGAACTAGCTTCTCTTTCATTTTTATGAACTTGAGGTATTTCAGTTATTCACAGCATTCTCATTGTGAATCTTTATTTTCGTTCCTTATAAAACAATTTTGTTATAATTAACCCATGATTTAATTTATTTTTCTTGCACAATAATTCCAAAGGCATATTTACATTTGTCATAAACTGTTTCAAAAGCTATCAATTTAGTTCTTTTTCTTGAGGGATACATATGTTCTTTACACCTTAAAATCTGTTTCATAGTCTGCAATGTTTGCAAAACAGCTGTGTGCTTCATAAAAAGCCTTATACTGAACTGTCTACAAGATAAAATACTCTCTTTTAAATATTTAAGAGCTTCAACAGTAGTAGTCTGAAGAATTTTGATATTTATTCAGTTCTTATAACAATCTTGTGTTCAGCAAAATGCAGCAAAAATCAATCGCTAACAACATCTGCATCTGAATTTAGGAAACTTTAAGTTATGTTGTACTGGCAATTGTTAATAAAGGTGCTATCCACAATCTTCATGAGTAACAAAACCATTTGATGTGCTATATATCATTATTTTTTAAATCTCAACCAGAAGTAAAAAATATCTTTAAAAATTTGGACTATTTCTCAGGGATCTGAAAACAGTGATACAATAGCTTTATTAAAATGAACAAGTGAAATGTTAAGGGGGTGATAGAATCCAGAAGCAGAAAAATAAATATAACAGATTTTGCAATAAAGAGCAGGAGTAACTTCAAAGTCAAAAGCACTAGTTTTCATGCCTTTTCACCCTTCGTATTTAAGACCTATTTCTACTCATGAACATGGAAACAGATTAATTTCTATCTTTAACAAAACACATCTGTAATCCACAGATTATGTGATCCAGTTTGGGAACCATGAAAATCCTTGCTCTGTCTCTTTTGAAAGCCTGATTTGCACCTATATTTTCAGTATCTAGTAAATTATTTTTCCAATAGTGAGCCCCTCTATGATAAAATTGAATAAATTTAACACTTTTTGTATCTGGCAGAGAACAAACCAGTCTGTCTAGAGTTCCTAAACCAATATTTCCCCAGTAAACATGGAGGTAGGATTCAGTTGCCTAAACATCAATCTCTAGAGTAATTTCAGACTTGATGAAACACCCTGTTTGGTCTCCAGCTTCTCCACTCTAGATGAACATGTGTCTCACATAAGTCCAATCTGCAGATCTATGCAGATGTCTTGGTGTTCCAGGACATCTAAAGTAATAATAATTTTTTTAAAAAATATATTTTTAGCAAAATAAATCCATGTGAGCTGATTCTTTGAGATTTAGATATCTACACTATAAGTCAATTGCGAATACACAGGTGCTTGATGCTGTTAGAGATAGATAGCATACCTGAGAAATCTTAATTGTTCACAGATTCCTTTGGGATAACATATATATATATGTATCTTCAAATTATCCCAAAGTAATTCCACACAAACATATATATATATACATATGTGAATAACAATTTAGAGAAACATGTCCCATTCTAGAGATCTACCTGGAGTCAACACTGAATACTATAGGAAAATTCAAATAATTCCCAGTTTATGAGTGGGAAACTGATTTGAAGCTTGATAGATAGGAAAAGAATCAACCCTCTATTAAGATCCCTAAATCTCTGTGTCTATATATGAGTATTAAAGCTCTCCTTATAATTAGTGGAAATCTAAGCCTCAATGCAGTTGCCAGATGTATGTTTCTAGTGCCAATTGTCAAATCCTAAAGTACCGGAGATATCTACACTGAGCTGGCACATATGCCACAGATCTTGAAGATGCTTGCTTTTCTGGAGCAGAAACTGACAGTATATTCTAGATTTGGAAACCTTTTGTGTTCTGCGATAAGTAATTGAGTTTCACTCCTCTGAGTGAGAGTACCTCATCAGCGAAGGATGAAGTACTAAACCTTTTTACGTTTCACTCACTGTAACTAGATCACCATCTGTGGCAACCATAGAATCATAGAATATTTTGAGTTAGAGGGCACCTTTGAAAGGTTATTTGATCCAACCCCCCCTGCAACTAGCAGGGACAGTGGGAGGGTGGGGGAATAATGGGAGGTCAGATTCCTGCCTTAAATGTCAGCAACTCTATGTAGATCCTTAAATATAAATGTCTTGATCTTTTAGAATCTTTTAAATTTTCTGATTTAAAATTAAGTGATGAGTGGAAATGTTGTCTCACCAAAGTTGAATAGGGCCTAAGACACTTCATGGCTCCAGATACTCACTAACTGAGTAATCTCTGATTTTTATCCCCCCCAAAAAACCCAAAATCTAATATTACAGCAGACTGGAAATTTAGGTGCTCACAATAGGTTCTCCTTTGTGAAACAAACAAACAAACAAACAAACCAACCAACAAACAAACAAACAAAAGCACCAAAAATCCAAACCAAACCAAAACAACTGGAGCTGAAGTCTGCAGGGCAAAAAGGAGAATACATTCATTTCAGTTCAGGTGCAACTGAGGTATGGAAGTAGCTGGTACTGCCATGTTTCACCTCATGGCTGAAAGAGGTGAAAGGTTAAAAAAAATGAGCGCAAGTGAACGGAATTGTAATTGCTCTGGGTACCTTAGAAGACAACTCCTCACCTTGGCTGGGTGGTTTAAGAGTAACAAACTCCCATCACGCTATCATCCCTATTGTTCTCTTATCTGATCCCGACCAGAAAGCTTTCAACCCACCTGTCATCCATCCTGTACAACAACTCTGTACATTTGATTTGCTTCTTCAGAGGGAGGGCAACTCTCTGACCCTCTTCTTCCCTGTCTGTAGTTCCTGAAGAGTCAGTATTCATACATTGTAACACCCCAGTTATGTGAGCTGTTCCATCACGTGTCAGCTATTCCAATAGCATAACACTGTGTGACCTTACGAGTTGCTCCAGTTACTCCTGTTTGTTTCTCAGGCAATGTGCATTTGGGCATGTACATTTGAGACTGGTGTCCTTTTGCCCCAGTTTCTATTCCTGAGGTCTCTCGTAATTGTCTTTATACACCCTATGCTTTTCATCCTTATCAACCATTTCCTCACTTAACTGAGTGTTTTTATCTCTCTCATTATTATTCCTATTAAAGCTCTTTTTACCAGCTCTTTTTACCAGCTTTCTTACACAAAACTGTAGGTAGAGATGCTTTTGCTGAATTTAGTCTGGCACAGTCCATCTCTTCCTAGCAGTTATCAGTCCTCAGAAAGCTCCAACTGAACTACAGTGCCCTTGACCCTTGTGTTCAGAACCAAATAGTCACCTGAGGTCACTGCAGAAGTGTCATTGGTCCCTACACAGACAAGAAGCAAAAAGACTTAGCTCAAGAGTTGGACCAGCATCAGCAGTCTCTCCACAGAATTCCTGATCCAAGACCCTGTCAAGCAACAGTGTTTCCCCAGCCAGTGAGTAAGGTTGCAGAACTAGACTTCCATTTTCCCACAGACAGGAATCTTTCATAACTACCACCCACTGCTTCCTCATGACAAAGGCACTCAGACTTGACCCACCACTGTGGCCTCCCCAGGAAGGGGTTTATCCTCTCTGTGTGACACTTAGGCAGTAAACCCATTCTGCAGTTGCAGGTTTGGGTGTACAAGGAGCTGTCCACCTGCTGCCAGAATTCAAATGCTCCCAGCTTTCACCACACCAAGAGTCTCCATTTGCCACCTGAATGAATGTAATCTCTGGCTGTTTCCCCTTCTGTTCAGCTGGGAACTTCAGCTCATGTATTTGCAGGGTATCTGTAAGGATCCCATCAATCTCATTTTCATTTGTCCTGATGCTGCACAGTCTGTCCTTCTCCTCCAGAAGCTTTTTTTTTGCTAGGCAATACAGTTTTTCAGCCAGAGCACATATGCAAGCATGGGCACCATCTTCACTTGTTTCTGTGGGAGATCTCTGGACTCTGCAGCTCTAAAGGGAAGTCTCCAGTGTGCTGGGATGGTTGTCGTTGTTGGGGCTTGGGTTCTGTGCCCCGTGGCACATCATTACATATTGAGCAGGCTTATGCTGTCCTTAGTTGCTGCTGGATTCCTTCCACACGCCCTTTGCACAAGCTGCTGTCCAAACTACTGCATTTGTGAGCTGCTTCTGTTTGCTGTGCTCATGTTTAGTGGTCACCCTCACTTTAGCCTGTGGGTTTACTGGCCAAGTGTGCAGATTCTTATTTGACTAGGTTTGTCACATTATCAAGAGCAAAATGACAGGCAGGGAAAAAAAACACTCAAAAATTCCTGTAGATAATTTTTTTTTTTTCCAAGTAAAAATGACACGTTAGAGATCACTGTCAACATGCTGGCACAGATCAGTGTATTCGTTTTTATGCCTATCTGTACTGTTTAGCCCTTTACTACTTAACATCTGGGTTTGGGGATTTCAGATTTCCCCTTTGAGACCATCACAGACTTGCCAACCCTCAGAAAAATCTACTTGGAGATCTGTCTGCATAGTGAGTGCCTTACAGAGTGCTTGGAATTGCAGAATCACAAAATTGCTATAGTTGGGAAAGGACTTCTGCAAATCATCTAGTCCAATCCCCTCTGCTCAGAGCAGAGTGAGATACTACAGGTTGCTCAAGGCTCTGTCCTGTTGGATTTCAGTAGAGAGAGGGTCCACAATGTCTTGAGGCAACTCACTCAGTCTTTGAGCACCATCATGGTAAAAATGTTTTTATGTTTAAATGCAATTTCATCTCTTTCAGTTTGTCTCTCTTGCATCTTGTCTTGTCACCTGTCAGAAAAGTCTGGCTTTACCTTCTTTACTGCCCCTCACCAAGTGTGTACGCAGATTGATAGGAAGCCTCTAGGTCTCCTTCTCTCCAAGTTGAACACTTCCAGCTCTCTCACTCTCTCCTTACTTGACTTTTTCTCCAAGTCCTCAGTCAGCCAGCTCCAGGATGTCTGTGTCTCTCTTGTGTTGGAGAGCCTGGACCTGGACACAGCGCACTAAATGATCTCACCAGAGGGAAGAATCACCTCCCTCCAAGATGTGAAGAGTCGCCTCCTCAATCTGCTGAAAATGCTTTACCTAATATAGATCAGAAGGCTCTTTGCCACAAGAGCACTTCTCTATGATTCCTCTGAAATCAGATTGGATACAGAATTCAGTCTCTGGGAGAGCTCTGGTGGGCATTAAGCTTGTTTTTGGTGTTTTCTGTCAAGAAATATAGACTTTGTGACTATGGAAGGGAGACAAAGAAGGAAGAGAACACCCCTAACCTGGTGCCTGGCGTCCCTGCATGACACAAGCAGGGTGGAGGGACCATTCAAAAGAACTTACCTGAGAATGTGGGTATAGGGCCTGTTTAAATCCCCCAAGGTGTGCCACATGAGCCATGAGAGATAGAGAGGAGGGCTGTATTGCACAACATGCTGCCTACGTGTATGAGTAGAAACGCTGGAGGGATTTGTACCGTGTTGGGGCCTGTGCCATGTAACGTTCAGTAGGGATGTAAGCATGGCATTTTAAAGCAGATATAGCCTAGGCACAAGCTGCACCAATCCAGCCGGTGTCAGTGCCAAGCACTTAGTGTACTTGCATAGATGTGGCTATAGAAACAAAATTCAAGTGATTATTGGAAATGTTTTATCATTATTGTCTCTAATTTAATGGTATCTTTCTTCAAAGAGTGAGCAGGTCCTGACATAATTCCCAAGGTCTATTCCACAGAAATGGATTTTTCTAAAAAGATGGAAGAAACACAATTGATTTTATATTTCAAGAGGATTTTCTGAGTGGAAAGGCAGAAATACTTATTTTAGATGAGATTAGTACAATATTGGAATATGTGATCTGCTATATTCTACAGTACCAGATAAAAGACATTGTTTTTAGGCAAAGTAGATTGCTTTAAATGGAAGAAATTCACAATGGATTTTAAGAAACATTAGTCTGTGGTGAGTGGTCAATAGGTAGAAAATCTGAGAACCAAAGATAATAAATGTTAGTGTTCAGTTAGTCTTCAGTTTATATATATAGTGTACACTTTTCCATGAGAGATTTCCGACAGCCATTTCCTATGTATGTAAAAGCAGGACCATTCAGTATAAGAAAAAGGGCCAGGCAGTTTATATGATTATCACAGTGTATACAAATTCATATTTGTATGTATTAATAAAATATAGTCTATATTTAAAGTCCCAAAGAAGACATCTGCAACACCACATTTCCTTTTAACTAGTAGGAATCTATGATTAACTTGGTAATATATACATTAATTTCACCTGCTGACCTTGTGCATGCTGATGGCAATTCTTATTGAGCATCAGACTTGCCTACTATATTGGAATACTTCCTTTTGAAGATGGGTCACATTTTTTTTTTTTTAAAGTGATTGAAAGAAGCTAAAGCACCTTTGGTGGGGTGACTCTTTCATATTGGCTTGTCCACTTAGTGATATATCTTCAAAGAGCCTTTTAGCACAGCTGGAGATGTAGTCCGTGTTAACAGGATTTCTCTGTTTTTTGAAATGTGGGACAATCTATCTGACAAAATAGATCAGAACACTACAACTTTTTTTTTTTTAAAAGCATGTTTCAGGAGCTGGGAAAAAGACTGTGGAAGTTGAAAATACTTTGATTAAGCTGGTTGCCTATTTTTTGACACTTCTTATAAAGCAGCTATGATGCATTGACAATAGTATTTTCAGATCTACAAATCAAAATTATTTAACAAATTTTTAAGTCTGACAGTTGTTTGAGAGGACATAAAAATCCTGTCATATTTGATGAAATCTTAACTGTTGAACTAAATATTTCACATTAATAGACTAGCGGGGGGAAAAAGTAAGATCCTTTCCAAAGCAAGTAAATGTTTTTGGCATATTTGTTAAAATTCAGAGTTAAAAAAGAACTGACATGTATTTGAACATCTAAATACTTACATTAGTTTACTATATAACAATTTTTTGAAGTATTGTGTTTTCATAATTAAGAACATATGAATGTAAAAAAGTCAAATATTCACTAATTTGAAACACCTAAATCAGGGTCTATGATGAAAAAATAATTCTTTAATTTGTGCATTTCTAACAATTTTTATTAATAGCAGGATTACATATACTGGAAATTATTCTCATAAATCCAGTCATATAATGCTTAGGTTTCTAGTTTAAGCTAGATGTGTAGGTTGTCTCTCTAGTCACTTTAAAAAGATATACAAATGGAATTGTTTGCCTTTATGAGATGTTTACCTCTTTTTAGCCAGATAGACTGGAATAGATGTTCAATTTTCACATGACTAAAGCTAAGTGAGATCAAACTTTGCATTCTTATTCTTTTTTTCTGCACCCTTCCCCCCACCCCATACTGATTTCTTCACAGAGCAAGATAACATTCTAAAGAGAAAATGTAATGCTATAGGAGAGAATCATTTGTAAGTATGGTTCCTGTGGCACTTATTGAAGAAGCTGGATTTTGAGTAGCAAATATGGTAGGGAACTACAAGGAGAAAATAAAAAGTGCTTACAATTTCAGTTTTGACAAGTGAACAAGCAGTCCTGCTTGAAATTAAGCAAATTCCAAGAACCAAAATGAGTACAACACAGAAAACCTGTGCCACCCACATTATTATAAACACTGTTGTTTGATCATCTCTCTAGATTTCACTGCTTATATTACTGGAGGGCTCATTGCTGCTGCCAGTATAGGCACTACATATTATACAAAGCATAATTAGGCTTGGCAGATATTTGGTGCTGTTGATACAAGATGTATTCTATGTGTGATTCAGGAGTATTACTCCACAATCGGTGTGATCTTATCCCAGGGACTGAACACTTCTGCAGCTGAAGCACAACAGTGTCCCTCTTATGGGATATCTTCTAATTCAGAGTAATCAAGAGGGATCCAGTTGATGCTTCCTGAGACTGTTGCAGAGTGGCCTAATGCACAGAAAGTACAGCAAAGTGGAAGATTTTCTTCAGTGGCTTATAACAGAATTAAAATGCTCAAATGGATAATAATACATGTTTGTGTGCTGTATGGTCAGTCTGGAGGCCACGACTAGAAAATGTTGGATAATAGAAATGATTACAAATAACTATATACAGTTCTATTATCATATCAAAACAGTTTTGAGTTGGCCGCCCACAATTATTTGATGATGTTAACCTTAATTTCTCTGTTCTTTCCAATTGAATGAAGAAATTAGGATTATTAATACCTCTTGAGCTTACCAGGGAGTACTGAATTGTACATTAATACAACTAAACAACTAAAAAACCTTTTTGTATTTAATTAAAATATTAAGAGTTGCACACTTTGTTATCTTACCTCTGGGTCATAAAACCAAATGCGGGAAAAATTTTGTCTATTCCATTTGAAATTGAACTATATAAAAAAAAAATCAAATCCTATATAAGGATTTCTGGTGCTGTTGAAACAAAGATTTGTGGTTGGGTTGATCTGTGTACAGAGAAAAATTTCAGTTAATTATATACAATCATCTACTAGATATAGAGAGAGGAGCACAATTATCTGAATTTTCTTTTTGTTTAAAACTTTTACTTTCCTAACTGAAAACCACAAAAGTGTTACTACATAAGCACTGAGTTTCAATTCATGTTCTATCATCCTTCTACACTGTTTCTATATCGATTACCAAACATATATATTTATATATATATGCTGCATAACCTGTTTACAAATATAGACACAGATGTTCAGACACAGTACTTAAAAACGTCTGTTATTATTTTGGTTGATTGGGCTATATGCAGGCATTTTGTAACCAGATTACAAAGATAATTACAGAATAATTTTCTTTTCAACTATAATTAGCCCATATTTCAAGTTAATCATGATACATCTAGCAGAATGTTTACATTGTCAGAAACATACACTGATAAGCTTCAGATCTAGAAACATAGCTAATTGCCCTATGGAAAAAAAAAAAAAGAAATGTTTCCGTGTTCTTGTTCTTTAATTATGGTGCCTTTTTTTTTTTTTTTCCTGTAAATAAGTGTATGTTTCCCCTGGAGGTAAGTGAACAGTTAAAAAGCTTTGAACTCAGTGTTTCAAGGCTTTTATAGGATTTCTCAAATATCCAAAATTAATACACGCAAAACAGGCTTACTAGGCATATTCCCTGCTACCCCTGGCCAAAACCTTGGGGGTTTTGTGCAAATTTTGTAAACTGGTGTAGACTTAAAGAAGGTCAACCACTTGACATTCTTTGATTGTACAGCAAACTATTCTGCAAGGATTGTCTTGTCGCTCTACATGAAAAGGCTATTAATTCAATAAAATGTCTTCAGTTTCTCTAGATGCACCTGAAATCAGAGAAAAAATATAGTTCGCAGATCCAGGAAGGGGTTTTCGATGAATGCTTATGTTTCCAAAGATTTCAGCCCATTTCTGCAGTGCAACATTTTCCTGAAGCTTACCTCAAATGTTTATTTTGTTTGGTTTTCTTTTGCAAATGTGAGGAAAAGGAAATTGTCAGGTTTATATATTTCCCAGAAACATAAGGAATGCCAAAAAAATGAAAATCAGTTGTTTTGACTCTGTGATACAAAAACATGGGTGTTACTATGATTTTGAAGTTAAACAGAACAACTCAATACAGATTATTCATACTATTCTGCGGCAAGTTTCAGAAGGAACAAAGCAGCAGGCATCACATATGAATGCACAGGCACAACTCCAAAAAAAAGCAAAAACTGAAGCAGAATGAGGGCTGACGTGTTTTTCTAAGCAGGAGGCTGCTGTGGTTAACTTGACTATTACCTAATTTAAACTGTGAGTCATAGAAGGTACCTGGCCTTTACATGCTTCTTGTTGTTGTAATGGGACCACTCATGATTGGTTGCATGACACCAAAAAGCAGTATCAGCAGGAAGAAGCACTCATTGGCATTGTACTGCTCCCTGTTCCTTCTGTCATGATGCATGAGCTCTATGGCAGCACTGCGTAGGAACCAACACCTTTGAGAAGAAAAAACTGATTTCGCAAAGCCCATGAATCTGTAACCTTTATTATCATGGCACAGTTTTTTAATATTCAATGTTTTTTAAAAACAAAACATTGATATAATTGAAGTATTTTTATTCTATATCTTATAAAATATGTTCCTCAAAAAAATAATTTTACTATCATTTGAAGATTGTAAATATTTGTCATGAACACTCCAAGATACAGTAAAAAAAATGCCAGATAAAAATCACATAAACACAAGTGATGAGTTTTATCAGATCACTAAAAAAATCCATTATGAAACTGAGCTTTCATGAAAACAATAATTACCGAAATCCACACAGAGTTAAAAAGAGGTCAATACCAAAGGTGAGTAGCATACATTCAACTCAAAGGGAAAACATTGGTAAAAATTCAGAAAAAAATGTGTTAGTGGCATTGCTGTTATTTACAGACAGCCATAAATACTCCTTTCACAATTCCATCTATACACACAAAGATTTGTCAAAAGGTTGCCTAATTCACTAAAAGGTACAAATGAGTGCTAACAGAAGAGAGTTATGTTATTTCCTCTTCATTTGCCATTTCATCCTTCTGAGAAGGTTATCCTCATCAAAAGACTGTAACGAGATTAAATGCCATCCCTCTTAGTGTTTGAGACATATGTGACACATTTTCTGATTAGAAAGAAATAGGCAGACCGTTTCAATGAGATAGAGATTCCCTGAGGGACAGGATCTATTAAAACAGTTGACAAAATAAAAGATTTGATGGCTAGAAGCAGAGACACACACAGTACGTGCAATATGTACTATTTTTCCTATGCGTAGAGTAATGTTGGCAAGAGGCAGTGACAGCCCAGCCTTACTGGTACTGGCATGTTATAGACAAAAGGAAGGTTATCAGTCTGGGCAAAGCCTGCACAGCTGAATTTCACAGCTTTGGGTTACTCATGTCTCTTCCTTCTAGTGGGGCTGAATCAGGCATTGCAGCATGAAATTTCTTGTTCGGCAAGGTGAATGTCATACACACTTAGGCAGAAATGTATTTTTATCAAGGAGAACTAATAGTTTATTTCTAAATAATTTGTTTAAATAATACATGAAATATAATAAAAGATGGAGGTCTTAAAGTAGATTACTGAAGTGCTTATGACTGCCTCCTTTTTTGTGTTCACAAGGGTAGGCACACATTTCTTCTTCGGAGATATATCTAGGATGAGAATTCAATAGATTTGGAAAGATCACTCTCCCCAAACCTAAACTGAACCATATATTAAGCACAAATGTAGCTGGAAATGCTCATTCAAGCATGTAAACTAGGAAAATTTATTAAAATAATATCATTATAACATACTTGCTGTAATAATATATAGATAATTATTTTATAATTATAAAAATTACGGGAATTGATTAAAATAATTATTTTATATTATATAAATGATACACAGAAGCACGAAAATGAAGCCTGAGGTGTTCACACTTCTAAAGATTTGTGTGTTACTATGAACCTGTTCCTGCTCTCCAATGCTTTTACCTATTGCCCTATTACAGCCCTGCATCCTCAGTTTCAAGTTTCTGCCACATTTTATGATCGGAATGGTTTACTGCCGTCCAGAATAAAACCTCTAACCCTTAACTGAGGCTTTTAATTGTATGTCTGCAGTGGCAACCTGAGGCAAGGCACACTATATTAAAAATTGTTAGAGAGTAGATGCCAGTCTGTTTTATATAGCTGACAGTCTGTTTTGACATTAGCCAAGACAAAAATCCTGGCTGTTTAAATTTCCTCTCTGACTGATGCACCATAATTAAAAGATTCGGTCATGCACCTATCAAGATCAGTGAAATGACTACCAGTAATTTCAGAGGCCAATGAATTAGGACCTAAACTCCCTTGTTCTCCTGGGACAAAGTGCCATATGGCAAGCTGACTGCTCTTGCTCACAGTCTTACCTCGGAGAGAGAAAAAAGGGCTATGTGATCAGACATGGGTACTCTGCACCTGCTGCTTTCTTTTTTAGCATCACATCAAAGTGGAAGCTGTTTTCACAGTTGCCCATATAAGAAATGAGAGGAAGAGAAATAATGGCTAGCTGTATCTCTGCATTGTGTGTCATTGCAATAATTTGCATTTTATTCAGAGATACAGAATGAACACAGATTCCCTGAAAAAAAAAAAAAAAGAAGAGAGAGTACTTTTAGTTTGCCTTGCTGTTGTATCTGAAATGTTTTACTGACTTCAAGGGATTTCAGATTTTGTGCTATTTCTAATGTTGAGTTCTTTGATATTTTTTAATTCTTCAGCTGCCTTTTTTAATTCTGCAGTTGGTAGTGTTTTCTTTGAAAACTAGCAAAATATGTCATGATTATGACAGTGAAGTTCTTTTAATGGCTGTTATTCTATGAAATACATTTTACTCTTTGTTATACTTGATGACTCAATTTCTTTATGTGCAAGATATCAATATTGATTAATCCTAATTTAATGAAATTACTAAAGAATTATAATATTTAAATGAAATCTAGTGTTATAAGATTTATTGTGCATAGAAGAAGGCAAATCAGTCATATGTTATTTTCTTAAATATATTACTTAAATGCCACAGATTATATATTGTAAGGCAAGATACTGTTATGATTTTTTTATTCTATCTGTTGTATCAATGTTGAATTTGATTGGTACAGTATAGGTTTAGATCAGCAATAAAAGTAATAACAAAAAATTCTAGGGCAGCATATATTTTGAATTCATTATGTAGTTGAAATAACACTTTACCGAATATTATAGGGACTAAGATAACTTTAGTTGAAAGCTTTTAGTGAAAATAAGAAGTTTAGTAAGAATCATAAAATTCTACAGCACAGAAAGTTTAGATACTCACATTTCCTTCAAAAAACTATCACTTTTCCAAAGTAAAACTGAAAGCCAAAGGAGTTTAATCTTGCAAAATTTTAAAAAAAACAAAACCTGAACAAACAAAACAAAAAATGCCCAGAAAAACCCAAAACCAAACCACAGAGCTACATCTTAACAATAGACATTATCTTGAAGATATGCAACAACGTGAATTTAAGAAAAACACACAAAATGCAAAGGGCAAGAAAATTCCGCAAAAATACTGAAGGGTAAATAGTTCTATTTAAGTATTTCCTCAATTATGAGAGATGTAGAACCTGCCTGTGGCAGCTTTCGGAAGGAGTTGTGTTTCATGCAAGTAAAATCCTTTAAGCTTTGAGTTGAGAATAGGAACATACAACATATCTACCAACTTGCTGCTGCTTCATCACATTTTTTTATTCAGAGAACCTCACACCAAAAGCAATGAGAAAATTCTCTACCTCATGTCCAACTGAGATGTAAAATGCCTTGAAATTTGTCAAAGACAACATATGAACTGAACATATGAAAATGCATCAAAATCTCTGGGGAAAAAAATAAAATAAAGAAAAAAAAAAAGGAGGTAAGTCAGTGGTATGATACCAAAATGTTTGCTGAGTATTCTGCCATAGTTTTAAATAAAAATGATAAGCCCTGTTTCATTTGAAGCATTCTTTACTAGTGTAAATATATTTTTCATAATAATCTCAGTTGAATTGAATAGAAATCAAGAAAAATCTATTTACTTGTGCATGTCACCATACTAGTCTTCAATATTATTTTTGAGCCGCCACCACCCCACTGAAGATATTTTCGTCTTAGATACCTCAATACCACAATTGCAAGTCAATACCACAAGAAATACCACAATTCCAAGTCACATAAATTTGCAATATATTGGGATTCTTGTAGTAATTAGTCTTTCCAAATGTCAGACCCAAAATATTTTATTTTCTAATAATTTGCTTATCTTTTTTTCTGTTGAAAAATTTAGAAAATATATATTTTATGAAACTTTTATTGTTAAGCTATCCAAAATTCAGCTTAGCACTTGAAGCACCTTATGTGTCTCTTGCCCAATTGACATATCAATGTGACTCTAGCATATCCTTTCTCTCTACATCAGAGTATCTGTAGTGAAATTTAGGTCAGCTGTAACAAAAAGTTTCTGCTTTCCTGAACCATAGGATCTGTTCAATCTATTGTGAATAATGTCATGCTCTTGTGAGTTGCAGAAAGAAAAACCTGTCCTGCCTCTTTTTTTCCATTGGGTTTTTGTTCTCTGTTTCATTCTACATGCCTGTACCTAATTTTATAATTCCCCAAACTTTATCAAAGACACAGATATTCAAACTCTCAGTGCAACTCAACATAGTACTCCTCTCTCCTCACCTTTCTCTGAATGGACAAACTCCTCAACTACTACCTCTGAAATAGGAGTCAGAATGAAGTCCACTAGATGCTTTGCTAATATTACTTATAACACACATTTGAAGAACCAAAGAATAATTATTTATATTCATTTAGACAATGCATCAAAAATATTAAATTTAGATCTGCATGTGTGCAGTTAGTTTTATAGGTAACATTTAGACTTACGCTGTGAACTTACTTGTATCCTAACATATTCAGTACACCAAGCAATTTCTTATATGCAATACAGAGAGCAAAGAAATTCTGAAAGAAAAAATTTATATGTATTCTCTAGTCTAAAGAAATAGTAATTATCAGAATTATCAGAATCAAACCTATCTGTGTTTACCTATGTTATCTGCAGAATTATTAACCCCAGCTTTTCACTATTTAAAATAAATTATAACGGACAAAAACCATAATGAACATTAAAAAAATTAATTTTAGAGAACTTCCGTGTTATCCACATGAAGAAGTATTTTGTCATTTAAGACCTTGTTACAAAGGAACTCCCATTCATCCCGCAAGGAAGCAAATCAGCCTCCAGCATTTTGAAAATCAGCTTTGATATCACCCCTTTGTACACTAACCAGTGAAGGGAAAGACAGGTAATTCTATTTCCTAAAAATACAAAATCAGTATCCTATTAAGGATAAAAGTATGTGTCACTTCTGGAGCAATATCCCAGTGTTTAATCATGCCCAGTCACCTTTGTTGTTTGGTTAGTAAGTCTGTATCAGTGCCAGAACAGGCTTACAATACAGCAACCTTGGTGAAGGTATGTTGAAAGTGGTATCCAATTTCTAATCAATTTATTTATTTACATTTTTGTTTGAAAGATTCTCCTTTTCACCCCGTTACTGACATGGCAATTAACCAACATTTATGTAGTTAGGGAGGCCCTCGTAGCTAAACCGTTAAAGAAACAGATACATGGGTGAGTCTTTTAGAACTATATGAAAGGACAGACTTTGCCTTCTTCTTGCAGAGTTCACTTTATACCACATGTTAAACTGGTAAAATGTATAATTTTTATGAGTATGATATAAATCAATCTTTAAAAAAATTAGGCAACTGGAGCTTTTATTTCCATATCATCTTTGTATTTCTGATCTTGTTCTAGACATTTGCTGTGTCATAACGATATTGATTATTTAACTTTATATTCAACTTCTTTCTGTATGCATGCGGGTGAGCAAAAGTGGCACCTGAGAGACAAAATAGGGGACTTTTAATATAAAGGTAGAGTTGTGAAATCCGTAAGAGGAAACGTGAAAGTAAAATGTAAATGAACCTGTGCACTCCCAGAAACTCCCTGTTGTGGGGAGAGTCTCTCTGCTGCTGTATTTCAGCAAGGAGTTACCTTAAATTCTGTCCAAATTCATAGCCTGCATAACTAGGGCACTGTTCCAAAATATAAGAGCTGTGGGCCCACAAAAAGAACTTAGATTACAGGTTTACACACTTCACAAAAATTTTAAATCTATTTTGAAAACCAAAACAAACTAAACAAGACTAGAACTCTAAATTTTCCAAGAGTAAACACAGTGTTTACCTTTAGGACTGCGAATTTAGTGTGACCTTTGAGTTCACTATGATCTTCAGGTTCTTAGAAGGTTGCAAAACCTTGTACACTGGGTGGTCTGAGATATTATGGTGATTTAAACAGCCAAATTTAAACTGAACTGTCCCAGTTCAGGTTTTTTGTCCCTGTGCTTTACTTATTATTGATATAAATTAATTTATTTAAAAATTACTTGAGGAGCTGCTAATCACAGTGTTTCTCATTTCCTGGGTCCGTCAGATGACTCATTGGTATGAGCTACATAATTGCTGAATACTTATAACTGTAATTGAATAATAAATGCAAGTTAAATTTGAAGGAATGAGGTGCTACACAGATTTAATATATAATGCTGTGTGCTCCATAAACCATCAGAGCACGTAATTTTAATTGGCCTTTCATAACTGGCAAACAGTTTGACCTTAAATATTGGTCCTTCAGATTTTCCTTTGTAGAAAAAGGATGGAATTCTTTTCTTATATCAGTGATGTGAATATAAAGTAGTTATCACAGTGGTTTAGTGGTGCATTAGTCTTCACAACAGTGTTCATATAATGTCAGCTGAATAGATTGTGATATTTTAAATTGAACAATGAGTAGAAAAATAACAATCCGTAGTCATAGGTGATCAGTAAGTAACCGTATGTACTCCAACTAGACATCAAAAGAGAGGTATAATCAGACTGAGTCTGTGTCACAATGTAGGTGCATAAACAATTCTGTCAACACTGTAGGTTCTAAAGGACTGACAAACTATAAAAATATTAAGGTTAGTACATGATTGAAGGAGAAGTTTCATAATACATATGTGTTTGAAAGATATGTTTGAAAAGGAACTAAAATTACAGTGGAAATGCAGTTTGTGATTAGACTGTATATAAATACTTATATGTTACTGTCTGAACATGAGTTAGATATTTAAATTCCCAGTGTAGTCGGTGGAGATCAGTCTTAATTCATCTGCCTAAGCATGAAGATAGCTGAGACATCTAACAGATATGACTGTTGCAGATCTGGCGTAGAGCCTGTTGGAGATTCTTGCTAGTGTGGTACTGGGATGACAGCCACTGTACCCTTAGGCATCTCAAATGGTATGAGACAGCTGTGAGTGGGATGCAGTTAAATAAAAACAAAACTAGTTGATACAAACTCTGGAATTGAATCCAACTTCCCAGTTTGTCCAAGTTGAAAAGCAAGAGTTGGTCAAATAGGCTTGAGCATCAGCATGAAATAAAACTTTGATATTGCTTAAATTTAACATACTCCTTTGTATAGTCTTGGCCTATGTATGCTCTCTCAGACAACATTATGGTATCAGGAACATAACATGGGCCAAGGGTTTCTTCTCAACATTTGATATAAATCCTTCCTGTTATATAAATAATAAATATATAAATATAAATAAAGCTTTCTTGTTTTGAGAAATTAAGAGAAGGAATTGATTGACCCAAGCTATATTGTGTCAAGTAGTTCTAGTTTCCTTTATTTTCTGATTTAGATATGAAGTGGTGGGTTCAATTCACAGTCTCCATGGTTCTTCAGTCAAAATAGTTTTTGAAACACCTGGCTGTTTCCATGATCAATAGAAATAAAAAACCTGGAGATGGACTTTAGATTTCATTCTGTGTTTTCAACACTTAAAAGTAAACGTTCCTCCGAAGCCTTAGTCACCACTGATATGGGATAAGTCACCAAATAGAATCTCAGCAAGTGCAACATACTGTTCTTGCCAGGTGAATTGAAGCTAATGCTATTCATATTCACTTGGCAAACATTTACCTTACAAAAGTTATTTGGATTCCTCAGTGGCTAATAATTCTCAAGGTCAGGTACACTATACAAAAGATGTTTGCAGTATCAAGAGAGGAGGAGTCTACTGACTCTTTGTACTTAAATTACAAGTCAATTTCTTCTGAACTTCCTTCTGAACATGATACTCTAATTCTTTAAATTCCTAGGGATATGCATGAAGAAAATGTGTAAGTAACTAAGAGAGATTAACTCTTATGAAGGATTTGTGCCCTTCTTAGACATAAATTTTCTTGAAGTTTGACACAATTCCAACTTTTCTCACAGTACACAGTGTTATTGAAAAGTATAACTAAAGGAAGACTCGAGGAAAACAGATGTAATTTTAAACATTTATGGGGTTTGGGGTTTTGTTTATTTGTTGGCATTTTCCTGAGGTGAACACTTCAAGGCTAATGCCCGTTTGTAATGCTCTTAAAAGTTAGATTTTGAAATGATCTATATGGAATTCAACACAGTTTAAATATTTATTTTTCAGCTCCTTGGAGTGAGGAATGGGATCTATCTGTCACAGAAAAAGTCATGTGTTGAGAGAAAGACAATTTAATAGGTAAAGCAAAAGATATGTGTGTGAGCAGAGGGGTATAAGGAAGTCATTCACTACTTCCCAGGCAGGTGTTCAATCATCTCCAGGAAAGCAGAGATCCAACACACATGGGAAGGCAAATGCCAAAGTTATCCAAATGCCATAACTCCCCCTTCCTCTTAGGCATTAACTCACTGTCTCCAACAATTACTCATGATGCAACTGACCTGGTTTAATTCTTTCTTCTATAAGAGATATAAGTCTAGTGGTTAAGGACGCGGTGCTGTCACCCCCGAGGCCCGGGTTTGATTCCTGGTCAGGGCCACTCCCGGGGCAGATGGAGCCCGTTAGCCCTATAAGGCAATCCATCTACGTCCTGAGGACCTCACTGCCACCGTCCAAGC
>JAYRBT010000001.1:71819167-71829989 GCA_036023395.1 Myiotriccus ornatus | reverse complement strand
TTAGGATTAAAGGGTGGGCTCAGTTCCGCGCACACTGTAACTCACCTAAAAAATCCAGTGTGCAGGCTGGAAGGTGTGAAGACCTTCCCCGGTTCTTCATTCCCGAAGTCTGGCCATTATTATATTATATATAAGAGATGTTCTAGACTGCTTTGTTTTTTTTTTCCCCACTAATGCCTTTCCACATTGTGTAAAAGTTTTAATATGTTTATCAGAATTACTGTCATCAGTCTCCACAATTGAAGGAACATTTTCAAAGGTTTAGCTTTGTGGTATAATCTAATTAGGAAAGCTTAGGTAATTATGAGATTTCCCATCTGATCCTATTGCACTTATGATTTTGACATATCACATCTGAATTACAGCTTTGCCTGCTTGTGTTCTCCACCACTTTATTTATGTGAACGAAAGGAATATGCCTTATACTGAAAGCCAAGACTAAATGGTCAATCTAATTGAACTCTCAACAGTTTAATTATCTTTCATCCAGGTCTAATTGTTAGAGAAAGGTAAAGCAAATCGTAAAAAATTATCCAAACCCCAAATCCAAAATGAGCCAAAACCAAAGAAAAACTTGTCTCACTGACAGTTTGGTTATAATTGTTGTGTTCACATTTTGCACATCTACTCCTTCTGTTTGCTGTTATTGTGCTCACCCACCGCTTCTGTGAGTCCTAAGCTTGATGCCTTAAGGCAGTGTGGGGGTGTGTTACACTGAGTTGTCAACTTTATGAGTTCTTTCCCATGAGAATATGATATTGTGGGGGAGTGTTTCTTGCCCATAGGTCTTCTTGGGGTTATTTGCATGTGTGTTAGAACACTCCCTATACCTTGACTTTTCTCAGTTGTTCCACAGTTCCACACTGTATCATTATTTACTATACATGTTGGGTTTTACTTACTTTGGATACTTGTTCTTTTGTTCACTGTTACACTGAAAAAAAAAAAAAAAAAAAAAAAAGAGGGTTTACCCAGCTTCCAAGGTTATACTTCTTTAATAACAAATAAATGGCTATTAGTGGTTTGTTTATAGTTCTGGAACCTATGGTATCATGCCCACACTTTCAAGTCATTTGCTGTCATCCCAAGCCTGTATTTCTGTAAATTGCTTTTTAATTTTAGGGCTTCAGAGAATTTATTTTATGCAGCATAATGGTTTGTATCACTGCATTTTAGTTATAGTAATATTACATCATATTAAAAATATTACAGCAATGGGACTTCACCACAAACTAAAGCTTTACTAAAGTTCAATAATAATCACCTGGTCATAGGCAACTGGTGCTGTATCCAAACAAGCTGAAATAAAGTTCCAACCAGGACCAATGTAAGATCATACATAGAAAGTGTAGTAGAAAGTAGTAGATGTCTCTGCCTCTATCAGGGGTATTGGAATTGGATGATCCTTACGGTCACTTTCAACCTAAACTGTTCTACTATTATATGCTTCTTTCATTCTATGTCAGTATCCAACTGTGAAAGATGCATTGTATAATTATCTTAACTCCACCAACTAGCTCACTATTTAGTCTCAAAAGTGTTGGCTAACAATCTCTCAGCTCTTACAACAAACTTCTGGTGTGAAGTAAGGGGTAGAATATGATGGCCAAACTTGCTGGGATAAAACGAGAGGAGAGAATAAAAATGGAAAAGAGAGAAATAGAAAGAAAAAGATCACCAGTCCTTAGATCCCACATCCTTCCTGCCACTGTGGATGGTCCAGATCTGGAGTCAACAAAAGAAGGGGAGAGAGGGAGAGAGAGAGAGAGAGAGAGAGAGAGAGAGAGAGAGAGGGACTGATCCACCTCCTTTCATAGTTTACCTTGTAAATGCCTTAACTGTAACTTAGATTTTTTTACACCATTTGATCCATACTGTTCGCACATGCACAGTTACCCTTCAGAGCCTTCCAGAAAGTGAGCTGGAGGGAGTTGGGAGCCTGTGGTGGTTGTGAAGCCCCTTTTAGAGAGGTGCCCAGCACTCCACCCTTCTTTTGGTGGAGGTGTACTGAGCACGAGTCTCAAGACAACCTCACAAACTTAGCAACTGAAAAGGAGATAGGCTCAGAACAGCCGTGCCCCACCTCCATGGGACACTCTCTTCCAATTACAACTTTCTTGTTGCAACAATGAGAATGTTTGTGACCAAATATGTTTCTGTGTTCATGCCAGACCTTCCACACTGTCTTTTCTTGAAGGCCACACTATGTCTTACCTCTTTCCACTTCCAGTAGGGACTGAAATCTGTTCCTCAGTTTGGACTGTAATTCTACAACATA
Source organism: Myiotriccus ornatus (assembly GCA_036023395.1). Lineage (NCBI taxonomy): Eukaryota > Metazoa > Chordata > Aves > Passeriformes > Tyrannidae > Myiotriccus > Myiotriccus ornatus. The sequence continues at coordinate 71,827,711 of JAYRBT010000001.1, read as the reverse complement.
GTGTTGCTTACATTAATTTTTGTGTTGGTTTCTTTGCTATTTTTTGCATTCAGTTCATTTTTTTCAGCTTCAGTGTAACAGTGCCAAGACTTTGTCACTGCTGAAACAAGCTGCTGAGCATGTCTTTGCAATTTGGATAGATGACCTGATTTTAAAATTGATGCAGATATAATTAGTTTGTGCTGCATTTATTGTTGTCAGTGGAGTTTTTTATTTTATTTTTCCATCTGTCAGGCTTTGTATTTTTTTAAAAGGAACAGGATACTCAAAAACTAGGTCAAAAACATCTAGAACTATTCTGTGAATCACTGCTCATTGTTTTAGATATTGATAAGGTGAATAGGGTGACAGAAATGGTGTTGCCCCTTTTTTATGCCCTGATGGAACACCCTTCTGTAGAATTGACATTTCAGGAATCTGGTCCATATAAACTAAAATCAAAACTGAAAAAATTTCACCAACGTCTACCTCTGGTAGCCTCCAGCAGCAAATGCCCAGGAAAGACCAGAATAACAAGTGAACTCAGACTAAAATCGTGGAAAAATATTTTTCTAGGTCACAGCAGTCTGAAAAATTAGATCCTCCTAAGTCAGAAACTATATTTGTGTCTATCCTATCAAAGATTTCCTACAAAGACTAAATAAATACTATCAAAATTATAAAATAATTTTGGTTATCATAGTCTATTGGAATATTCTGTTGAACTTGCAGATGTAAATGTTCCGTGCTCTTTGGATGATTTATAGTTCCTACCAATATACCCACTTAGGGTTCTTCTCCCTATCCCAGATATGTGCTATTTTATTTATGGTTTTGAGTAGGTTGAGTTTAAAATCTCTGTTGACAGGAGGAAAATTGCCCACAAAACCTCAGCTCTGGACATGAGGAGAGCAGACCTCAAGTTGCTCAGGGAATCAGTAAGAAAGGTCCCCTGGCAAAATGTTTTTGCACGTGCTAGGGTCCATCAGTGCTGCTCACTTTTTAAACATCACCTCCTAAAGGCACAGTAGCAGACAATTCTTAAATGTTGGAAGTCAAGCAGGAGAGGCAGAAGGCTGGCTTAGCTGAGCAGGGATCTTGTCATGGAAAAAAGGCAAAAAAGGAAGCTCTGCACTGGTGCAGTCTTATCTTAAACATTGTGTGCAGTTTTGGGTACTGCAATATAAGAAAGATATTAAACTATTAGAAAGTGTCCAAAGGAGTCCAACAGAGATGGTGAAGAGCCTTGAGGGGAAGCCGTATGAGGAGTGGTTGAGGTCGCTTGGTCTGTTCAGCCTGGAGAAGAGGAGACTGAGGGGAGACCTAATTGCAGTCTACAACTTGCTTGTGAGGAGAAGAGGAGGGGCAGGCACTGATCTCTTCTCTGTGGTGACCAGTGACAGGACCTGAGGGAATGTCCTAAAGTTGTGTCAGAGGATGTTTAGGTGAAATATTAGAAAAAGGTTCTTCACCCAGAGGGTGGTTGGGCACTGGAACAGGCTCCTCAGGGAAGTGGTCACAGCACCAAGCCTGACAGGATTCAGGAAGCATTTGGACAATATTCTCAGTCACATGATGTGACTCTTGGGAATGGTCCTGTGCAGAGCCAGGTGTTGGACTAAATGATTCTTGTGGATCCTTTCCAACTCAATGTATTCTGCGATCCTGTGATATATATATATATATGTGAGATATATATATATCTATAGATATAGATATTAGAATAAACATGCATAAAAGTGCTTTTGTTGTATTTACAAGGTATTGTAGAAGCACAGGAGAAAAAAGGGCACTTAATAAGAAATAGTGCTCCAGGAAATAGACTAGCTATGTTTGTGGTGATACAAAACAGCAGGTTTTAAAATCAGTAGTAGACAAACACAAATCCCTCTCTAGAAATAAAATAAGTAATACATGTGATAAATACAGTATTAGCATTATTGTTCCAGAAAAGAATTAATAAATTGTTATTGCTAGACAAATACAGCTTTCACAAGTAAAATCAGATTTGGCACTATCTTGAATATTGAGTCAAGTTCCATCAACTAAGATATGTCTTGACATTACCTCCTATTTTTCATCAAGTCCTTTGAGTTACCAGAAATCAATACAATTACTTGCAGAAGAAAATTTTGTTGGTTTTTTTTCATGTTGGAGTTGTCTTTTTTGCATGAAAATGCTTACATAACCTAAAATAGCAACTGATTGAAGTTTCAAATTACTATATTCAAATAAATAAAGGAGGCACAAACTCAGTAGCTGTATGTTAGCTGGTATTTGGAGATACTGAAGAATACCGCGAGAGCTTATTTACAGCAACCCATAGTTATATCAAACATGTTTTTTAATCCCAGCAAGCAAAGTGTCATGAATAAAAATAAAAGGTAATTTGCTAATCATAATTTGTAATGTATTTATATTCCTCTGAGCACAAAGGATATTAATTAAAAATGAAAATGAGAAGAAAGATACCCAGTGGAATAAGTGACCAGTGGTTGAGAGCCTTGTCTGCATTTAAGGCTTGGCAATCCTAGGTGACAACAGTTGAACACTTCTACTCTTTCTAAAATATCATTTATTTTCCCATCAATTGATTGCTCAAGATTTCTAATATTCAAGCCTCTTGGACTAAGAAATGTTTTATCTCTTTACTGCCCTGTTTATATACTGCTTGTTCTTATCTTTCCCCTATAAGCTGTGTAAAATATTAAGACTGATTGCAGAAAGTAAAAGCTCCATTTGGCAGTCAACTTCATGATCACAACGACAGCCATAAGGTTGCCCAAATTCATAGAGGAAGCTGTTGAACTTGTTTGCAGTTCAGCAAAAAAATTCCGTGGCAATGACATGTTTTAAAGCAAGAAATTTAATTTACCAGAAAAAGTCCATTACTAGCTGCTATTTGTTTCTAACATCATCAGTGTGGTCACAGACACCTATCAGACAGCTGTCACTGCAGCAATGGAAAGAGGTAGACCAGATGGTGCCAGGACTGCTGGACATGCATTTAAAGCCCTTGTGAGGTTGATGTTAAAGGATACAGAAATCTGGTTTATGTTTTAATTGGCCTGTTTAAAGTTGCAAAGAGTTAATGTCGGAGGTGAGCCAACAGAAGCCTACAGAGAATGGAGAAAGATGTGAAATGGCCGCAAGGAAGTCTCAGAGGAAGCTACAAAAGTGCCTGAAACCCAGCTGTAGGGCACGACCTCACAGTCGTCTGTAGAACTCCCCTTTCTGTACCACCAGACCACTCCTTTCCTCCCCAGCTATCCCTTCCCCTTGTATGGCTTGCGGCCAATCCCTACATTTCCCTTATCACTGACCCTCAGGATTTGATGTTCCTAGCCAGAATCCCTCCTTTGTTCTCAGTCCTTCCATATTCCCCTGTATATAAACTGACATCTTGTTTTAATAAACACCATTTTGGGGTCACCCGTGAGTGACTGTCTCCTATCAAAGTGTGCCAGGAGGGTCTCATCCTGGGGGACAAAACCCCCCCACCACGATAAGTTAACACCAATGAGCTTCTGACATACAAAAAAAAAAAAAAAAAAAAAAGTGTAAATACTTAGGAGAACTCACAGCATGAGTAAACAAGGGTGGCATACATGTAAATGTGCATAGCTGAGTGATTCACCCCATCTTAAAAAGATCTGTAAAATAATTTGAATTAATTGAGTTCAAGAAGTCCCCTTTTTTCTATTAATTATAAAAGTAAGACCAAACAAATGCCTAGTAAATGCGTCTACAATAGGTAACATTAGGTGAGATGAATGCCTCTCCAAGTGTCTGAAATTATGAAAATGGTTCAAAATATGCAGTTGTAAAACTACATGGAAGCAGAAAATAAACTTTTGTTCTGGCAAGCTTTTTAGTGTGCTGTCCTCCTACTTTTCACTTAGGAAACTGTGTCATTAATATTATCAGTCCTGAATTAATGACATTGCTCACACAAGCAGATATATAACAAAGATTTAAAAGAATCTCGTTCAGGAAACCTGTCTAATTATAAAGCTTATTAGTATGCAATGTATACTTACAATGATGTTGTCAGTGCAATTTACATAAACTTCTTAAAGCACCACAAAAGAAACCAACACACCAAACCCACAAACTAACAAACAGACCAGAATTGATAAGCACCAAATGTAACCCTTTTTAGTATGGACATTAATAACGTCACCAGACAGATGTCTGTTATAATTCTTAATTAAGAAATGTTTAAGGGACTCTATAATCCAGATCTCAAGTTTTTTGTCAAGGGTTCTGATTTCTGGGTTATTACATGAAAGACAGGGAGTAACAACTTGTGATCAGTTCTTTCAAAGAAAAAGTAAATGAAAGTTCAAAAGAATATTCTGTGTTCTTCATCTTAAGGGGGCAAAGATACAGCCCTGAGAGTCTGTTTCAGGTGCTAGAGACGGGGAAAAAGATGGAGATTCATGCATTTTTTGGAGCCTATGTCTTCTAGTAGCTAAACTTTAGGCAACTTTTTTACTATCTCAGACTGTAAAACCTCCTCCAGCACTAAGAGTAGTAAACCCTAGGTTTGTATTCTCTTTTGGGTAATAGGCATTTAAATATCAGTAACATCTCTGTAGGATCCCATCTGCTGTTGGTATGACACCCAGAAAAAACTGCACTTGAGCACCCGGTTTAAAAGATAAGTGACTGCAGATTGTAACATAGATAACAAACAGCACATTTGCAATACATTCAGAGGAGGTTTTGGCCCATCTTCAAAAAGCTCTGCAGGAATACCCTGAGTTCTTTTAGGATCTAGAAATAAAATGCAACGTACACAGGGGCACAAATATGCGTGTTGTACATAGACAATTTTGTGTGTGCTAATTGAGGGAACTTCCTTCTGGGCTTGGAAACAGATATATGAGGTCTTTGAATTTCAAAAAATGTGATCTTCATTTTTATTGCAGTGTTTTTTGTGGACTTTTTGGGGTTTTTTTGTGGGGCGGGAACGAAGGGGTGAGGTATTGGTTCTATTTTCTTCCAGGTGATATCAATGTTTATATTCAAATAAGATGTATTACATTAGTACAACCTTTTGAGTTAGAAAATCAGATGTCATCATGCCTTGGCTTTGAGGCTACATTCACTCAGTCATAAGTACATGCAAAAAATGTGTTTATAAAGATATGATAAGTATTACCTAGAAATCATAGAGAATCCAAGGAGATAGAGTTGTCAAAAATACCAGTTTTATTATATCTTCATTCAAACCATTCCAAATTTTAAAAGAAGGGGGGGGGGGAAAGGGAAAAAAGGAAATTAAGGCATGTTTTAGAATATTAAAAAAACTCTCAAGTGACAGAAGAGACAGAAATTCAGGCTTTTGTGTACACTTCCTAAATTATTTTCACTCTGGCCTGGGAAAACCTTCAAATAATACTTTTTTTTAATCAGTGAACATCAAATAGTTATGGCAAGGAACAACAAAGCCACTTAAAGAAATTACACACAAAAATAGGCTCAATATAAATGAAGAAATATCGTAGAATTTCCATAGTCTCCAAGATAGATAAGCTTCATCTGGAGAACACCACATTATTTCCAAGAGTTATGGTCACCATATGCCCAAGTAATTCCGATGTATAATATGAAACTAATGAAAAAGTAAAAGTACAAAGAATAGAAACTCTCTGAACCAGAAAAATATTAATCTTAACAATGAGACAGCTTCACCATATGATTAGAATAAGCATTATGATAAAAGTATTGAACTGAAAAAGAAGTGTGTGTGAGGTTGGTCCTATAAAATCAGTTGTGTACTAAGAAATAGTCACTGAGCATGGCAGAAATACAAACTTGATGATACAGATGTTTCTTTAGAAAAAATTTGCATGATGATAGTATATACAAAGACTGTGATTATGTTATGCCTTCTTCATAGATATTTAAAATTATTCCAGAAATCTTAGATTTAAATATTTAAAATTGATTTCTCCTTTAGCCAACAGGAGGAATCTTTTTTTTCAGGAGAATGTTTTCAGATATATTAGAATTTGGAGATGGAACTGAATTGAATAGGAAGAAAGCTTGAAAGCTTTTAAAATCTCTTCAATGCTGGCAACAGAGTGGAATGCAGATGAAAAACAGCTTCTCAAGTCATAAAGAACCTTAAAAATTTCACAGGATTCAACATAGTATTTTTGCCTTTTTGCATAGACAGTGTAAAAACCCTGCATGACATCGCATCTCTTAAAAAAATGCCAGAATTAGATCTATTGTACCATATAGTTTAGTTGTATTCTGAAGAGTTAAAAATAAAAAAAAAAATCCCTTTAAGGTTTAGACAGATCCCATAAAGAGGATGCTAGGAACTTACTTTTTTTTTGTCAAATTCTAGCTGCTCCACAATATGTAGTTTCTCATGAACCTCTGAAAGTATCCTTTGCTATTAAAAAATCTCTTCTAATTTTTATCACTTCTAAACCAAATCTAATTTACTAAGTAATCATGATGTAGAAAACAATAATTTGGAATGTCAGTACTATGATTTTTTTAATTTTTTTTTTGTGAAGACAGTTTACTTTCTGGTTTTATTTCAGTTCAGCATATTCTGTGACTGTGATTCTGCGGATGCTTTGAAAATTTTGGTACTACCAACAAAAGTTTCAACTCAAAGATTAAACTGTAATTCTACACAAAATATTGCTTGTTATATGTTCTGTAAACAGTAATGTTCTCTATAACTCATTACAAAGAAGGATTAAATGAAAAAGGAAACAAGATATATAGTTATATGTCTAACACCTTTTAATTCACTATAAGATCAAAGGATAATAAATAGTCCTTACTCAAATACTTTCCAAAAAACCACAAACAGTCTGAGCTGAAAGGGAGAGTACTTCTCTCAGAAATACAAAAGCATTTTCATTTTTGCCTTTAACTTGACTGAGATTTTCAGATACTGTAAAATTAGAGAACGTTATTTTAGACGGCACGTTATGGGTTTCCCTTCATTTGTATATAATAGGTATGTAAGTAACTTAGACAGCAACTCCTAAGGTCACCCAGACATACCCAGACATAATTCTAGAACTGAAAGGAGCAAAATCATGAGTGGTCTCAAATGTTGGGATTACGAGCTTCTGTGCCTTGCCCCTGTTTGCTGTATGGCTTTCGTGTGTAAACCGGCAGTTCGTATTGTAATTCTGTTGTGACAGTGTGAGTACTGCAGCATCACCCTAACCTGAGCAAGCTTGGTGCCTTTGCACAGGGATGCCTTCTGAGCATTTTAGACTAGCAGTGCTCCCCTGTTATTGATGAATTCTTGAACTTTTAAGTGCATTGTCAAACAAGTCTGAGGTATCAGAGGTAAAATTCAGTTGTTTCTGGATTTCTGTATCCAGTAGTAGAACTACAGGGAAGCATTACATGTAGACACTTAACTTGGTTTAACTCTTGTATTCCCTTTCCCACTCTGTGAATAATGGTGTTCAAAATCATTTAGCTTTCCTTATCATGCTGTGTAGAGATAATAAAAAAACAAGGGTGATTATTATATATGTCATATATATGATTATATAAATATCTCCTGATTATTTGATTCAGGTGAAATCAGTTCCAGATGCAAAACTTAATTATACAAAATTTTGCTTAGTCACTGCTGCCATTGAGTTAGAATCAACTCCTTGCTTCTGTAAACTGCTGAAACACAATGCACATACTTGAACAGGAATTAAATTGAAGAAGTTAGAAACAATAGCATTTGTTTGCATCTGACCTTAAAGAACTTTATAAATAAAGAAAATCAAGGCATGTATAAATAAAAAAGAGAAGAAGTCTGCTTGTTCAAACATGCAGTTGCACATGAAGGTTTTTTTTAAAGGTAAAAAAATAGTGCATATTTAGTTTTCTCTTAAGAATATACATTATACATATCCTGACATTTCTATCCAAGCATACTATGCATTATAAATATTAACAATATCTATCTATTTTTACATAAAACTCTTTTAATCTCTTAATAAGAACATAATTGTGCAGGAATTGTGGAATTCTTCCCATGGATTGTTCCATACATTCAGAAGACCAATTCTTTCCTCTTTATTTGCAACAGATTTTTTATTAACAGGTAGTTTCTGTTCATATCACAGGACGTTGCAGGTCAGATAAATGTGTAACTAATTTTTCTTCATAGTCATATAAGCTCAAGTCAGTTACCCACACTGAACACTTCACAGATATGACAAAAGTACTCTAGTCTATTCAAATTCATATAGATGCCATTCTAAATGTCTTAGACATCTTAAATGTCAATAAATGTTTACCTGCAGACACCTGAATTGAGTTTTTATCTCAGTACAAAGATAACACAATAGGAAAGTAAAAACAAAAATCCCTTGTGACTAGATTGAAATAATGGATTCAAACACATGAATTTATAGGAGGCATGTTATCCCAGAAAAAAATAATAAAAAAAAAGAGATGATAGGTGGATGGGTGGATGTATAGATAGATGGACATGGATAGATAGATAGATAGATAGATAGATAGATAGATTAGATAGATAGATAGATAGATAGATAGATAGATAGATAGATA
>JAYRBT010000001.1:71785061-71819067 GCA_036023395.1 Myiotriccus ornatus | reverse complement strand
ATAGATAGATAGATAGATAGATAGATAGATAGATAGATAGATAGATAGATAGATAGACAGATAGACAGATAGACAGACACGCCTCAGTAAGGTCTCTAAGTTACTCATATACCCAACGGCAAGCTGTTAGTACAGTTTAAAGAGCATAGGGAGCCATTCAGTGTTCTCTGAAGATATTCAGGCTACATTTTGTAGCCTGAATGTAGGCGTTATTGTGGCTAACATCTATATGGGGTGGTCAGATACAATGCAAGATTTGACAGTTACATACTTTATTAAAAAGTGGCTGGCAGGTCAGGCCCAGAGGGTGGTGGTGAATGGTGCTGCATTCAGTTAGAGGATGGTCGTTAGTGGGTTCCCTAGAGCTCAGTATTGGGGACAGTCCTGTTTAATATCTTTATCTATAATCTCTAGATGAGGGGGATCGAGTGCATCCTCAGTAAATTCACAGACAACAGTAAGTTGGGCAGGAGTGTTGTTCTGCTGGAGTGTAGGAAAGCTCCATAGAGGGTGCAATAAGGTGAAGTGCCAGGTCCTGCATTTTGGTCACAACAACCCCATGTAGTGTCACCGAGTGTCTGGAAATTCTGCCCTACTGAAAAGGACCTGGGGGTACTGTTTGACAGCTGCCTGAACATAAACCCACAGTGTGCCCAATAGCATCCTGGCCTGTATCTAAAATAGTGTGTGTGGCCCGTAGGGCAGTGATTGTTCCCTTGTACACAGCACTGGGGAAGCCACACCTCGAGTACTGTATCCAGTTCTGGGCCCCTCACTACAAGAAAGACATTCAGGTGCTGGAGCATGTCCAGAGCATGTCCTGGTGAAGGGTCGGAGTGCAAGCCTAATTAGGAGGAACTGAGGCAGCTGGAGTTGTTTAGCCTGAGGGAGGCTTGGGAGGGGACCTTATTGCTCTCCACAACTACCTGAAAGGACACCGTAGCAAAGTGGGGGACGGTCTCTGGTCCCTGACAACTAGTGATGGGACAAGAGGAAATGTCCTAAATCTGCATCAGGGAAGGTTCAGATTGGACATCAGGAAGAATTTCTTCACTGAAAATGTGGTTAAGAATTGGAATGGACTGCCCAGGGAAGGGCGGAGTCACTATGCCTGGAAGTGTTCAAGAAACAACTGGATGGGGCACTTAGTGCTACAGTTTAGGTGGCCTGGTGGTGTTCGGTCAAAGCTTGGACTTGACCTTGAAGGGTTTTTCCAACCTTAATGATTCTATGATTCTATGATTTACAGTACTTTGGGATATTCCCTGTACTTACGGAGAAGCAACTGTGAGTCATGTGGAATACCCAAGGCTGTCTCAAATGTTTACAGATGTTTAGAGAGACGAATTCAGCCTCGAGTACCTCTATGTGTCCTTATTATACTGTGCACCCTACTCATAAATGCCAATAGACATATGAAGAAAGAAAAAGATAACTATAATTCTGACCTCTCTGTTTACTAACCAGCTGCACACTTTGGGACTCTGGAAAATTCTTCCCTCCAGGCAGAAACCTGCAGGACCCTGACCCAGACAGTGAAGTCCTACAACACCTCTTCCTTCTGTCTGTGTCTAAATGACATGTTAAATCTTCACTAAGCTTCAAAATTCTGTCTGTAAAGCAAATTGTTTTTTTCAGCTACATTGCTACCAATTTCTTGTGTATTACAGGCCAGATTGATAAAGGAGCATGGTGTTACATATCCATCTGTTCTCAACTTTCTTCCATGTTGCAATCCACAGTACAAAAGAAACATCTTTAATGTTGTGTTAAATGGATAATACATTTTAAATGTGCCATTTTTCTACAACATGAAACTGAAAATATATTGTCATATGTTTTGAATAATGAAAAAGGTTTAAAAAAAATTGTTGTGATTATTGTACAAAATGAGGCATTGAAATATGACAAAATTTAGAAGAATTGAGTTTTCTTTCTCCTCTTCAGAAATACAGTAGAGAATTACTTTTTATTTAGAAAATCATACTTTTCTTTCTTATTTTTTTGCCATCTTGCTCTCCCCTTTTAAAGTGAGTGGAGCTGCTGACAGTGGAGCTTGATGATAAGGTAGTTCTGTTTGTCAGCCAATAGAGGGAACACTCAAACCTGGCACTTCTGCAAGATAACAGGACAAAGTGTTCCTATTGAAACACTCGGACAATCAAGGCTTTCTTTCCTGTTCTTTTTACTGTAAACTATTATGAATGACCTACTTTCTTTATCCTCTCCAATAACGTGGAAGAGTATCAGATCCAACGAAGCTGCCAACATGGTCTGTAATTTCCAGTTTAGAAAGTTGCTGTACCCCAAAGGAAAGGTAGTGGATCAGATTACCATCTCAAGCTGCATTATACTAGAAAGTTGAGGCTAAATAAAACTTTGTAAAGGACTGGAAACCTGACAGCTGATTTCCAGTATCAGGGTAGGGGGTTTTTAAATTTAACATCAATTCTTCATCTTGAAAATGAAGTCAAAGTGCCATAGTTTAAACTTCATCAAATAGTCCTTTATAAGCTTAGCTAACAATACCTGGTATGTGAAAAAATATTTCAGTGAAATTAATTATTGGAATCTTCTGAGGTAAAGAATTCAACAAAGTACATAAACCATTAGGTTTCCTTTCTTTGTTCTGATAACCAGCCATTTAATTCATACTCAGTGTTGTTCAAAATAAAAATAAAAATCTGACCCTGCATTCCATTTGACATCTCAATTAATATGCTACAAAGAAATATCCCGTCTTTCACTTACACTGAAGTGAATATACAGGAAACTTCTTACTGAAACATGAGTTGGATGAACTTTCGAGAAGAACTGGCCCACGAATTCTAGGAAAACACTCAGGTATCCACAGGGAAGCCTGAAAAGTTTCATCCTACAAGAAAACTCAACTTTGTGTTTTTTTTGAGTTGAGTTCAAATGACTGTAGGGACTCAGTTACCTTGTCTGGACTCCAGAGAAAAGACTCAAAGAAACAATTATGCTTGGGGTTATGCTGTAGGGAGGCACAGATAGTAATGTGCCTTACAGCCGATAATTCATATGTTCACTTAACTTCCTCTGGAATGCAAGAACATTTGACTGTAGGATGTAGTTCTGGGAACCTCAACACTTTCTCCCATTACTCCTCTTCAGTCTAGACTTTCAGAATGGTTCTTTTTAACGAAGAGTAATATAACAAAAAAGGCAATTACTCTAAACAGTTGCAAAAGTCACTAATTACTTAATAATTTTTGTTTTCTAATCTTTTTATCATTATTATTCATACTCAGTTTGGTTATTATATTCCAACTCAACAAGATTTTTATGCTTTTCCTGGTATTTTCCATTTGTTCACCCTTCAAAAAAAGTAAAAAATATGCTGGACACTATTGGCAAGCAATGTGGAACTCCCTTTAACTCTAGATGCTTAGTAAGAAAGAATATGGGTATTTGTATTGTTGTTGTACCAGACTGCAGATTTGTAAAACCTACGGTAATAAATAGTAATGAAGCAGATGGAAATACAACTATACTTAGGGTTAAGATTTATTTTATTTATGTAAAAGGTCAGAAGACAAAACACTTCATTGCCAGTCCACTTGTCCATTGTTCATGCACTGAACATCTGTTCATTTCTATGCTTCCTCTCCATATAAAAATATTCACTTTAACTAGCACTAGCCTAGCACTTCTAGTTCCTCATGACAGTGCTCAGTACTTACTTATCTGACAGAATGAAACCTTATTTGCAACTTTTTTCCCACCCTGTTCCTTATATAATCCTTAATGATCAGCCAAAACTTAACTATAAGAAAAGTGTTTTCACAATATTAACCATTTCTTTAAGTGTATAAAGAATGGGATCAACCAAAGAATGCAAAAAGGCTTGTTAAATAACTTATTGTGTTTTTGCATAAAAGCAAGTTATTCCTTAGTTTTATTATCACAATGAGAAAGAAATATGTCTTCGTTTCTGCTCTCATGTATATGCTATTATTTCTTCAAGATCTGTTATTGTCACCTAAGGTTCCTTACAGAAACACATGAAAGTTCCTGGGCTTATTGTCCGAATGCAGAGGCGAGAAAGTCTCAGCAGAGCATTCAGTATGAATGAACACATTCAAATTTAATATAATGCATAGCTGAGAATTATCTTCACAGAGATAATTCAGTACATTATGTGCATTAGTACCAGAGAGGTCACTGGTTTGTATTCTGTTCAAAAGATAATTCTGGAAAGAATACCACTTTTATAGAAATCCTATAACAATGGTACTGAAGAAGTAATTCCTTGAAACCAATGTTGAATTAGGTCATCAGCACAGCCTGCTGTGTCGCCTATTTTGCCTTTTCCCAAAAGACTAACATAATCCATGTGAGGATTTTGTACTTTGCAAAGAAGGATAGAGAGAGGAAAGTGCTATTTAGCACAATTTCAACTTAGCAGCCATAGAGTTCATTTATTAATGAATGTTTTAAAAAGTAGATAACACATAAGTGACTTTCATGAACCAAAGCTGTAGTTCTCACAGTACAGAATTTCATGGATACTGAAGCTCATACTAAACTCTAATGCCTCATAAACGTGATACAGTGGACATCAAAGTTTCTAGCATTTTTCTATTTCAGAATTTAGCAAAAAGACACTCTGCCTTATATGAGTAGTTCTTGTAAAAAAAAAATTCCTTGGTAGCTGCACTCTTGTTCATGTTGTTTATCTGTTATATTAGAAAAAAAGAAAAAAAGTGCAGTTGTGTAAAGACCATAAAAGTCAAATATATCTTCATAGAAACAATCTATACACAAGTCTTTCTTACATACGGAATCATCTTCTGAAATAACGTCTAAATATTAATTCATTTATACTTTATTGTGAAAGTGTTAATGGGGGAAACTAGAGAAAGAACTTTTGGGTTGTCAGGAAATTTATTTTATTTACAGTTTGCTTGCACCAAATTTTCTTGTGCCTTGTCATATAGTAAGACTGATGTTGATGATGTTGGAGTACACTCACAATAAATAGTTCTACAAGAAATGCAAATTCAGTGCAGCCCCTTTAGCATTTAAAGTCCCCAGAAGCTGGAAATATACTTTGTTCATTCATCCATTAAAAATAATTAAGTAAATCTTCAAATGTTGTTGATCAATGTATCTCAAAGTGTAACTCTAAGTTATATCAGCTAGCAGCCTGACTTGTTTCAGAAATGAACACAAATAACTACACAAGCAATTTGCTGATGGAAAAGGATGAGATGATGAATTCTAATCAATCAATTCTTATATTTTGTGGTGATTTTTTAAAGCAATATACATAGCAAATCTCTCATAAAACAGACCATTCCTGATAAAAATAACAAATGGTGAAAGTGAAGACATAGCAATTTACAAGTATTTTTGTAGGAGAAGGGAAAGAAGAATAGTATATCAACAAATATGAAGAGTGAGTTAATAAAACCTGTTAAAAGGCAAAAAATATGTTACTCATTGAACTTACTGAAATTTGTATACAGGGAAGCATAGCACTCACAGTTAGGTGATGACATTTCAAACAGGAATGATGAATATCCTTTCCTGGGCAACAAGTTCCCTACATTTATGACAAGACATTAAGACTCCAGTATCTGTTATACTTTTCAATCAAAAGCAATTCTGTTCAGATTTGTGGTTTCTGATTGTCTGCATAAATATAAACAGACAAAATATATTAGTGATCTGATGGTAGACCTTTACTTAAGTTTAGTGATACTTCACAGGTGTTTTTTTTTAAGGGTGCAGTGCCATTTAGACTAAATCTGAACATTCAGTAGATCATTTGGTTTTACCACAAGCCTTAAAAGTATAATTTAATTGATGTACACTGAGTAGATTAAGAGTAATGACTTCATAACTAAGTCTAGGAAGGACTTGCTTAGAGGAATCATCCTTCTTAAAATTCTTCAGTATAGATATTTATGGCTGAAGTAGACACTCTAATCTCCCTTTACAAAGACTAGAGGAGAAACACGCAGTTTTAGTGTGCAGTTAACTTGATAAAATACAGAATTCCAGCTAAGAATAATATTAATTGCGTTCATTACAAAGGAATATTGGCATGAACTGTTTAGTGTGAATATCTACATCTAGTTAGATAAATAACACCCTCTGTGTTAGCTCAATGAAATTCCCTCACTAAACCTGAACTTTAAGATTTTTAATTCACTAATTTCTTAGAATTATAAATCTTGTGAATTTTAATTTGTATAGAAAAATAAAAGTACATTTTCCAAATTAAACAGAAAACGTCAAGATATAGTACTTTTTTCTCTGCTATGTAGATGGGAGAGAACTGAAAAAATGCCTTAGTATTTGTGAATAGTTTCTCTGAAATTCTATTTCCATACAATTTCCTTGATGATAAAATATTAGGGTTTTCGTTGTTATTGGTTTTGAATGGGTACTGAAGATGACAAAGTGTTGGAGGGTCTAGTCAGAATAGAATACAGTCTGACTATATACAGAAGACTATTTCACTTTTTCTTTACAAGAATTATTAGCTATTAAGTCAATTATGCAGACAAGTAAATTTTATTTTTTTTAATTAAACAAAATTAAACTTACTATAAACCTTTGTCCTAGAATCCTATAATACAAAAGCAGAAGGATACATATTTTCTCCAGAATTTAAAAATTTTTGGTTCATCTCAAGACCCTGTTTTTACTCGCTGCTAACATCTCTTAAAATTTTGAAGTGTTCCAGTGGATTGACTATTTTCCACTTAGACTTCATTAAATCATGCAATCTAGTAGAATCAATCAATCTAGGACTTTGTGAAATTAAGTCTGAGATACATGGGTGGAAAAAAAATCACTATAAATATCTCAGGTCCTGTAGAACCCTCATAAAATTTAAAACCTTTGACTTGAAATGTTTCTGGGCTTTTTTTTTTGAGAGTTCCTTATACTGGTCTCCTTCTCAGACCATTCTTCCCCTGAATAAATTTAAAAATAATCTATATAATAGTTTTTTGCCAATGCTTTTTGTAAGTAAATAACTGGGATGAATCTCTAAGAAAGAGATTTACATTAAAATTCTGGATCTTCAGTACGGATACTTCATGGTTTTTTTTCACATAATCCCCAGAATTTAATTGCAATATAGGACTGGTATGCAATTATACTGATGTACAATTATTTTGGGGCTTCAGCCTTGGGATATGCAGCAAAATCATATACATAGATGAACAACAAGGAAGGAAGGAAGGAAGGAATAGAGTATGCTAAATTGGAAGAGATGCACAAGGATCACCAAGTCCAACTCCTGGCCCTGCACAGGACCATTCCCAAGAGTCACACCAAGTGCTGGTGAGTGTTCTCCAAATGCTTCTTGAACTTAGACAGTTCTTGGTGCCGTGACCACTTCCCTGAGGAGCCTGTTCCAGTGCCCAAACACCCTCTGAGTGAAGAACCTTTTTCTAATATCCAACCTAAACCTCCCCTGACTTCAGGACATTCCCTCAGGTCCTGTCACTGGTCACCAGAGAGAAGAGATCAGTGCCTGCTCCTTCTTTTCCCTTCACAAGGAAGTTGTAGACTGCAATGAGGTCTCTCCTCAGTCTCCTCTTCTCCAGGCTGAACACAGCAAATGTGATGGGTTGACCCTGGCTGGACACCAGGTACCCACCAAAGTCATTCTATCCCTTCTGCTCCTCAACTGGACAGTGGAGAGAAAATATAATGAAAGACTTGTGAGACAAGATCAGAAAAGGGAGAGATCACTCACCCGTTACCATCATGGGCAAAACAGATTTGACCTGAGTAAATAAATTTAATTTAGTATCAATCAAACCAGGATAGGATAAAAAGAAATAAAATCTTAAAACACTTTCCCACACTCCTCCCTGCTTCCTGGGCTCAACTTTACTCCTGATTTTCTCTGCCTTCTCCATCTCCAGTGCAACATGCAATGGGGGTTGCTATCAGTTGCATAGCCACTGCTTCCTCTTTATGGGTAGGACTCATCACAACCTTCCTGGGATACAGAGTGTTTCTTAGCCACAGGTCAAATCACACAGGCTGACTTGTAGATACACTATTACCTTCAAAAGCATATTAGTCATGCTATACAAAATTTGGCACTTGTATCTCCATTAGACTTCAGTAAGTACAGCCAGAAGGCGAAAAGCTATTAAGAAAGAAATCCCCCAAACAGTTCAAACCTTGTCATTTATTGGCAAAAAGCTAATTAATGATGCTTTGGTGTAAAGGAATTTTCTTCTACTGTTACAATAAAAGAAAACTGTTTTGTTCCTTTTGGGAACTAGAAAGTAGAAAGAGAAGAGAATGAATAAAGCAAAAGCCATACTATGTGTATTTTCTCATGGTCATAGATGATTTCACCACTTCAAGGTTACTTTGGGACTTCTGTAACACCTGGGAATATTTTTATATCCAAGAGCTTAAGAATGTCTAGTATCTTTTTCCTTCTTTGCTCTCTACTTACTTTTCAAATTGGCCTGGCAACTTAGATATTTCAAAAGTATGTTTCAGTACTTCAGGGGAAATTTGATTAGCTCAGTAAATATTGTTAGGGTGGGAAGATTTTTATTTTTACTTCCTTCTTCACTTTCCAACTCCCACTCCCTCCCCAGTATGTGTATTTATGTGCACGGTCTGGATTTGTTCATGATTCAGAAGAGAAACAGTGATATATGATAAAGAGTGTTGTCAGACTTCCAAGTGTGCTGAAACTACTGTTGGAAATCTAAATTTTATGAGAGACCTTTCTTTTTAATTTACAGCTCGATTCATAAATTAAGAAGTTATTATATTTAGATACATTTTAAAAAACATATCAATTTTTCTATGCATAACTGAACCAAACTTACAAACATTTTTCATCCTTTACTGATTTTAATATAAATTGTTTTATATTATTTTCAGTTTTCTGGAGAAGTTCTAAAGCTCTCAAGTGAAGCCCTCCAGAGAAATTTTATGTTACCAAAATGTCCTTTTTATGATGTATTATGCAAATTAGACTATGAAGTAGACACTTTTTTCTTTACTCTGTGCTCTGGGATCATAAGACACATTAAAATCTACAAAATAAAGAAAAAGAAAAGGGAAAAAAAATGAATGCAGCATTCTTCTATACTTTTATTTAAGTCTGTATATTTACTATGGGTTTTTTTACTTAATACTGTGTAAAGTTAGTATGTTTTAAAAGTTAAGTGATGTGCAGATGAAAACCTTAATCTGATTTAAAAATGTATCAGAACAAATACCAAGAACTGGATTCTTCTATATGCACATACATGTTATTTTAACTGAGACTAACAAGGAATTTGCTCCCTCTGTGAGCTCCCATTTTCCATTCCTCTTGCATGAGTGACTGATGAGTCCTGAAGAGCTGCAGTTTTCACTGGATTGTCAATCCTATGAACTAGATGAAACTAATTAGTGTGATAATTACCTGTAAGTACAGTATAGAAAGTAGAACGGTATTGTTGTACAAAGTTGCATGGTTCTTCCCAGCCTTAAGAGACCTGAAGCAATCCTATGAGGTCATATTTCCATTGTCACACTTGACACAAGGACAGAACTATATCTTATATTACATGATTGTAATGCTCCATTTCTTTCCCACTCTTCAAGGTTGCAGCCACTTTTCTTTCTCACATACATCAGTCTGACTTACGGTTCCTTACCTGACCTGTGAATGCTTTATTCTATTAAGAAGAATTCATTGGGGTTTTTTGTTTTCCTTTTATTGTTTTTGTTTGTTTGTTTGTTTGTTTTTGTTTTTGTTTTTGTTTTTTATGGTAATATCCATAGAATATGATGTCCTTATTTGCTTTAATTTGGTGATTATTAGGAGATTTAGGGAGGGGGGAGAGGGTAGGGTTATAGAGGGAGTTTTTTAGGTTGGTTGTTTGCTTATTTCTGAATTTTTGTCTTCTAAGAAAATTATCTAAACTAAAAACTATCTCAGCATGAATTTTGTTTGTTTGTTTGCTTGCTTGCTTGTTTTTCTGATAAGCCAAACCTGGATGAGTGAGTGCTCAGTTCTATTTTCATTTAGCAAAGAATGTTTACATTGTGAAATAAAATCAGTGTAGTAAAGCATTCAGTACTTGCTTCTCTTTGTACCATATATGTATTTGCAAAGGCATTGAGGAGCCAGTGAACTGGTTATGGTGGTAACTGGTGAATCTGAACCAGTGAGGCAGGAGCACTCTGGTAGCAGATTGGAGGTCAAGTGTTTTGCTATTGATTTTTGTAATAAAATCATGTGATATTTTCTTCTGGTTTAGAAAGATAGACTTTGACTTCAAACTTTGTTTTAAAATTCGTGATACATGGACTTTACTTTCTTCACCAATATAACTCACTGTTCTGTGATAGAACATTATTACAAGAACCAGAAGGGAATTTCTAAATTCTATTTCATTACAATTCAAAACACAAATTTCAAATTTATCATGGTTTGTGAGCATTCTGAACTATTGTCCTTAATCTTGAACCCACCAAAGATTAAAAAAAACATAAAATATTCATAGCAATCATTTTCTAACATTCCTCTCTGACATTAAGGAGGAAAAACGTGAATAGAATGTGTTAAATTTCCTTCTGTTCTGGACATCATTTGTTCATAACATAGAAGATGTTGGAATACTACTGTGACACTAGAATAAATATATCCCTTTTATAATTAGAGAAATGGAGCTCTGGTTCCTGAGATCATATCTCTTGATATCAGATCATGTGGTGAATAAGGGGATCGTAAGAAAAGAGGAGACAATGCAATCCACTTGAACTCTCTTGTAGAGCCATAGAAATCCTTTGGTGTACAAAAGTTTAGCTATTTTTCTCAGTTATACCAGTCAAATGAAATATATTACCTCTCCCTAAGTGTCTTACCTCATTTAATTTCAAGTCAAGCAGAGAAAAGGGTTTTGCCACTTTGTTCAGGTAAGATAATGACTGAAATAATGACTGCTTTTACCTCCTGACATCTGATGCCAGGAATTGTTAATAAACTGATTTGAAACCTTTTATGTTTGTCATACTGAAAGCACTCCCACAACGAGTTCTGACTATGTGTGGGGTTTTTATTTATTTGTATCAACATCTAATCTTGGTCAGTATCTGTGTCTTTCTGACATCATGCCTCACATGCACAAGGCAGCTTCATTTCATAACCAGCAACTTTTTTAGAGGAAATAAAAACATTGGGGAAAAAAAAAATCTGGTGTTGCTACCATTACTTCCTCACTTCCACAGAATAATAGCAGAACATATGAAATACCCTACTGGATCAGACAGTCTGAGTCAATCTATCTTGCTAAATATGCCATCTCAGACAATGACAAGAGGGGACACTGTTAAGAAAGAGAACATGAGCCAAAACAATAGCTTGGTCCATCCCTTACATATTTCTCCACTATCCAGAATTCTTGTAATAAGGGCATTACACAGTATATACACACATAGCCCTCATGGTAGCTTAACTTTGGCTGGTTTCCAGATTCCCTTCTGCTGCTCTCTCACTCTCCCTCCTCAGCAACACAGGCAGAGAAAAATAATGTGAAAGAGTTCATGGATCTAGACAAAGACAGGGAGATCGCTCACCAATTATAGTCACAGGAAAAAATTAATTTACTTAGGGAAGATTAATCTAATTTATTGTCAATTAAAAAGAGACTAATATAGCGGGAAATAAGAACAAAATTAAAACCACCTTCTTCTCTACCCCTCCTTTTTATTCCCAGGCATCCAGAGCAGCTCATCCTCCTTCTCACTGACCTTGGTGTATGTATGGTTTTTCCTCTCACATTTTTCTCGTTTCTCTCTTACACAGATGCAGCCCTGTATTTTTTACCTTTTCTCATATATGTCATCATACAGGTGCCACCAAACGTGATGACAGACTCAGCTTTGCCCATCAGCTTATCTATCTTGGGGCCATGTGGAACTGTCTTTCTTAGACATAGGAACAGCTCCTCATCTCTTCCCACAAACACTTCCCTTGCAGCTCTACTGCTACAAAGATCTTACCACATAAACCCAATACAATCTGCTTGAAATCATGTTCTGGAGCTGTCCTCCTGGAAGGTGTTTAATTGTTTTTTAGATGTATCTTTTTGTAGACCTTTTCTACTTCCACACTTTTCTATGAAGTGTATTTCTGATTTTTCCTAGCTGCTTTTTACTCCCTTTATACATCTGAAACTGATGTCCTTGAAGTTTCACAGGTTGTTGGCTCAGTAGTTTAGAGCATGGTGCTAATAATGCCAAGGTTGTGGGTTCAATCGCCGTATGGGCCTTTCCTTTAAAAGTTGGACTTGATGATCTTTATGGGTCCCTTCCAACTCTGAATATTCCATGAATATATGAATAACTGTTCATGATCAACTTATCTACTGCTTTCATGATTTTCTAAATCTTAGCCGTATTTCTTCTCAGCCTGCTCTACTCCAAGAGTTCCAGCTTAGTTAAGCCCAGCTCTTAAGTTAGCTACAACATCTTGATCATCATTGTATAGCTGTCCTTTTCTGCAACTCTTCTACATCCACCACAAAGCCCTTGAAGTGAAGAGAGCAGAACTAAACACAGTTCTCAGGATGCTAGTATTTTATTTGGTAGGAAATAATGTTTTATCTCTTCCTCTTAATATCTTTCCTCTTCTTTCCAAGTACCTCACTGGCTTTTCAGGCTGCCAATGCACACTGAAATGGTAATTTCAGGAAAAAAATGGTTATAAATAAAGTATATTTTTCCATAGTTTGCCTTGTCATCTCCTAAGGATGATGCAGCCTTTATAAAGCAGAATATGGTTAGAGATAAACTCATTTCTTTTATAGCAACAACTTACATGTATAGCACATAAGTATTGTTGGATGAAAAACAAAGCAAAAGTTCATTCTGGAAACTAGTTCTCCTGTCTTCTAACTGATGCATTAACCAGAAAGCTGGAGTTAGGAAGAACTATAAATCAAGGGAAAATTATTGCTAAAATATCAAAATGTCAAACAAACATCTATAATAGGTATTCCGAGTCTCTATGTTTACGAAAAATGCAGGATGAAATAGTAACAAAGAACTATGTTTAAAAGCAAATGGAATTTGTTCTGGGCCTTTTGCTTACATGGATATTTCCAAACCACTAAAAAGTTGTTACAATGGTACATTTTACTTTAGTATAATATAGGGGGAAAACAGATCAAAGGCAAGACAGAGAATATTATTTTTAGAAAGGTATAGAAAAAGTCTTTAGACTTTTAGGTGCAAATGTAGTCATCCACAATAACAAGTTGATCTCTCTGACAATAAAAATTAACATCTGTTCCAGAGTTTAAAACCCTGTAAATTTGGAAAGAGCAATACAGACATTTTGTAAACAGGAAAGGCAGTGTTATAAAAATAATTCATACTTTTCTTTGTCAAATATCCCATAAATCAAAAACCAGCCTGTTTATACAAATTCTTGAAACTTTTTTTTTCCCATAGTGGTCATTTTCTGAATTATGGTAAGAGTAGCAATTCATTGGCCATTGATGTTTCTTACATTCTAAAGCATATATGTAAAGTGCAATGAATTTAAATTAATTACTTCCTGGCTTTATATTTTTGCAGGTCACACTTACATCAGTTGTGTCCCTTTCAGTAATTGCAATCCTCAAGCAAGTCAGGACACTGTAGAAAAAAGTGAAATTTGTTCTGCTTCTACTATGCTTGTTTATGGTGATATAAATTAAATCCATCTCTGCATATGTCCAATATTTTTTTTACATATAGAAAATAACACCATTAGTTAATATCTGTTTGATCTAATACAATGAAAATAAGTTGGAGCAAACAAAATTCTGCAATTTGCCTCCAATATCCACAGGAAAACATATTTGCAGGATTATGCTAAAAAACAAAAGGTTTTTCAAAGGCTTTAGTTTATTGACTCCAATAAGAGGCAAAATTTTGTATCAATGAAATTGCTGGGGTCTGTATTTTTCCCCTTTATGGGAAAACAAACAAACAAAATAATACACTATTGGAGTGTTTTAAGAGACAACATATCTTGGATCCTCAGACGGGAAACCAAAATGAACCTTCTGTAATATCACTGATAAATCCCATAATGACACATTTTTCAAGCTATCCAACAGAATTAGATTTGTTGACAGCCAGAGACATTTCAGCTGCCTTCATTAACAACAGACTTTTCTTCCTCTCTTTTTTTTTTTTAAATTATATATTTTAGTTGTATAAATCTATAGATAAGACAATGTTTAAAGCAGCAGTTTTGTAATTTTTTTAAACTCGTTAAAGATTATGATATTCAACTGGAAATCAAGTTTAATTGATTTAAAGCATAAGACCTCTATGCCCAAGAGATAATTGAATAATTCAATGCAGTTATCACTAAGCAACATGGTTTATGGCTCCATGCTTTTATTCCAAGCAATATTGTTAGTTATCACTGAAACAGCAATTATGAAATATCATCTGCATGAAAGTACTGCTGCTTAGCTTCTCATCTTTTTTTAGAAAAATATTAACCACACCATGTCATTTTGTTCAGCACTAACTGACTAGGTCTGCACTATTTTGATAGCTGCTTCAGAAAGGCCATAAGCACAGAAAGCTCTGAATTACCCCATTTTTCCATCTGAAGGATTCTCTGTTATGACTTAGTTAGTGAAGACTGCTAAACAGAATATTGCGTATTCTGAAAGGCACACATACTACAGCCATTTCTGAGGGTAGGTTTCAAGCTCACTATATGGAAGGCTGATGAAGCTGAAATTTATTGTACCTTCAAAAATTTTTTTGATATATTCTTTAGAGAATGTCACTGAATTAGATCAAGCATGAAAGGAATCTGTTGCTAAAAATGTGAGACTATTGGAGAAAGAGGAGCACTTCGAGTAAAATATGCTCCTGCAGCAACTGAGGGTTAAGGGAATCCAGTGCTGAGGGGGCCATCAAGCCTCATCAAGAGTTCTGCATGATCTATGAAGGACTGGAAGATTTGTCCATCTGTTAAGACTCAGTGTGAGCTGTGATGTTGTGCCCATTTGTGATTTACGGGTTTATTTTTCTCTTCTCTAAAAATAGACTGATGTACTGGAAAAGCAAAACAACAACATCCTCCCCTGCCTATATTTACACATTTTTTTAAAGCTTGTTTTCGTAGAAACCAGGGCCTTAATCATTTTCCAGCACTTTCACATTAAATACTCAGTTCTACTCAATATTTTGGTCGGTGCTTCAAAGCCCATTGTGAAACTGAGAAATTAGGTAACTAATTTTTTTCTTCTGTTTTAAAGTCTTCAGTACACCTGATACCTATACCTCATCAGACTTCTATGAAAAAAGGATAGTTATACAACAACATTGGAAACAAGATTAAGGAATTCACTAATCTGATGAGAATGTCCTCAAACATCATCATGTCATGAACAAAATACATTCACTTCTTTGAGTTTTGTTTTCCCTTAGTAAATTATTTTCAGTTATTAACTCAAAGGGAAAAAGTGAAATGAATACAGAGTCCGTCATTATTTCTCCTATCAAGGGAGTTCCTTTTGATACTCTTCTGGAAAGTGACACAAAAATTCAGGAAAATGCCAAATTTTCAGTTTCAAACTAAAGACTGTTTAGCATAGTGGTAGAATTTTTACTAGACTTTTTTAATTTAAGGTTCTGAAAAGAGAATCCAAAAGGTTTCAGTTCAAGAAGGAATGATTTAAAAAAAAAAAAAAAAAGTTCCTTTTGAAATCCTTTGCAACAGAATTGGTACAAGTAAGGTAGGTGTAACAGTTTCTAATGTCAACTGGTCCAAGACTTTGGAACTATAGGGGATATACATTTATTCTGGATTTGGAAAACAGTGAAATAAAATGTTTTCTTGATTTTAGTTTGTGACAGCCTTTCTTCAGATTTTTTTCTATTGTTTGATTAACATTTTTATGACAGAGTAATAAAGAAGAAAGTGATCTTTGGGGTACCTGAAGAAGCAAACAGTAGTTTTCCAGTAATCAGTAATCCCTGTTGAGGTCTGACTCATTTATTTCTATCCCTTTTTAAAATTCTGTCTGCCATCTCACAAATGAACTTTATTTACAACAAAGAGAATTTGGTGTGATAGAAGGAAAAACTAGCCCTCAAAACTTTTAAAACTGAACTTTGATTTTGTTCATGGTTGCATTGCACTTATATGTACTGATAAATAACAAACTTTATTATATATGCTTATTAATAAATAGAGTATTAATATATTTCTCAGTGCTGCATCTTTATGAGTCTAAAGAGTTTTCTGGACTGAATGCTTCAGAATAGCTTATTTTTCAAGTTGTTATTCACCAATTAAGGTAAATGTGACATGCTTCACCAGTCATGTTTCCTCACAGTTACTCCTTAAATCAGATTTTCTTCTCTTCCTCTTTTAGAATTCTAAAACGGTATGAGGTTTTGGTTTCAGAAGTTCTTTTACAGAGCCTTCATTTATTTATTTTACCTGGTTTTATAGTACCAGATCACTTCCTCATTAGTTAATCAGATTAAATTCAAAATTTAAACTTAATTTAAATAATTCCACAGTAATACCCTTTCAAGCATTCTCTCAACCAGCCATTAAGATTTTATTAATTACAGACTTCAGCCTACCTTATTTGGGTCAGCCATCAGGAACCAGAGTGCTGACCCCTTTTTGCTTCTAAAAGTGGTTGAGAACTTGAGTTACCTGAAGACACTTTATATTTCTATATCTCTCTTTAAAAATACCTGAAAAAAGACAGAGGATATTCCTCGAAACCGGTTTTATACCAAAATTATATTTCATCAGAATATATTATTGAATAAAATCTCATACCTTATTGAAAGCTTTTAACTAGGAAAAAGTTTTCAAAACATATGTGGGTTTTTTTGTGGGGTTTTTAACCTTCTTGTAATGGAAAAAGGTGAATGCTTTAATTTTAAATATATCTTGGGAATTTTTGCAAAACAAAATAATCATACATCTTTAAAAGTAATTTAAATATATTAAGTATCTAATTTAACAGCCCCAAGATAAATTTTATCTACAATTTGCCTGTGTTTTCTTTCAGGGGATTGTCCCACTCTGCTCTGCACTGGTGCAGCCTCACCTTGAATATTGTGCGCAGTTTTGGGCACCGCAATATAAGAAAGACACTAAGCTCTTAGAGAGTGTCCAAAGGAGGACAAGAGAGATGGTGAAGGGCCTTGAGGGGAAGCTGTATGAGGAGTAGGTGAGATCACTTGATCTGTTCAGCCTGGAGAAGAGGAGACTGAGGGGAGACCTCATTGCAGTCTACAACTTGCTTGTGAAGGGAAGAGGAAGGGCAGGCACTGATCTCCTCTGTGGTGACCAGTGACAGGACCTGAGGGAATGTCCTAAAGTTGTGTCAGAGGATGTTTAGGTGAAATATTAGGAAAGGGTTCTTCACCCAGAGGGTGGTTGGGCACTGGAACAGGCTCCCCAGGGAAGTGATCACAGCACCAAGCCTGACAGAGTTCAAGAAGTGTTTGGACAATGCTTTCAGGCACACGGTGTGACTCTTGAGGACGGTCATGTGCAGGGCCAGTAGTTGGATTTAAGGATCTTTGTGGGTCTTTCCCAGCTCAGCATATCCTTTGATTTTATCCAGATCTTAGTTAATTGGTTTTCTGAGCATTGTTTTTTTCATAAAATATGTCTTCCTCTTTGATGTTCTCTCCTTTTAGATTACACATAAGCCTAACATAAGAGCTCTATCTTCTCATGAAAGTATAACCATTGCTCTTTTCTTAGCCTGAAATGGTTCATTTCATTCCAGCGAGGCTGCCAAGACTGACCAGTTCTGGTTAGTTTTGTTCTGGCCTTCTCATTGTTTTAGAGAATTTTTTTTAATGTCATTTACCTAAATAATAAGGTCAAATACATATATGCCACTGGCACTATTTGAAGAGTAACTTTTTTCCTGGTAATTTTTTAGAATTTGTCTTGGAAAATCATATAGAATACAATCAAAAATAATTTATGTGGGACTTATCAATGCTGATTTACAACATTTGCACATTCAAATTGCATTTGAAATCAGCAACAATATGATGAATAACTCTTTCCAATTCATTGACTGTTTTTCCCAGTTATTCATTCTATTACATCAGATTTATACAAATCCTGCTTACAGTGTCTGCCAAAGTTGCTGGAAGATGAAAACAATCAGTACTTATTTTTTCTAAAGAAAAACATAAATCAAATCCTTCTGTTTATTTTCTTAGTAGCAATATGAAATAGATCTAAGCTATCTAAGAATATTAAGAACCTTTTATTTTGTGTGAAATCACTTTTTTTTTCATCAGTAGAAAGGAAAATCTACACTTATTTATATATTTCCCTCAAAAGCATGAATGTAGGCATATATGACCTCTGTACTAGTTGCCATTACTTGCAGACAGGGATGAATGGATGCTTCAGTAAAGGTGACTTTGGTGAAGATAAAACACATTTGTCTGTATCAGCTTCAAAACTGAATTACGACATGATTCACAGAAAATTCCATAATATATATAAATATATATATAATATATACATGTATAAGGAATAGAAGACAGAAGTACAAACTTCTCTGAGACTGCTAGAAGGATGAATGGAATTTCTGTCATGTATTGTAGAAAGCAAAACATGTTCTAACCATGGGATCTGCCCAAAGACAACCCTGAAGCATAAGATGTGTCTTCCCCCATTCAAGCCTCCATGCACCCATGATTAATCTCCTCGAGAGCAGAGAAGTGCTCTGTGAATTGGAACAGGTGAAAGTTACTGCTTCAGTGTCTTGTGACTAGAGAATGAATTCTAATGTGAAACTTAAGTAGGAACTTTAATTTCCTAATCAATACAGACAAATAGATTTTTCTACTGGGAAATTCAGAGTACTAGTTAATTACCAAGGACTAAATTACACTTTATAGTAGCCCTTCCCTAAATGAAAGATATATGGAAGTGTAAAACAGAATGACTATTAATTTAGAATCCAAACTAATGAAAGTATCTCCAGAAATACGTTACCAGCACTTTTATCAAGGAATCAGAAGATTGTTAACACTCCTAACCCCAGCATGTGATACAAACTTATTTACCATCATTAGTTTCCACTAACCATTGTATCGGTCATATATTGCTATATTTTACCTTTAGTTATTTTTAAATAGATAGTAGCATTAAATCTCAAGAATGTCAGATATATACAATATAGAGACCACTTCAAAGCTGAAGAAAATTGAACCTTGTCTGATTCCCTTTTTGCATCTGGATTAGTTTTCAGTGAGGGAGGGAAGTGAAATTAGAAGAGCTGAATCAAAACAGTCTTGAATTTTGCTAAGAGTTTATTTTGGTCAAATGTTACAAAGACTGCAAGGTTTAGGAGTATTTGTCATCAGTCTCTCCCATTTTCTAGGTAAAGTTACAGGTAGTGCCAGAGGATAAGACAGGTACATTTAAAACAAAAGTAGTCTGTTTTTTCATCTGAGTTTTCTGTGTGTTGCTGATTTTTTTGCCCAGTGAAATCCAGGGAATTTGGACATTTAGTTCAGGATTTTCCTCCAAAACCTAGAGTCCTAAAATGTGGTGCATCTATACCTCATTAGTCACATAGTAACTGTGTCTGGAAAGATGAATTTGAATGGATTATAAGAGTTTTGAAATTTAGTAAACATATATGTTTATGTTTCTTCAGGTGAAAAATATAATGTTCAGCTACACTCTGGATAAGAAAATAAGTAGATTTCTGTATAAGGTGTTTGAATTTCAAATGATAAGTGGGTTTTGCAAGTGCAGAACACATCATGTCCTGTCATCCCCTCACAGACACAGAGAAGAGCAGGGAGTGTATAAACAGCATTTTATCTCACCACAGCTGAGTGGCTTCTAAATCAAATCCATAAAATGACCAAGTAGTGATGATACAGAAACAAAGAAATCTGTCAATAAAGCTTCAGAAGAAAATAAAGGCAATAGATATTGGAAATTGCCTTTAAATAAACATATGTTAGACATTTTAACAGTCATAGCTTATTGATAATAAATTTATTGGTTTGATTTGTGTTGATCATACTCATGGATTATTTTGGGTTTATGCTTAAGAGAGAACAAATAGTGTCAGAGGTGAGACTGGCAATGAAAATCTTATGTTGAATAACATTAAGTTGAATAATAGGGTGGTTGAGAAAGGAAACAACAATAAGCTATTTTTCACAGAAGGATTCATACAGAAAGCAGAACTATTGCACAATTGAAATAACACCCTAATAAGAGTAGCTTTTTTCCTGTTCTTTTTTGATGAAACTTCTTCCTAATCTGCAATCTTCTGACAGTGGCTAACATCTGTTTGCAGGTATATTGCTTTATAACATGAAAAACTGAGTTATTGTTATGTTTTAATCACTACACTTGCATAAATGTTTAGGGGTTTTCATACCTTTTTTTTTTTTTTTTCTCCTTAAGCTTTTTTACATTCTTCTGTCTGTTTTCTCTCAGGGTAAACCATGAGAGAGTCCATAAATTCAAGAGCTGGAATGTATATTTTTCTGCTGGTCGGTGAGGAGAATTTGTTGACTACAGAAAATTATCTCTCAAATAATGCATATAAAAGCTAACATAAAAGTCTGTTAGAGAAAATATGCATTAGATTTTAGCTAGACCTTTTCTTTTCTATGGATAGACTGGCCAAAGAAAAGAAACAGTCAGGGGGAAAAAAATACTCATTAAAATATGGCTTTAAATTGGACATGGACTTCATTTCTCTCTCTAAGCCATGAACTTTATCTCTCTTTATATTTGGGAAATAAGGTTAATTATATAACTAAAAAAAATAGTGATAGTAAGAGCACAACTTGCATTTAACAAGTAAAAGGCATTGAGAGTTGGGATGTGATATGTGACTGTGACTTTTTGCATTTACTTTTAAAGCACAAATGGCTGTAAAATCATATTCTTGTCACATACGTAAAGCTCCTTGAGTTCTTTATTTTTTAAAAATAATAACTTACAGTTAACTGTGAGACTGAGAAAAAAATTGCAAGAATTGATTTTACAAAAAGACAGATGATTCATCATAATAGAACATAAAATGTTTAAAAATGTTGATAATAGATTTCACTAGAAACTTTGTACACCATGTATATTTAAAATAAGGTTATTAAAGGTTATTTCAAAACCAGTACCTTTCAGAATAAATGTTTCTTGACAGTAGTGATGTAAAACAAAAAAGCTGTGACAGTTTGCAAACCAGTCAACATGGCCATCAACATTTTGATCTGTCACATAGATGTGTGTATGCACACCATCATTTCCTCTTGACACCCTTTTTTCTGCTTGCATGTGTAGGAGAAAAAAAAAAAAAGGAAAAGAGAAAAAAAAGAAAAAAACTATAACTTATTTTGTCAGCATCAGCCAATAGCAATAATTAAAAAGAATAAACCCAGAAGAAACTCATAGGCAAATCAGAGGAAAATTGTAGCTGACACTGATTCACCTTTCAAATGCCTGATATTCCCTCTTTAGGACACTGACTTTTATTTGGCTACTGTTGACTAATCACAATGAGACAATGAGAAAACACGAACAATACCAGTCTAAACCAGCCTGATTTATAAGGTTATATGAGTTATGTTTCCAACTAACAGATTTTAAAGAAAGCATCACCTTTGCAAAACATTAAAGGAATTTCAATCAACTGTTTCATGTAGCTTTTCCATTACTGTGAAGAATGATAACTTCCAGTCGACCCTGAAACTGTGTGGGATCAGCAGCTCCAGCTGGATCCCTACAAATCTATGGTGTCTGTTGAGGCTCCAGAATCCTCAAAGAGACGATTGAAGTCATTGCAAAAACTCTTTTAATGATTTTTGAGCAGTCTTTGGAATCCAGAGAGGTCCCAGCTGACTGGAGTACATTGTCCCAATTTTCAAGGCAGACAAGAGGGAGGACCCTGAAAAGTACAGGCCTGTCAGTCTCCCTTCAGTGCCTAGTAAAATATTGGAAAAAATTACTCTGGGAAGTACTGAAAAATACCTGGAGGATGATGCAGTCATCAGTCACAGACAGAATTGCTTCATGAGAGGAAAGTCCTGCTCATCAAACCTGATTTTATTTTATGACAAGGTAACCCACCTAGTTGATCAAAGGAAGCCACCTGATCTAATCCTCTTGGATTTCAGGAAAGCTTTTGATAATGTCTCTCTCAGAATCCTTCTGGATAAAATGTGCAGCACACAGCTTGATAATTGTGTTACACGATGGGTGAGCAACTGGATCACAGTTTGGGCCCAAAGTGAATGGGTAACACTGACCAGTGACCTGTAACCAGTGGGGTTCCAAAGGGTTCTGCTCTGCACTGGTGTGGCTTCACCTGGAATGCTGTGTGTAGTTATGATCTCTGCAATATGAGAAAGAAATAAAGCTGTTAGAGGGTGTCCAAAGGAGGGCAACAAAGATGGTGAAGGGGCTTGGGGGGAAGCTGTATGAGGAGTGGCTGAAGTCACTTAGTCTGTTCAGCCTGGAGAAGAGACAGAGGAAAGACCTCATTGTGATCTTCAGTATCCTCATGAGGGGAAGCGGAGGGGAAAGTACCTATCTCTACTCTTGTGACCAGTGACAGGACTCAAGGAAATGGTGTGAAGGTGAGGCAGGGGAGGTTTAGGTTATATATCAGGAAAAACTTTCACCTAGAGGGTGTTTGGGCACTGGAACAGGCTCCCCAGGGAAGTGGTCACAGCATGGTGTGATTCTTGGGTTGTCCTGTGCAGGGCCGGGAGTTGGACTTAATGATCCTGATGGGTCCCTTCCAACTCAGCGTGTTCTATGATACTATGATTAGACTTAGAGAGAACAAATATGTCAAATCTACAATTTCCTAAGTATCTGAAGAGAAGAATATGTAAGAAACATTTTGGTGGTTATGTTACGCAATTTGAACACTGAAAACCCATGAATAGTAAAATAATTGCTTTTGCTATCTAAACTAATCACAGAAGACAAATCAGTTAAAAGTCTATACTCCCATCTTTCTGTATATTTAGGTCACTGTAACATACAAATATATAAAACACTGGAGACTTCCATGTAAATCAAAGAGAAAACCTGTATGTTTTTAAAAGGAGCAATCAGATACTGACCAAAAGTCAAGCCTCAAAAAAAGCAAAGGCGTGATTGTCTAGAACCACATTCCTGTTCTTTGTAAGAAACTGAATAGGAACAACATTCCCATATTTGTTTAATAACATTTGCATATATATTTTAATAGGCTCTTCTTAGGTCAAACATACACGGTTAGACCAGATACAGACTGATGAAAATCAGGTTGTCTTTACCCACTTTAAGCTTTCCTGCATTTTGCGTAAAGGCACAGTAATCAGAGTCTTCATCATAGAAAGGCATTAAGCTGGTCAAGTATGACTTCCTTTCTAATTTACATACTTGGAAATGGTTTCGTAGATTAGGTGGAAAACTTCCCAGAGATTAAGGTAAGGCTGACTGCATGTAGTTTCCTGGGTCCTCTTTCTTGCCACATTGAAGATGTGGGTGACACTTGATTTCTTCCGGTCTTTTTTCAATCACTGTGATTGATCAAATAATACTCGTAGTGACCTCACAATGACACCTGCCTGGTCCGTCAGTACTCATGAGTGTATTCCATTAGGTTCTATGAAATTATGCATGTCCAATTTGATTAAGTATTCCACAACTCATCCTCTTCTACCAAGGATGGATCTTCCTTGCTCCAGACTTTACCTGTGGTCTTTGGGATCTGAGATTTCTGAAGGCCAGTCTTACTATTAAAGACTGAGACAAAGAAGACATCCAGCATTTACACCTTTTCCACTTTCTGTGTAACCAAGTTCCCTGTCTTGTTGAGCGATTGGTCCACAGTTCGCTCTTCTCCTTTTTTTTTCTGTCACTTAAATATTTATAGAAGCTTTTCTTCTTGCCTCTGATAATCCCACGTTTGCCTTTGACATATCCACACAAATACATAAGCAAATGTAAAACAAACACAAAATTATGAGATTTTATACTCAAGGGGCATCATAAAATGTTCATAGGGAAAAGTCCTGTCTAGTGTGGGCATGGGCAGTCTGTAGTAGAAGACGCACTCAGTACAATGCATCAAACTAATTCTGCATAAATAGGTATGTCCATACCTCATAATATAGCACCATAAAATCCCTCTGTAATTCCAGAGGCAGAAGAGCACCCAACTCTATCAGCTATGCTAGGGATGTGTGATGGTTTTGGTCTAGGCCTTCCTGGTGACCAGCTTGTAACCAAGGAAGTGGCCATGTACCCAGTATTCCATAAGATTTTTACATAAACCAGAGTATAAATACGTTGGAGATTAGAGACCTCTCTCTCTTCTCTTCCGTCTAGGTTTGGGAGCAGTGGGTCCTTGCATTGGTCTCACTTATCTAAGGCTGAGGCCTGCAGTGTCCACTGACCTACCACAAGGAGGTTTGGAGAGTGCTGGCCGTGTATGCCAATCCTGCTTTTCTAAAGGATGTGGTGAGATCTGTTTAGCTAGTTATTAGTATAGTTCTTGAGTTTGATTGCGTATACCTGTTTGGTGTCCCTTTTTGACCCCTTTTGTCCCATTTTCCCCTTTCCCTTTGGGGGGTGTTTGGATTCCCTTTTGCTGTGTACATAGCATCCTAACTGTATATATCTGTAATATACGTAAATATACATATTTTTATATAAGTAGCTGATTTCGAGTTCTTTAATTTTTGACAGGGTTTTTTTTTTCTGCCCTAAGGGAAGAAGGGAGGGGGGAAGGAGGCTGCTACTGTGAGTTCGGCCATTTGACAGGGAGCCAGGTCCGAACTATCACAGGATAATTAACTCAAACTACAAAATCGATACAACTACACATCCCAATGTTCCTATACTGGTTTATTTAGAACTTATCCTCAGGTATGCCTACACCATTTGCATTGCACACTGTCTTTTTCCCAATATACTATGCCTTCTGAAGCTCTGTGAATAACTCAGAAGTGACTTTTTTTAACATTTCTTACTGTCATTTTGTACTAGCGTAACAGGAAAGAGTTTTCAGCCTTGCTTGACAGAACAAGAATAGAGGATGAGAAGCAGCTTACCCAGATCATGAAAGAGTGAAAGAACAGCTAATTCTGAAAACCATTTCCTGGCACATGGATGAAAAGAAAATCATCAAGGGTCTGCATTACTTCATCAGGGAGAAGTCAAGCAGAAGCAAATTGATAAATTTCTATGATGAAATGACTGGTCTGGTAGAGGAGGGGAGAGAAGTGGATATTGTGTACCTGGACTTCAGTAAGGCTGTTGACACTCTCACAAGATTTTCATAGCCAAGCTGTTGATGTATGGGCTGAAAGAACAGACAGTGAGGTGGATGGGCACAAAGGAACATCATTTGGATGATGGGGCAGAGTGTACCCTCAGCAAGTTCACAGATGACACTACACTGGGGTCAGACATTAAACTCTGGCTGCTATGCCAAAGTTCTACCATACAGAGGAATCTTGACAAGCTGGATAAATTGCTGACAGGAACCTTACGATGTTCAAGAAAGTGAAGTGCAAAATCCTGGATCTGGGGATGAACAATCCTGTGCACCAACGTATGCTGAGGACTTTCCAGCTGGAAAAACGCTTGGCAAAGAAGGACCTGGGAGTCCTGTTTAAAAAACAAGTTGAACATCCACCAGCATTTGCCCTTGCTGAAAAGAAAAGGCTAATGTTATCCTCAGCTTCATTAGATAAAGTATTATCAGCAAGTCAAGGTTGTTGATCCTTCTTCTCTACTTAGCACTGGTGAAGCCACTCCAGTGTCTGATGTTCAGCTCTGTGCTGCTCAGTACAAGAGAGAGGTGGACATACAAAGGCCGCAAAACTGATTAAGGGACTGAAGCATCTCTGTTATAAGGAAAAACTGGGATTGTTTAGCCTGGAGAAGTCTAAGAAAATTTTATCATTGTACATAAATAGTTAAAAGCAGAATATAAAAAAGATAGAGCCATGCTCTTTCCAGTGGTTTCCAGTGAAAGGACTAGAGGCAATGGGCACAAACTGAAAAACAGGAGGACCCATCTGAGCATCAGGAAACATTTCTTAACTCTAAATAACTAAGCACTGGAACAGGGAGCTTGTCGAGTTTTAATTCTTGAAGATATTCAAAATCTGTCTGGACACAGTCCTGGGCAACTGGCTCTAGGTGGCCCTGCCTAAACACTTCCTCTCCCACATCAACTACCCTATGAATCTCTAGCTATCAGGGAGTTTGAAGCAAATTGTTTTCTTAATTCCATATATTAGGTTACAAAGAAGATGTAGGAGTTACTCTTTTCTGAAGATAATAAGGACGGTTTAAAAGATTTCTCTTCCTAAGAAACATTTTCTTCTAAATCACTGGATGGATTGACCTTGACTGAATGCCAGTTGCCTACTGAGCCACTCTATCACTCCCCTTTTTGGATGGTGTGAGACGGGGAGAAAATAAAATAGAAAAAATCCTTGTGTCAAGATAAAGGCAGTTTAATAAAGAAAGAGAAAAGGTTTCAAGGGCAGAAGCAAAAGAAAATAAAAGATTTTATTCTTTACTTCCCATCAGCAAACCATGTCCAGTGGCTTCTAGGGAAGCATGGCTTCAGTACAGGTAGCAGTTGCTCCAGAAAACAAGTGTCATAATAATGAATGCCCCTGCTATCTCCACATTTCTCTTAGCTTTTATTGCTGAGCAGAAGCCATATGGTATGGAATATATCTTCAGTCAGTTTGGGTCACAAAATCACACAATCATTTAGCTTGAAAAAGATCTCTAAGATCACTAAAGTCCAACCTTTGACCAAGGACCACCATGTCTACTAGACCAGCGCACTAAGTGCCATTGCCATTTCTAGTAGTTTCTTGAACACTTCCAGGAATGGTGACTCCAACCACTTTCTGGGCAGTCAATTCCAATGTTTAACAGGCCTTTATGTGGAGAAATTCCACCTGAGGTCTAATCTGAATCTCCCCTGGCACATCTTGATGCTATGGCCTTTCCTCTTGCCACTAGTTACCTGGGAGAAGAGGCTGACCCCTACCTTGCTACAACCTCCTTTCAGGTAGTTGTAGAGAACAATAACATCCCCCCTGTGCCTCCCCCTCTCCAGACTAAACTCCAGCTCCCTCAGCTGCTCCTCATAAGACCTGTGCTCCAGACCTTGCACCAGCTTTGCTGCTGGACCGCTTTCCAGCTGCTCTTCTCCCAACCTGTAGCGCTGCGTGGGGTTGTTGTGACCCAAGTGCTGGACCCAGCACTTGGCCTTGTTGAATGTCATGTGATTGTCCTTGGCCAATCAACCCAGCCTGCCCAGATCCCTCTGCAGAGCTTTCCTACCTTTCAGCAAAACAACACTCCCACCCAACTCAGTGTTGTTTATGGGTTTATTGAGGATGCACTCGATCCCCTCATCTAGATCACTGATAATGATACTAACAGGACTGGGACAAATACTGAGCCTTGGGGAACCCCACTAATGACCTGCATCCAGCTGGATGTAGCACCATGAACCACCGCCTTCTCTAGGCCCAGCCATCCAGCCAGTTTTTAACTCATCAAAGACACCACTGGTCTAAGCTGTGGGCTGACAGCTTTTCCAGGAGAATGATGTGGGAGACAGTATCAAAGGCTTTGCTGAAGTCCAGGTAGACTACACCCACAGCCTTTGCCTCACCCTCTGTCCTGGCTGAGTCTTGTTCATCCTCAGTCTACTGGTGAAGTGACAGAATGTTATAGAAATAACACTGATGCTCTGTGAGCACTGATCAGCAGTAGCCAAAGCACTGGGATGTCACTACCTTTTGAGATACAAATGCAAAGCACAGCACTGTGAGGGTTGCTATGAGGGAAATTAACTCCATCTCTGCCAGACCCAATACATCGCATAGCAGAATTATAAAAAGGAGAGGAATGAATCTTTGTAAAAAAAAATCTTGAGGGAAAAAATCAGGGACTGGCATAAAAAGCAGAAGCTAACAACACAGCAATTTCACTAAAAGATGAGACTGTGTGACTGTGGTCATAGTAATTTACTCTTAGTTTCACACTGTACTCTTCTAGTGTTATGTATCTGTATCTAACAGGCACACTTAATATTTTTTTCTGTCAGTAAGTCTTGTGATTTAAAACTCTGATCTCATTATTATAGTCTACAGAATCCTTTTAGGTCTTCTGCTTTTTTAATACATTTGCTTGTCTTCAGATTTCTAATTCTGAATGGAAAGTATAAAAATGAACAACAAATGAAAATACAGCTACACCAAATCAGGAAATCTATCGAATGTTTTCCAGCAATTTGTTTATTCTTTTCAAAACTCCAGATCTTATCAGAAGATATTGAATTGACTGTGAACAATAGTCACTGAAAGCAAGATGTATTTGTTAAAACATCACTTTAGTAATTGAAAAAAACTCTGAAAAGCAAAACAAAACAAAACAAAGAACACCACTTATGACAAGTCAGCCTTTTCTTTCCATTAACATTAATGACATAATTCTGTTTTGAAATGTGGAGTCATCAACCCTGCCTGTTAGAAAGTGACATTACAGCAGACAGCCTTCAGGGAATACATTCATGAGATTTGCTTGGACGAATCTTCTTCAAGAGCTTAACCTTGGCACTCAGAGCAAATGAGAAACCTGTTTTAAAAGGAAGTTGCTTCTCAGAGATCTTCTGCCTCTGGGAGTCTGTCAGTGAAAGCTGAGCATGGCCAGGTCAGGCTTTCATTTTATATGTTTTGCCAAGTGTCATCACAAAGCAGAACATATATCCTAACTCAGACAGAACTTGAGCAGCCACAAGCCAAATTCCACATTGTAAAGTTTTGAAGATAACAGAACATGCTTTTTTTTTTTTTTTTTTTCTTCTCAACAAAAGAAAGTAAGGAAAAAAAATGGTAAGAAACCAAGCATGCTCATAAATATAGGTGGGATCAGACATAGCAACTTTGTACCACACATCTATGCCAATTGATACTTTTTAGAAAAATAATTTAAAATAGGATATATATTTGGATTTATATGCTGTAAACAGGAAAAAAAGAAAGGAACATGTGATAAGTATTGCAAAATATGTGACATTTTAAAATTCCCTTAAAGAATAGCCAAAAATATTATTGGAACTCTACTCTGAGAGAATTTGTTTGTGTGTATGCCATTTAGGCCTATGTTATATGAAAGACTTTCAAAGTGTAAGATTATGAATGGACTCTACTGTTGTGGTTACTCTGAACTGTAAAATTCAATGGAGTGCCAGAAACTGCCAGCTGGAAAGAAGACAGGGGAATATCAACAGGCTACATTCAGAAGAAATCCTGATGTGTTGATGTAATAGCCAGATAATTAAATGATTTGCCTGCCTTAATATTCCATTTACAAAGAACTCATTGAGCCTTTGAAGTGAAAGACTTTGGAGATCATATAAACATATCCTAGGTTGAAAACAGTTTCTTTAAAAGCATTATATTCGGCTTTGTAAACATTCATTCTAATATATTTATAGCTAAGGTTGACGGAGGATAGGAAGGTGATTTGAGACAGCCAGAATGGATTCATCAAGGGCAAGTCCTGCCTCACTAGTCTGGTGTCCTTCTGTGGTGGAGTGACTACATCAGTGTACAAGGGAAGGCTATGGATGTCATCCATCTGGGCTTCTGTAAAGCCTTTGACATGGTCCCTCACAACATCCATCTCTCTAAATGGGAGAGAGGAGGATTTGATGAATGAACTGTTAGATGGTTAAGAAATTGGCTGAATGGTCACATCCAGAGGGTAGTGGCCAGGGGCTCGATGTCCCTGTGAAGATCGGTGACAGGCGGTGTCCCTCAGGGGTCCATACTGGGACCAGTAATGTTTAATACCTTCATCAGTGACATAGACAGTGGGATCGAGTGCATCCTCATCAAATTTGCAGATGACATCAAGATGAGTGGTGCAGTTGACATACCTGAAGTATAGGATGCCATTGAAAGGGACCACAACAACAAACTTGAGGAGTAATCCTATGTGAACTTCATGAGATTTAACAAGGACTAATGCAACGTGCTGCACTTGAGTCAGGGCAACCCCTGGTATTAATACAGGTTGAAAAGAACGAAAGCAGCCCTGTTGAGACGGACTTGGGGATGCTGGTGGATGAGAGACTAGATATGAGCTGGCCGAGTTCATTTGCAGTCCAGAAAGGCAACTGTATCCTGGGCTGCATCAAAAGCAGGGTGAGAGAGGTGATTCTGACCCTCTAGTCTCATGAGACTCCACCTGGAGCACTGCATCCAGATCTGGAGCCCTCAGTACAAGAAAGACATGTACCTGTCAGAGTGGATTCAGACAAGGCCCACAAAGTGATTAGAGGGCTGGAGCACCTGTCGTATGAGGAAAGGCTGAGAGAGTTGGTGTTATTCGGCCTGAAGAATAAAGAGCTGCAAAAGGACCTTATCATTGTCTTTTACTAGTTATAGGGGGCTGATGAGAAACACTGGGACAAAATTTTTGTTTCATATTTTTTACTTCATACCTTACTGTCTAGGAACCTAAAATACATCATACTTTTCAGTAAATATTAAAAAAAATAGATTTTTATGTCTAGACAATGACAAGCATATTGTCATCACAATATTACTGAAAGTAACCGAGTAACTGAAAAGTTTACTGACATACTGTAGGAAACAACCAGCAAAAATGAACAATTTTCAAAAGGCATGCACTAAGAAGACCTGCCCCATAAAGAGTTACTTTATCCAAAATTCACATAAATTAAAGTGTATTCTCTCAAAATCTTCATATTTTGTTTAAACACTAGAGTTTCAGCTCATAATGATTAGAAAAAGGTACATTTCTCTTTATATTCTTCATCATTGCACTGAAGCAACTGTGTTAAGCACAGCAACAGAGTTAACAAGTAGTCAACAGATGGTGGAAACCACAATTTCCACGGTGTCATAAAATTTGACAAAGGTCTTTATTATTGCTCCTTTACTCATCAAATAAGTCTGCACTCATCTGAAAAATGCATATTACATATAACATATTTTTCATTGCATGATACCTATTGCACAACTCCATAGTTTTGAGAGATTTTGAGAGGATCATCTCAAGATTAATACTATAACATACTTGGTAATAAACTCATGATCATTCCACAACTGAAAAATTAAGCTGTTCAAGTGTCTAGTTTTGTGTTTGTTTTCATAAAATCTAGAGAAGAAATAATTTATGAATGTATTTTTGAGTCTTGTCTGTAAACACTCTTTAAAGCTTATTTCACATTTTTAATCATCTGTGTTTTAAAATAAGTATTCTTGTTTGAATATTTTTGCATGATACATATTTTTTTCTGAGCCTGTAAAAGATACTTTAAATGTGAGAAATCTCTAAACCTGAAAGAAAAAGAAACAAGAAAAAGTAAAAGGATTAAAGAAAAAAAAAAAAAGAAACCCCCTTTGATATCAATAGAATGTTGGGGGGAAATCCCACACAAAGGAGACATTACTGCAAGGTGTGACCATTCTTGTATTTTTCAAAACTTTTTAACTTTGAGTTATGTTATTGCTTGCAATAACAATGCATCACAATCTTTTTACAAGATGACTCCATATTAATATAACAGAAGTGGTTTTGAGGTAAATCAGGGTGAACACTCACAGTTTGCAATTTTAGACTTATTTTGTGAGTGTGTGTGTTTCTTAATGCATGTATCTTTATAGTAACTTGATTTCTAAGCTTCAATGAGCTTAACTAAGTTACAGTTGAAATTTCACAAAGGAATATGGCAAGGTTTTTTTCATTTTGTCCAAAGCTGAGACCTAATTTTGGTTAAATAAAGAACTCTTATATGTATATATAAGATGTTGAAATTCAAATATGTGAACTCATAAAGTTACTAAAATCTTCAGTACACTGTCTAATGTTATAGTCATCACTGTCAAATTTACAATGCAACCTTGCTAAATATTTAGTACATTAAAAAATATTAGGAAAAAAGTATGTGACACTAAAGAAAAAGTTGTTTCCTCTTTATTAACATCAAAATAGCATTTTACTATGAGCTCATTTTTGAAATAAAATACCAGTACCAACTAATATAATTCTTGTCAAAATCAGTAAAATGAGAGGTTGTTTTCTCAAAGACATTTTTATAGTTTGGTCCCAGAGCAAGAATAATCTTAGGAAGCATCACAACCTTGAAGAAAAAAACACCTATATTTGCAAGATGAAACAGTGTAGTTACTAAATTTGTGCAGAATACAGTGCTGTATATACTAATCAGCTGATATATTATAGGCATGGAGATATATATGCTATGAACATAGATAAACTCTCTTTTTTTGTCTTTCTCACATACCTACCTATACATAAAACTGTGTGGATGTATATGTGTATATGCAAATACATATATTGTAAGGTGTTGCTCTGCAACCGGAAAGAAATACATCCCTATGACATTACTACTGCTTCAGAAATCACACTACACTGAGAGTTTAATTACTAAGTGTGGGAACTAGAAGGTAAGTCCCTTGGGCTGCTTGATGTCCTTAAGCTACTGAGAAAGCAAATCGGATTCTTAAAGCATAATACAGCAACTAATAGGAGGGGAAAGAATAAATAAACACACCACTAAAAACATGGAAAAGAAGGCTGAAGAACAGTATAATCTCCAGAAGAAATTATTGCATTTTCGACATGCCTGAGAGTGGGGTGATGTTTGGGTTCTTCAGCATGAACAGAAATTATTAATCTAAGCTTCCTAGCTACTCTTGCTAGCCCTGACAAGAACAGAAGCTTGTTTTCCATTAGAGCAAAGATAAAGGCTGTTGCCACAAGATTCGAGCATACTTATTTCAATTGAAAGAGATAACTTTGAATGTTGTCAGTAAAAGCAAATAATTGGATTCAGTCTTGTGGGATAAAAAAAAAAAAAGAAAAAAAAAAGGAACCAAATTTATTGATTCAAATGCATCACCGGCTTCATTTCATTAAAAATACTGTTATCCCACTGCAAGACTAAATTCTTTATTTTATTTTTCTTTTCAAAAAACATGTTATTGTGAATAACCTATACAGAACACTACGTATTTTTCCGGAGTGCCTTTTCCACACTGTTTTTTCTCTCACTTGGCATGTTGTCACAATTTAGTAAATACTATTAAGCAATGCTAATATACGGCAAGAAAAGGTGTTAAAATAAAATTGGGAAATAACTACTTTCTTTTTTTTCATATTCTCACAAACAAGAACACAAACATTATTGTTTGAACTGTAAAGAAGAACTGAAAATTCTGTGACTAACATACTTCTATTTTTTACATAAAGAAAAAGATAACAAATTTTTTCTTCCGAATTATGTAAGTTATACTTTTCACTGTCACTTTTCCCCTTCCTATGTACATATGCCTACATTTTTATATATTAGCAGAAATACAATAAAAACAACCCACTCCCCTTCTATATAGAACTAGTTAAAATTATATAGGCCTAGCCAACATGTTGTTCTACTGCAGATTTTCTGGAAGGCCATGAGGATGTAAGAACAAGTATATAGGAAGAACAGACTACCTACTGCACAGTCAATGTTTGTGATAGCAGAGTCTATAGGAACCTGGGGAGCTACCAACTTGACAAAAACTGCATGTGAATGCAACTCCCAATATGGAAGGACACAATGTACATGGAAATTATTTTCTTAGAAGTCCGTTTTATCTCTACTATGTCTCATCTAATTACTTTGATTCGCCCCTGTTTCAAAATATATTCATGATTTTAATTAATTTTCCAATAAAATATGGATTTTTCAGTTCACAAAAAACCCACACCTTTATGGTTTTTTGGGGAAACTCAGTTTAAGGAGAAGTTTCAGGAAGGCCTATAATAAAACATCTTGTGTGGTGTCCTAATCCTTAATTGTGGGGGAGCCCAGCTGGCTCTGGGCTCTCTGTAAGCTAGGATACTGAAGATGGAACTTTACACCTGGCAGAG
>JAYRBT010000001.1:71766705-71780918 GCA_036023395.1 Myiotriccus ornatus | reverse complement strand
ACATGTGTGACACCCAGAAGTGTATAAGTAGAAGCACTGTTGTAATAAGGGGGGCTGGTATCCCTGGTCACCGTGTCATCCTCCCGCCTCGACCGACGACAACACTTAATGTTGTTGAAAAAAATAAAGACCAAAAGTAATCCTTCAGCTATTAAGAAGAAAATGGAAAAACTATTATATCTGCTATTACAGAATTGGTCATTTGAAAGCCCTTTTTCCAAATATGGTCTCCATATAGCTTGCCCAAAGCTCGTGCCAAGCTGGAGAAGTTTGAGCATCCCATGACCAAAATTTAACTGTCAAATTCTATTTGGAAATTCAAAACCAAAGGAATAATAATAATTAAAAAAAAAATTGTCTGGAATTTTCTTCAGTTCGAAAATTTCTAATCCTGTATTGATCCTTTTGTAACTTTTAAAATTAGAATCCATACTGTCCTTTGTTTTTGCAAGCAACACTGTTCCACTGTTTCTAATAGCTGAGAGACATGTAACAGTACAGTAACAGTCTAATTTCATATCCCTTATGTTATGAATAAAGGACAAGCTGTTAATGAAATATGGTTCCCTAACAAAAAGTCAGACCTTTAATTTACATTGAACCATTTTTTCATCTACAAAATTGTTTATACTATATAATAACATATCTCACCATCGTAAATATTTACAATACTTGAGCAAATGTTTGAAATGAGTTTGTCAAATGAAGTAGCTCTATAAATTCAAAAATAACTCAAACAGTTTTCAGCTTGCAAAGCACATTTATAAATATATGCATATGTGTGCACATGTGTGTTTTACTTTGCTTTTACCACAACTTGAATGCCCTTGAAAGCCATGTGAAACAACCCACCAAGAAGTAAAAAAAAAAAAGATGGAGAACCAATTAAAGTATTCACTAATGGGAATAGAGATATTTTCTTGTATAAAAGGCTAGAAAGAATGAAATTGTTTTCCTTTGATAAAGAAGGAAAAGAGGTGATAAAAACATAATATGATGAATACATACTATTCAATATAATAGAAGAAATAAATAGGGATTATGGTTACCCCTCTTTCATACCATGTTTGAAGCTTTTGAAAGACAATGATGGTAAAAAATTGGATTTACTGTCTCTAAACTTAAAGTTTGAATTTCCTTTACAGAAATGTACTTCATTAAGAAAAAGGAATTTTGTAGGAATAAGTTGATTTAAGTATTTGCATGAAAGGATTTCTATGTGAAGGGTGAGTCAAAGTTTCCATGGCAGTAAATGGAGCTATGAAATATAAATCCATTGCCTAACTATATGAGGACCAGTTCTGATCACTTGGTTTGTTCAGCGTAGAGAAATGGGGACTGCAGGGAGACTTCATAGCAGTCAACAGCTTCCTTTTGAGGGGAAGAGAAAGGACAGGTACTGATCTGTTTTCAGGTGACAGTGTTTCTCTCATTGGTAGGACCTGAGGCAATGTCATGAAGTTGTGTCAGGAGAGGTTTAGGTTGAACATTACGAAAAGGATGCTTGGGCACTGGAACAGGCTCCCCAGGGAAGTGGTCAAAGTACCAAGACTGACAGAGTTCAAGAAGCATTTGTACAATATTTTCAGGAACATGGTGTCTTGGGGTTGTCCTATGCAAGGCTAGGAGTTGGACTTGATCTTTGTGGGTTCCTTCCAACTCAGGATATTCTAGGATTGTATGGATGTTTAGAGAGCATTCAGCTGATCAACTTAAAGTGTTTACTCTAAGGTAAACTGAGAAAGTCTAGTTTATATGGGATTATTTGCACTCCATTGTCAACACCAGGAGAGTTGTGAGTACCTTACATTTAGATACCTGCATTTCAGATGTTTAAATATATGTATATAATTCAAGAGTTGACTCCCACCCTACTGCCTTTGATTTAAGTCACATAACTGAAAAACAGGTCACTTTAATGGTATCTAGGAGACTTTGGCTAGTGGATCCTGAGAAATGTCTTAGACAGGTTATTGAAAAGACAATTTATGAGAAACCAAAACTCTAAGGGTTCCTAGGAATCTCAAGTGCCAAGTTCTCCAGCTCCTTAATTGCAGCTTATAGTTCCTAATCAGAGGCAGATTTAATTCTCCAGAGGAAGGATTTCCAGGATTTCTCAACTGACACTTTGGGTTCCTACTCCTACTTGTTTCAGAAGCCTTATGAAGAAAAACTGCTAAACATGGATTTTGTAAACATGTAAGAAAATATACTTTAAAAGGTTTTCTGTGGGAAGATGTTGAGCCAACAGCACCTGCATTCAGTTAATTAGGATCAAAAAGGAGTGTTTTGGCCTTGACTGTTTTTTTCATAAAGACAATGTTGTGTTTTTAAAGTGAAAGCCACTTTGAACAGTCTGCA
Organism: Myiotriccus ornatus; assembly: GCA_036023395.1. Taxonomy (NCBI): domain Eukaryota; kingdom Metazoa; phylum Chordata; class Aves; order Passeriformes; family Tyrannidae; genus Myiotriccus; species Myiotriccus ornatus. Next base: position 71,778,557 of record JAYRBT010000001.1, on the reverse strand, counting down.
TGATAAGCATTTTTTTTCACTTGTGGCTAAACACAACCACCACATTACGTGAGGTGAATGTGTGGGATCGAGGCACTGTTTTAGGACAATCCTGGGAATTCCAGTTAACTAAAAGGCAAACGCCAGGTGCTGTTTACAAAGGAACCCTTATAAAAGGGGAATGCCAGAAAGATCAGCAGGCAAATCCTGAAATCAAACTCTGTGTGTGCAACCTCATTTTCTTTCAGCACCCATATCTGCCATATTTTCCACCTGCCATGTTCAAGGATTTTTTTCTTTTGTTTAGATTGTCGTCCTTTTTGTGGTACTGAGAATAAACTGTCCACCATTTCAGAACTTATGCTTCTCAATAGCTACTTTGCTCAGAGAATTCAATACCATGCATTGTTTTGAATGCTTATACTTAAATAACAACATTAACTTAATAATATTCTCTTACTCTGTCCACCAGTGAATATTGTACAGTATTCTGTGATTTGATTTTAGCTAAGAGCTTCTAAAACTATAATCGATCTACTGTTTCTAACACAGGTTAATTTTGTGAGTTCTTTTACTATATAAGAAATGCAAAATCAATAACTTTATTCTCCCAGTTTGATGCTTATTGCATAAATTTACATTTGGTATACTTAAATTACCTGCTATAGGTTTATTTCCTCAGAGACCTATGCATTGAACATGAAACAGTAATAATAAAGCAGTTTTTTGATCTTTTATTTTAAAAAAATAACCTTTTAGGTATTAAAAACTGAAAAAGAGTAAAAAGTGGTATGAAATTTGAATACTAACAAATGCATTGATAATGGTTAATTTGGATCAGAATATACAAAAGTTAGTAAGGATTTACTATTCTTGTAAAAACTTTGGGGAAACCCCTAAATCTAATAAAAAAAATTTGAAAAATACCAATCTTGGTAATAAACAAAATGTCCACAAGCTGAATATCTCATATTAGCGTCTTGTAAAAACCTCCTCTTTTGAATGTATTAACACCACAATGGAGAATTACATCAGTGTCAGCATATTTCACCACGTTTTATTCTGGTATACTGAGTTCATTCACTCATTATTGTTCGATGCGAATATACAGAAAATAATATTTCTCAGTGGAGACTTTCAGCCAATTCAATAGCATTCAATAGCTGTACAATAATATTGATGACAGAAGAAGAAAAGCTATAGTTCTTTTTATTATTACTCTGTAACAAAGGAAACATACTTTCAGCACAAAATCCTTGAAGCTGATCCAAGATCTAATCTAGCTGTACAATAATTATGTGGATTTCAGAGATCTCAGTGTATAAATACCTATGAGACACTGCCATCATTCATTGTGTCCTATTCAAGTTTCCAGACAAAGACATTTTTACAATTTTGCAGAACATCTGTTTTGGTCGGATTAAACAGGGTACTAAGATAGAAAAAAGAGAAAGAATGGATATTGCTGCAAGAAGTTTCTCTAAACATAACAGCCTCCTAATATGTAAAGCACAGCTAGATATAAACAATGAAGGATACAATTCTAAATCCTGTAAAGTTATTGATCATTAAACACTTGGACAGTGTTTGAAATTTAACATTTGCTCTCTCACTCCAAATGGATATTATGTCACTTCTTCAGTGTCATTGCAATTAACTCGATAAACAACTGAATTGAACAAAAAAAAAATTAATCAGTTTCTCCTCCTCTCTGAGGTGTTTTGTAGATTAATACTTTTCATTTGCACAGTCAGTGAAATGTGTAAATCAGCATTACAGACATTTAGTGATATCATTTCCACATTAGAGTAGAGATGATAGGTGGGAAAGCTGTATATACTGGGAATTTTGGTTTGCCCTTAACAACGTGTTTCTCATCTATGAAACATTTAAGAGTCACAGCTGCTACAGACCAGAAATCTAGTACATTTCTTTGGCATAAATTAGTAAATCTTTCAATCTGTACCAACTAGCAGAGATTTGCGTTAAAATATAGTGCATATAAAATACTGTGTTGTAGTAGTTCACCTCAAAAGGTTTATCCTCTGTTCTTTGCTGTGTTTTTGTTTTGTTTGTTTGGTTCTTTTTTTTTTTGGGGGGGGGGTGTTTAGTTGGGTTTTTTGATTTTTTTTTTTATTATTATTTTCTTAAATGTAGTTCAAACTTTTGAGGCACACAGCATTAACTATCATTGCCACCTCACGAATCCTTAAAGTTATCTTTGAATCTTACTTTCCATGTGCCCTTGCCAATAAAGGAATTTTTTTGGTTGTTTAACTTGACCGATTCAGAAAATTACTTTTTTGAGATACTGTTTCAAGAATTTACAGTTAGCAGAAAATGTCATAGAATTTTGTTTATTTTTCAGTAATTGTGTCATGAGATAATTTGTTCAAGTGGTAAAATATCTCTAGGAGACTCTGAAGGAGTTTTACATTACTTTTTTTTGTTTTCTTACAAATAATGTAATTCTTAGTATAATATTGGGTCAAGCACAGAGGGTAACAGTGAATGAGGGACCTCTAACTAGTGGGGTTCCACTAGTTCAACATCTTCATAAATGACTTGGACCCATGACTGGAAAGGATACTCAGCAAGTTGGGAGGAACTGTTGACTCCCTGGAAGGCAGGGAGGCCCTGCAGAGAGACGCTTGACAAATTAAAGGACTGAGCAATCACCAATCATACAAAGTTCAGCAAGGCCAAGTGCTGGATTCTGCACGGGGATTGGGCAACCCTGGGCGTTTGTACAGACTAGGGAACGAGATGCTGGAAAGGAGTGCCACAGAAAGAGACCTTGGGGCTCTCTTTGACTACACGTTGAATATGAGTCAGCAGTGCCCTGGTGGCCAGGAGGGCCAGCCATGTCCTGGGGACATCAGGCAAGGCATCTCCAGTCTGCTGAGTGAGGGGATTGTCCCACTGTGCTCTGCACTGGTGCGGATTCACCTTGAATATTGTGAGCAGTTTTGGTCTCTGCAATATAAGAAAGATATTAAGCTGTTAGAGAGTGTCCAAAAGAGGGCAATGAAGATGGTGAAGGGCCTTGAGGGGAAGCCATGTGAGGAGCTGCTGAGATCACTTGGCCTGTTCAGCCTGGAGAAGAGGAGACTGAGGGGACACCTCATTGCAACCAACAAATTCCTTGTGAGAGGAAAAGGAGGGGCAGACACTGATCTCTTCTCTGAGGTGACCAGTGACAGGACCCAATGGAATGGTCTGAAGTTGTGTCAGGAGAGGTTTAGATGGGATATTAGACAAAGGTTCTTCACCCAGAGGGTGTTTGGGCAGTGGAACAGGCTGGCCCAGGAAGTGGTCACAGCACCAAGCCTAACAGAGTTCAAGAAGCATTTAGACAGTGCTCTCAGGCACATGGTGTGACTCTTGGGAATGGTCCTGTGCAGAGCCAGGATCTGGACTTGATTATCCTTGTGGGTCTCTTCCAACCAATATTTTGTGATTCTGTGATTTATATTTTATTATCTATCTATATCCAAAGTTATATGTTATATCTACATCTGTATAAAGCAACATTTATGTTGCTAAGTAAAAGGTCACAGAAAAAAGAAATCTCATACAATGAATCCCTTTTGTCTTATCTCTCCTGAACTCTGTCCTTCTTCTCTGCAGTTCCTTTATAAATTAAGTGCAAAAAGGGTTCACATCACTGCATGGTCACTTCCCAAAAACTTACAATAGATTCAGTTATTTCAGGTTTGTGTTTGGTTTTTTTATTTTCCATCTGTTTTTCATGACTTTCACAAATAATTTTCCCTTTAATGAAGGTAAATAGCAGAAGATATTCCAGATGGATTTTTAACATTCAAAAGCAGTGTGACACTGGTTTAGACACAGGTTTAGAGTATATATTAAGGTTTAGAGTATATGCAGATACTGCTCAGTTCAAAGATCAGACAAAGTCCAGGAGAGATATTTGTCTTTTGAATAAACAGTTCCATCCTTTCTCTAAAAAAATCACAGCTTTCAGTGATTCATTAGGGCTTTTTCATGTTGTTCTATTTAACACCTCATCTAAATTACTTAGTGAAGAAAACTGGGAATTGCTATAGACTGATCTATCAGAGTCAGAAGTATATAGAGGGTGTTTATCTTCCTATTTTTACCAAGCTTTGGATGGCTAATTTGAGTGAGATGAAACCTCTGAGTAAAAAAATAAGGCATCTCTTTTCATCAACATAGCTATGTTAAGCCATATGATTATTTCACTTAGTTTATGCAGTACATTGAATATCCTTAGCTCTTTCCATGTGTTTGTAAGCAGGTTTCATTCTGTGTTTCAAGGAAAGTGCTAAATCTGTTCATGCTGAGTTCTGAAAGTGACTCAGAAACATTTAAAAGTCATCAATGAAGAGATGAATGAACAAAGGTTTTGCATGGAGAAACCATAAGAAACAGTGTTAGAAAATCCAAGGAGTGACTGAAGTTATTAAAGTTGACATAGCACTTAAATAATCTGTTGCCATCTGCCTCTCTATTATCATGGATAAAGAAAGATTGCAGCAGGGAAGAGAGAGAGTTGGGAAAGAGGATGTGTCAGGAAGATGATGTGATAGTAGGGAAAGTGTAGTAACTGGTTTGAGTCTTTACTGCACCACCTCCCTGATTTGCACACCGCCAAAGCTAGTCACGGCATAAGATGTCTTTTAATTCAAAAAGGAATGAAAGGAAAAAGATTGATATTGCATGGGAAATGAAACAGTTGGAAAGACATTGTAGTAAAGAGTAGAAAAACCGCAGAAAATAGAGTGGTGTGTATCTGATAAACGGGGGGGGGGGGAATAAGAAAAATCAGGAAAACCTGCAGGGAGTTAAGAAAATAAAAAAAGAAAACTTATTAAAAGTCTTGAGAAAGCTACGCCCTATGAATAATGATTATGAGCAATTGCCCTGCTGATTCAGAAGAAAGGAGACACGCAAACTTGTGGGGAAAAAAAAAACCAAAACATAAAGGAGAGCTATGGTGGTGGTAATGCATTATTTTTTGAATAGCAAGAACAAAAGAAAAAATAGTGTTCAGAGGAAGCACCGGGAAGTATTTATTTGATATTAAAGGAAAAGCTAATCCGAAATTAAGTTTTTAATGAACTGAGTTGAGGAAGAATGTGAATTCATGCTATCAGAGAGAATATTCAAGGTTGACGTGTCCCAGATTTATAATTTAAGGCATAATTTAAGCTATCTTTACATGGTGAACAACACTGAAGTTCTAATACCAGTTTTGTTCCGTGGTTACTGTCTCTGTAGCTTCTGCCGCCAAAGGCATAATCATGGTCTGATCTAAATAAAAACTTAATTAAGAGCTTATTTACAGTCCATGCTTATGTACCACTGAAGACCATGGAGTTCTATTAAATATCAGAGGCCTCAGTGAGTAAGAATCTGTTTTCTCTCTCTCTCTAACAGGTTTTTCTCAACATGTAGTACTACTTCTTCATCTATTTTATACCAGTATGGTTAGACTGACATGCCTGAAATACCTGGAAATAAAGAGGGTTAAATAATTATTGAAAATAAATACGGTAAAGATATACAGCCTTTCCAGCATAATCAGTGGTATGTTGCCATATCACAGTAGGATTAAGAATTAACAAGTCTTAATCCTACAATATTTCAAAATTTATCATGAATGACCCATTTAACACTACAATTTTATGTATTTGGTAGGAATACATTCAGACAATTCAGCAAAGGCTTATGACTTTATTTGTGCATCATCCATTAAAATTGGCATAGACATCTTTAAGGATCTCTGAGGAAACAAGGAATTATATCTATTTGTTTATAATAGTTTCCCCCCTCAGGTTTCTGTTTTTTTTCCCTTAACACAATACCTATAGGAGCACTTAAATCCCATAACATCAGAGCTTTCTTGGTGGATAGGAGTGGTACTCTCTATTTTGCCTCTAGAATAGTGTTCTATTATATATTACATCAGTTATGTTCATAATTAAACAACTTTCAGTTGTGTTAACACATGCAAGTTAACAATATAGGAGAAAGTACAATTAAAGAATAGCATATTTGTTCTCTCGTGAGTTATTGAGATTTAAATTCCTTAAATACAAATAAATGTAAAAATTTACTGCCCAGGTCTCCCTTATCTTAAAACCTCATCTGTATATGCATATGCATATGTATATGTATTTGTACTGATTAAGGCCTGTACAAAACTATGAGCTTTAAGTGGCATGCTCCACTGAAAACAATGTAATTACTTCAGTTGCTAGAACAAGCACCAGTCTGATAAACAGAGAGAAAAAATGAAAGTCCCTTAACATTTAATTTAGAAATTATTTGTTCCTTCACCTGTCATACCTTATAATTCATATATTTTGCTTTTAACTATTAAACAAAAGAAGGAAGATGTGAGCTTGAGTTTGAGAAATTTTAAAGATTCAAATGACTTTAAAAAAAATAGATTAATAGTGTGAGACTCACCTAATTGGAATGTTTGTCATAATTATATGGAATGGAGCAATCAATACTAAGTATACTAAAATGAGTAATTAATTAATGTAAAATATACTAATATGAGTAATAAATGCAAATGGATTCACTCCTTAAAATTTTATATTGCCCACATTTTAAATTCTTAGCATCCTAGATTTGTTTTATTTATATAGTCTTGAAATTTTGCAGACTATTTTCATTACAAAAATAGATATTCAATACAGCAGTAAATTTCTGTTTTCATGGATACTGATATAGATGACATAGTATTCTCTAAAGTAAAGCCAGTTACCAGAATTCATATGTATCTGCTACTGTATTCCTTCCTGGACACAGAAATGAGCCAGAAATTAATCCCACTGAAAAAATTGAGGGCACAAGAGATCTTTCATTTTACACAGTAAAGTTATGTCTTACTCAGATGTAGACATTTAAATTTTCAATATGTAAAGTTAAATAAGATCCCTCAAAAGTACATTCGTTTTTTCCCCAGAAGTTGTCTCACTTCTGTAGGGGAAATACCCACACTACAGATTTACAGCAACTGTTCATCCTGGCATTATGATTACTTACTACTGCAAATAACCTGGTGCTTATATGGTATATTCTATTTTTGCCTGCATCAAGAAAACAATAAGTTGCTCTATGTTTTATAGGTAACCATGATAAAAGTTTCAAATAATATTTTTTTTTTCTCTTGTTTCTGAGGGTTATTTCTCTATTTGAGGTATGCATTGTGATCCTGTAACGACGGTGGTAGTGGATCAAGGGTTGGACTTGATGATCTCAGGGACCCTTTCCAACCCAGCTAATTCTATGATTCTGTGATTCAGTGGGAGAATTAAAAAGCTCCTTTCATATCTGAACTTCATAAAGAGTGATTTTAGCATTCCTGCATCTGAGTACAAAAGACATAGAAGAATCTGTGCAATATTCAATTTCCAAAGGCTGATTATTCTTCATTTCACAAGGCATTTAAAAACAATCTGTAAAGTCTCACAATATAGTAGTGTTTACTGAGGATGCGTCATTAAAGATAAACAACTGGTGGACTGGCGCCACGCTTCACTGAAATACTAGAGTTTTTTGTCCTTCTGTTTTTCAAGCAAGCAGGGTAGATAATGTACAATTTAGTAAATTCAGAGCCATTCTCTACTCCTACCAACAAAATGTTAATTGACTCCACTAACTGAGGCCAAGGCCTCAGTTCTTTCGTTATTCCATTAATTCATTGTTTTCTGTAGATTCAGATTTAGGAGCAGAGATTAGACATGCCATGAGTTTGTGTAAAGTGAAACTGAGGGACAGTACATTGAATTTATTTGTTATTTCTGTTACCTATTTGGAGATGACTTAGAAAAATTGCCTAGCTCAAGGTGCAGAACAACATTTTGGGGGGGGATTCTGAAGCTATTCTGGAAAGTAAGGTTTTGTTAGTGAAATTAAATAGTTCCTGTGGAAGAGAAGGAACTATGCAAAAATAGGTATATAAAGACCCTCAGGTCAGGAGGAGAGATCTACGAACTGTAAACCCCTGGATTCCTTCTAGAGACCTACTGCAAGCAGATGGTTAACTTACACTCTTTAGAAGCTGAGAAACAGAGAAAGCATAGGTTAGGTTATAACTCCAGTTGGTCAGCACATGCACCCAGCAGTCTTGGGTAACCTGGCAAGCCGCCAAAAAAAAGCAAATCTCTTTAGCTGGGCTCTCACATTGGGCATAGTTTTAGAAAATATAGAAGATCCTGTACTGTCCATCTACAAGAGGAGTTTTCCTGGTGTGTTCTGAAAAAAACTTGAACATTGCACTAATGACTGACTCTAGGTGAAGACTGAGTAATGACATAAGTATCTATGTATAAAGTAGCTAACCTACTCTACCTTCCTGGTTACTGAGAGAAACAGGTGTTTATTCCATATCAGAGCATATATCTGAAACAGATCAAAGAAATGATACTCCAAAAGCTCATCTTTGAATTGACTAGAATGGTATCTAAAACAGGTAAATAATCTGCCTTAAAGAGTTAGGGTAAGATTCTAAATAGGCTAAGGTTAATCGTACCTGTTTGAAAGAATTTAATATCAGAAGAAAAGAGTGTAATTGCCTTTCATCTCCTTATGATTAAAGAAATTCTAGTAAAACTTAATAGTGGTGAACCTACAATAATTACAACAGACACATACACACAAAAAAAAAAAAAACCTCAAAATGTTAAGGAAAGTTTTGACGATTGACTAATATATTTGTCACACATCATAACTGTATCCTTGGAGCTTGAGAACTGATGAAAAGATTCATACTTGAAGGATGCTTGAAGCTGCAGATGCATAAATCAGAGTCAATTACAGTAATATTAATGGCTTTAATAATGATTTATGGAAAATAAAAACAGGCATTTTGGATGGCAGTAATAGGTTTTCACTCTCATCTCCTTTTTGGTAGACCACTTCTAATGGTTGATTATAAAATTTTGTTGATGAAAAACAGACAAACAGACATATAAATTAAAATGCAGTATAAAGGGGTAGAGATAATAGGTTTTATAAACAGAAAATGAGGATAGTTTTATACTTATTGCTGGAGACTGATTTTTTTTTATTGCACTTCTTGTCCTTGTGTTTTGCAATGTAATTTGAAGGTCCAGGGGTTTGGAAAAACATCAAATTACCCTCTTCTTTCTCCTCTCTTTCTTTTTACCCACTAATATTTTTTTTTTTTTTATGTTGCAAAGAGTACTTTTCCTGAATTCTCGCAGAAATAGTTCTGCTATTTTAATGAGATCATTTCTAAATGTATAAAAATTATGTTCCTGTTTTGCAGGTTTTCTTAGAGAGGTTAAACAATTTTTAATTGGTGACATTGCAAAGAGTTTTTGTGAGCAAGATTATGATACTCACTTTGTGCAACACCTGTCTGAAAATAATTTTAATGAATCTCTTCCAACTCAGAATATTCTCTCTGATTCTGTGTGTATGATTCTTTTCTAGGTACAACTTGAAGGGCAAGAAACTACTACCACAGGTAGACAGGGGAGGCAGAATTTGATCCTAGTAACTGCATGCATAATTAAGACAAAATCACTGGGGAAATCAATGCATAATGTAAAATAGAATTTTGTTCGAGTTCCATGATGACAACAAAATCAGAACAGAAAGTCCTGCATACCTCTCAAAAGGCATCTATTTTTGCAATTGAAAATAAAAAGTGTTTTTCTCCTGAATGGTCTCTGCTTTTGAAGGTAACGGACTTAAACAAATTTAAGATTTTATAAAATAGCCTAATTTGTAAAGCAAATTGTTTTATACTTATGATTGATTACCAAAAAATATCCTGAAGGCATGAATCATTAATCATAACTCATAAATCATAACCTACTGCAATAATGAGTAACAATGGTAAGAGTCAAAAAATAATAGGAGCAGAAGGTAAGTTGTGATGGGATTCATAAACTGTACCCTATGGAAGTTCTCAGTAAGTCCTTTCAGTTAGTCATTAACAATTTTTCCACTTCTTTTTTGTTAGTTAATGCATTTTAGTGATAAAATAAAAAATTAAAAAAAAAAAAATCTGATGCCTGATACGATTATATCATCTCTAATTCCACTATATTTTATTTGAATGAAATGGGATTACTCATCAAGGAAAATATGCCTTTCCTTGAAGAGCCCAGCCATAATTAAAGGACTTAAAAGTGGCATGAAAACAAAATATGAAATAAGCAGAATAGACATGCCTACAAGACTGAGCACAGGCAGTATGTCTAAATCTAAAAGTGGCAGTGAGCTTTTATCTTCAGTATGCAAAGAACTGGTTAGAGAACTGTTTCTTTTTTATTTAAGAAGTACCCAACCCCAAACACTCTGTCCCTTTTGTGCTTACAATTTCCAAACATTTTAAAGAGTTCTCTAGTACTGGGACTAACAGTGTATGAAAATGTTCTCTTCAAGATCAAATGAAGACATAATATGAAAATTTCGTGTGGATGTTTAGCCCAGACAATATTTTTCAGCCTGAAAAGCCCCCACCTTTACTGGTAGTAAAAAATGACACATAAAATTAGAGGTTAAATATGCGCATTTTTATTTTTGAAATGTTATACATTCTAGAAATTGAATTAGATAAGACCCCCATCATAAGATGTTCAGGGTCCACATTAACATTTTTAAGACTTTAGCTTACTGAACAGAAAAGCAAGTTTTTCAGATTCCTCTGCATTAGAACTGACATCCCAAACAAACTCCTGAAGTTCTGAACAGCATGAAAAATAAATGTCCAGTACAACCAATACTCACTGTACTTCACCTCCCTTACAGCAATAAAGGCATAACATTAGCATAGATGAATTTGACAAATCACAAACTTGTAATTATGCAAAGATAGAGGCACTGCTCCTGCTTTATTTTTACCATCATTCAGTTGATGATGTATAGAACAACATAAGTATCTTGGCCTTGTGTATTTATGTATATTTGGTATTTTTGCCTACAAAATATTATATTTGCTGTTTTTACGAAAAGAATCTAAGTATAATGTATACCATGAGAAACGTCTGTCCAATACAGAAAAAAGACTGCTTAGGTAATACCATGCTTCATAACACTACTGAAATAGCAAAGATAAGGCATGTTCTGATCTTTGAAAACAGAAGGGTAAGAATTGGAAACTCATTTAACACTGGCCTTGATGATTGAAAGGAGCTGCAATGTTTCTCATTTTCAATAATAAATTTCTATTTGAAAAAAAATCAAAATTCAGTGTTACAAATGACATAACTATTGTCACATTTTTCAGAGATGTGCAGTAGACTTTGAAGTCTACACAGTTATGCTTAAAGTTGACATCACTGGAAAGAACAAGTTCTGTTTGTGAAGAATGTAGGAAATCCCAAATCTACCAAAGTGAGCATTTGTGAATTATTTACATTACACATTCCATGTGTTCACAAAATTTTATTTAAGGTTTGCTTATATGATATGCATTAAAGGATTCAAAGATTTCATTGTTGGTGGGTTTTTTGTTTGTTTTGGTTTTGCTATAAAAGGAGTTTGTAAGTTGCTAAGGGGTGTAGACATTTCAGTAATGTCAAGTGTTAAAATTTATCTTGCTCCCTGGAGGATTTTTTTCACTAGTGAACATAGGTCATATGATGTATGATTCTAGGGTTCTAGGTGAAATTGGGTTGCTGTAATTAATCTAAAGAGATCCTGCACAAAAAATTCAGACATTTTAAGTCCACAAGATATAATAAATAACCTTATATGAGCAGCGTTGTGACTCAAAGAATGAAAGGCGATCTTTATACTTGTTTTTCACAAAGATATTTACTGATCATAGAATCATAGAATCATAGAATAGATTGGGTTGGAAAAGACCTCCAAGATCATCAAGTCCAACCCCTGAT
>JAYRBT010000001.1:71740903-71766605 GCA_036023395.1 Myiotriccus ornatus | reverse complement strand
TGGGGTGATATTTGCCAACTTCCAATCCTCTGGGACCTCCCCAGTGAGCCAGGACTGTTGGAAGATGATGGAGAGCATGAACCGATACACCTACATTTTGAGGATATACTGTGAAGACTTTTGCATCTATTAACCAGCCCAGACAGTCATTTCAGAAACAAAAAGAATCTGCTATTTTTCTTTGGGAAATTTAGGAAACATGGCATACAACAAGGAAGACAATACATCCAGAACATTATTATGTGATAGAAGCATGGAATCATAGAAGGGCTGATGTTGGAAGAGACCTTAAAGCTAGTTCTAACCCTGTGCTGTGGATGGGGATTCCTTTCACCAGATCAGGTTGCTCAGAGCTCCATTCAACCTGGCTTTGAACACCTCCGGGGATGGGGCATCTACAACTTCTCTGGGCAACCTGTTCAACTGCATCACCACCCTCACAGTAAAGAATTTCATCCTGATAGCTAACCTAAACCTTCTCTCACTTTGAAGCCATTCCACCTTGCCCTGTCATTACATGCCCTTGCAAAAAGTCTTGTAGGCTCCCTTCATGTACTGGAAGGCTGCAATTAGGTCACTCCAAAGTCTTCTCTAGTATGTGTTGCTAACTTAATCTTTCACTAAGTGTTGCACAAACATGGCAAAACTGCAGCTTGGGGCAGAAGCACAAGAGTAGCATCTCTATCATTTGTAGCATCAATGCTTGGGAAGACAGCATACGAGATCTTTTGGTTTTGTTAACTCTGCTACCTTTGTGTTCCATGCATTTTGCAGCCTGGTCTCCCAGATGACATGACAGAGCTAATTTTAAGATGCCTCTGAGATGTATATTTACCAATATAGTTTCACCTGTGAAACAAGAGATCATTTTATGCTAAACCCTTTCTAATGTTTAGAGATCAGGTTACAATTATACAGAATTTTTCAACAGCATAGCTTTTGATAATTCAGTCACTACTTGGGCTATTGGTGGGATTTACAAAATCTTTTCAGTAGGTGTCTACACTGTTTCTAAAAACACTTGAATGTGGTAAGGCAGTGATAAATAGAGGTTCCAGCAAGTTTTCAATGCATTAAGCAGCTATAACCCAATTTAAGAAAATCCAAAATTCAATCTAAGAATAAAAGAGATGGCATTTCTTTTGTGTTCAGCGGAAGAAGATAGTTATGAAAGCAAGAATTTTCAATAGTTATTTCAATAGTGATAAAGTGACAACAGTAAAAATTCTAATAGTGACAGTTTCTGCAGTGAAAGAGGGTGGCATATGAAAATCCTGATTTAGCCTAGAATATTTACACATTCCTCTGGTTTACTGGAAAATTGAGGGTTTTCCTTCACTGGCAGAAAAGAATTACAAACAGAAGTTTCAATTTTATTCTTTTTTTTTTTTTTTTTAATCTTCAAAAAAGGCCAAACCATCTGAATTCAGAATAAAGACAAGAATCTAAAGAGGAATTACCAAAATGGATGAAGATTTCAAACATGCTAGTTTATTCACTAAAATTGCAAAGCCTTTATTTAAAAAATAAAGGCAAATATCTGCGGGAAGAAACTTCACAAGAACTCTTGACACTTCAAGAGCTTGCTTGCAAAATTTCACTAATAATGAAACTTTAAATGCTGTTCAGTCTGTGGGGTGCAGGGCAATCACCACTGGTGAAATTCATAGCAGAAAAAGGAAAGAAAGGACAAAAAAAAACATAAACAATTACTGGTTGTGTGAAATGCTATGTTTTCTCTTTCTTCACCCTGTCTTTTTCCTCTCACTTTCTGAATAATCATTGAGGCTAAATGCAGGTCGGCTACAGGATACATGTTTTATGCAGGTATTGGTCTTTTTTCCTTTAAAGGAGTTTTCAGTGTACAGATACAAATTACATGTGGGTTTTTTTTAAGTCTCTATGGGAAGAAACTTTCATCAGAAAAGATCCCACCACCTGCACAACATGGTGACTGGAAAGATACAGGTAATACTAACAACATAATTGCTGCTGTGGATTATCTCAAACACAGGTTCTGTCATGGAAAACATTAATTTTAGGGGGATTATTTGTTAAGTTTTTCTTTCTTTTTTCTCTAGTTCAAAAACCGTTTTTTTTTTCTGCCTTTAAAATGACCTTCTGCAATCAAAGATGTATACATAAACTAGTAAAGTAAAATCATGAGATTTTTAATCTAACACAAGGTATGATATCACTTAATCAAAGACAAAAGCCCTTCCAATCGTATCCAAATTTTTATAAGAGAAGTATGACTTTTCTTCTTGCAGTCGGTAATCCTTTAGATTACATGGTTGAAGTTAATTAAATAATACCCATAAGCACACACATCACAAGAAACTAAGCCATGACAAATCTGCAGCACAATGCACATATCAGTCTGAGCTTTCCACTTGCTGACAGAATCCAGGTGTTGAGATGGTTTGATTCAGCTGGAATGTTTCCCCCATTTTTTTACTGGTGTTTCTTGTTTTCACTGATACATAATAAACTGCCTATGTATTTTTGGTGTTATTTTTTGTTTGAGGGGTTTCATTCTTTAAAGTCCATATGCATGAACCACTTGCAATCCCATTTAATTTCATGCAACAACATTTAGTGAATGAACTTCTCTCATCATTCTCAGTAGGCTGCAGTGGTCTACAAGAAATAATTAAATGATAACGAAAATCAGCCTCAATTCCTCATCTGGAAATGAAACAGGAAAGGTAGTGAAGAAAGCAACATCATTACAGTCTGGTTTGGTATAGGAAACTGGCTGCCTTGTTGCAATATACAGATGCATTATGAGTAATGTATAGTACCATTGAGAGTGGAGGGAATGGAAGAAAGGAAGAAAGAGAGAGAGAAGGAGAGAAAGAGAAAGAAAGAAAGAAAGGAAGAAGAAGAGGAAAGAAAAAGGAAGGAAGGGAGAGAGGCAGGCAGAAAGAAAGGCAGGCAACCTAAGTTACCTGAAAATTCTGCTTCAACTATGAATCCACTATGAAAACTTATATACTGCAAATGGGTCAAATTTATCCTTGGATTTAACCTCTGGTGTAAGGTATATGCAGGTATTCTTCCCAAGAATGCCAAGGCAGTGGAAGGATAAAAAAAAAAATTTATCTCAGATGCAAGGACCACTTTTTTATGATGCAATTTGCATTGGACCTTCAGGGGCAAAAGGCGAGTTCTCACTCCCTCAGAGCCCCCTTTATCCTCTCTGTTTCTCCTCCCACACCCTCTCTAGCCTGAGGAGGCCTTGCACATGCCTGCAAACATGTTATCTCCTTGCATACCACAGAGAGAGATAGCTTGCTCACAGCTTTTCCCTGCAACCTTCTCCAAAATGCAGAAGGAAGGAAAAAAACAAACCACATCAAACCTGTTTGAAAAGGTATTTTGCAGTTTTTCCAAGAGAAACAAGTTTTAGCTTTACGTTACAAACTTTTGCACAATTGCACCTATCCCTACATTGCAGAATCAAAATATTTTTCATCATAATGGGAAGAATATTCCTCATAGTACACATCATTTCACAAACTTCACTTACATCGGTAATTACATAAACACAGAATAGGTGAGGTTTGAAGGGATCACAGCGGTCCAACCTCCCTGCTCAAGCAGGGTCACCCCAGAGCACATTGCACAGGATTGTGATTGAGATGGTTCTTGAATATTTCCAGTGAGGGAGACTCCATAGCCTCTCTGGGCAATGTGTTCCAGTCACCTTCAGAGTAAAGAAGTTCTTCCTATTCAGGTGAAACTTTCTGTGCATTCGTTTCTGCCCATTGCCTCTTTCCTGTTGCTTGGCACCACTGAGAAGAACCTGGCTCCATCCTCCTGACACCATCTCTTCAGATACTTACAGACACTGATGAGGTCCCTTCTCAGTTGTCTCTTATTGAGGTTGAACAGACCCAGCTCCCTCAGGCTATCATCATAAGAGAGATGTTCAAATGCCTTAACCATCTTTGTTGCCCTCCGCTGGGCCTGCTTCAGTAGCTCCATGTCTCTCTTGTACTGAGAAGCTCAGAATTGGACACAAAAATTGTTTCCACAAAATAACACTCAAATTCCCCACACCAGTGTCAAAATAACATCATGACAATATCAACAAAGGTGGATGGAAAATTATCACACACTCCACCTGTTGTCCATCACATTACAACAACAAAAATTGCCCATGAATTTCAGCCATGGATATTTCTTCAGACTATTAAATCATTCGCACAAGTCTACAGCTCAATGACCTGATAAATTAACTAAAGAAGCAGGATTTCCCACTTTTACTGACTCAGACTGTTTCACCAGGTATGTGGCTATCTTGAGATAAGTATGATAAAGCTAACCATTGAATTATTTATATAATGACGGGTTTAAGTCTCGCATACAGACAAATAAACAAGAGAGAATTTTAGTTTGGTCTTACATACAGCTGTCTTTTTTAAGGAAAAGGTGCCTATATAATATTAATCTGAAAATATTATTTTTAAAATATGATATTTTCAGGATATATAAATATTTCATGTCTCATTTTTAATGTTCTGACTGAATAATCTGCTGAATAGTGAGTGAATTTATCTGTATGTGTCTTCGTAAACTGATGACTTCAGAGCAGAGGAATTCATGTTGTTCAAGCACGTTTCTTAATTCAGCTCAGCAAGAATGAACCTAATTGCTGAACCTTTTGTGATTTATGCAAGAGTATCTAATCCTTAAAGGTACTGTATCTTTGCTGGTTTAATAAATTAAGCCAATTTGACTTAGATCTAATTTCTGTTAAAGGGTCCTCATGTCTACACAGATAACTGGAATTCTAAGCTCATGATCTCCAAATTACTCCATTACTAGTCCATGTAGCATTACAATACATACAGAGGGATTTTTCATTTATTAAGTATATTCAATGAAGTTTTATCCACAAGTATGGTAAAGGATTTCTTTTTTCCATTCTTTTTGAGATGAACAGGAAGGCTGATTCCGTAAACGATAACCAGAAATTCTAAGAGATCTCAGAAATACTGGGAATTTAGCTTGCATACAAAGCAAGTGATGATAATTGCTTTATATTCACTCTTTACAAGAAGCTTTTCTTTAGCATCATGCTCCATCCAGCTTTTCCCCTTTGAAAGTACACTCATTCCTGTGGCTATGCTGTGTTATTTACATGCAGCACCAAGAAAGCCATTATCTTCTGAGCTAGTGGCAGACAACAGGGGGAGTGTGGTAATTTAAAGTGCTATAACAATTTGGGAGAGTTATCAATACAAATTCTGCTATAACTTTATTAATAATTGTAGTTTCAATAGGCCAAGAACAATATAGTGTCATGTTAATTCCTTTGAAATCTGAGTAACTACCTCTTCAACAATAGATTTGCAATCTCAAACTGATTTTTACTGTTCTCTTGCAGTCTGGGATCATGAATTTTTAAAAATTAAAAGGGACATAATTCTAGATATTGTCTGTCCTCTGTAATTTTGATGGTCCAAGTGTGAAAGCAAACTAAATCCACCACTCTCAATCTTTCTCCCAGTGGAAATTCTGGTCACACTGTTCATGATCATGTTTCCATGATAACATACTGTTTGTATAAGTACCTGGAATTGTGCCATAAAAACAAGATTCTATGTAATAACCATCTGTCATCAGAAAACATTATTTATGCAAACAAAACAGCCAACAAAACCAGAAACATTTAATTTCCTCCCTGTATGCCAGCATGGCCTTTCTATCTGTTTCTCACTGAAGGCTACTTGGGTCTGAAGAATTGTAACTGGAACCTCTGTAACTACTGAGTCCATAAAAAATAGTTTTTTCTTTTCACACACAGCAATTAGGGAGAGTTGAATGCAAATCATTGACTGGGTGTTATATGTAAAATATATGAAAACATTACATACGCTTTTCACAAGCAATGAATATTTCAGTCTAAGACCAGCCTTAAAAATATACAATAAATTTTTCACAAACAATTTAGAAATATAATCCTATGGTAATGCAACCAGAAGTAAGATGCAAACTAGAGGAGTATTGTTGCTTTCTATAGCTTTAAAATTTTAAGAGTGACAGAGGGTTGCATAAGTGGCAAAATAGTTTAAATAATACATACTATGTAACATATACTAGTAAGGTATGTATTATTACTAATACATGGATATTATAAAATCTGATTGTAATAGCTCTAGTGAGCTTTATTTTCTAATTTAAAATATTAAATCTATTAACGGTGTTAAACAAGTGACTCAGTACCTGACAACCCACTTTTTGGGTGCATTAAAATATCAGAATTCAGCCTAAATTCCTTCCAAACCATATTTTATGATCCACTTTGATTATAAGCACATGAATGAGCTTTGAAAAGGAACAAGGAGTGAATGACAAAACTTGCATTTTATCAGACAGAATGAACTGACTAATAGGAAATGCCAGCACTGAGAATAGGAAATGAGTGAAATGCATTTTCAGAACCGGGTGAAGCACCTGTAGAAACCCAAGTAGCGAGAAACAGGATGGTCCAAAACTGTGCTTCAAAAGGATGTTGAACAATAAGAAAATATGGAAATACTACAACCAAACTGAGAAACTCTGAAGCAATTTCAAGTCTGATAAGATAGTTATAGCTCTCATGAACCCAATATACCAATATATTGGTACTCTTATATCATGAGATGAAAATGAGTATCCAAAGAATGAGTTTCACACATGAACAATGTAAAACATATGCCTAAAAATAAACTTTTTTATACTGCACTGTAATATTTTGTAATTACTTGTAATTATTTTGTAATATTTGCAATAATTACTGGAAAGCACAATTAAAGACAGATTTTTTGTGACTTCCAGATACTTGCTGGCTGGCAAAAGCAGTCAAAGGTTTATGTTCTCCAGAAAATTCTTTCTGCTCTGTGCATGGAAAGTCAGACAAAATTTTCTCTTCCTCATGATATTATATTATTCTGGATAGGTTTGATTAAGGTATAGTACACTTCTTTTTGTACTGAAACATGCCCAGCATTTCCTCTGAATTACCGTTTTGAACTTTTATTTTGCCAGGTTTCTATAGAAAAGCCTGGTACTGGTCATTTGATTTTCTTTAAAATGAACACAAATGTGTTATGATTTCAGTTCTCTTTGTCTGCCAGTGGGTAGGCATTCATGTGTGTTTTAGAGAACAAAAAGAGATACCTGCTGTGTTGCTCTCAGTGGAAACGGTAAAGGAAATCTATGAACTGCTATAGCAAGAAAATTCCTATTACACTTGAAGACTTTGAAGTAAATTTTTCAATGGTTATTTCTTGTTGGATTTTAAAATTTAATGTCTCTGAACAGGAGGGAGCTTCCAAACAAACCGCAGTTTTAGAGATCTCAGAATACCTCTTTTCTCTCCTGTTCCCTAGTGCAAAATGATGCTTCTAAAGCATATGAGGTATGAACACAGGAGCTGGAATAAAGGGGGAGATCTGATTATTTAATTACACCACATGTCATAATTTGCCATATCATAACGCTGCATGTCATAAGTCACAGCAGTTGTAACATTGTTCTGAGAGTGGTAAACAAATTCATCTCAGAAAAAAAAATAATAATAAAATCTACTCAACTAGAAAAAAAAACAACAATCCAGCTCAGGAAAGCCCTGAAGGATTCTATAGTTGTCTGTTCCACTGTAGCCAGTAAAATCTGGTATTGGAACTATTAGAGGCAAGGTATTATATAGAAAATTTTTACCAATGTTTGCTAAAATGTACTGACTTTGTGCTCACATTGTCAGTGTATTCAAGAAAAAAAAAAGTCTGGTACAAGTTTCATTTAAAAAAGTACACTGAACATACCAGTTAAACACCAGGACTCTCAAAACTATACTAGATGGTAGAACCAGAAAAATCCACTGAAGAAAAGGGTTGTTTTCACATCAGGTATAAATAAAATAGAAAGGGGAGGTGGGAAGGCATCTCTGCATGCTGATAACTTGCATGGAAATCAGTAAAATTCTTCTGATAAGAAAGGGCTTCATATGCTTAAAATACAGGAAGGAAAAAGAGAAGACTTCAATATTGTTGTAACTATAGTTGAAACCTGACCAGATGATCAGGCAGAAATCTGGAAGAGAGGCATTGTTCTGAGCCAGGAACAAGTAGGAGGCTGTCTGGATCAGCAGCACTGGCACTTATTTGTATGGCAAGCCCAGGCTTGCCACAAGGGTAAAACTGGGACTCTGAGGAAAACAGGTTGTAGAACTTTCTCTCTAGCTATGCTCTTTTAGGAGCACAGAACCTAGGATGGTCCCTCTGATGTTTGTCAAGGCAATGCTACTCTGCAAAAAAAGGGCAGTTCCTTTCACACAGTGAGCTAAGCTTGTGAAAAGTACCCTTAAGTAAACTAAATACCTTCCCTTTTAGGTATGCTGCACCTTTCTCAAGGTTTTGTAGCCTGTGATATAACTATGGCAATGTCAGTACTGTACACTCATGAGCAAAGAAACCCCATAAGACAGACTCATACTGAAACAAAGAACTCTGCTCACCTGTTTCCCTCTCAATACAAAGTATGAAAACATACAATGTATGACAGATGTCAACCAAATTTCTGGGATGTACTTACATATGCTCATGACAGACATATTTAAAGAATATATATCAAACTTCAGCATGCAGCTGACAACAATAAAGAGTGCAGCATAAAAAAATGAGAGCCATCAGCTGCCTTTCCCCATCTTCTTCATCTAATCTAGGAGAGTCTGTTGTAAGTAAAATGTAATTATGAATAAATAAGCATTTCCTGTTTTTCACAGGACCTTAGTGCTATACACAGGATGCAAACAGTACCACGACGATAGCAAGGCATAAATGACAGGAATGAAGTGCAGAATGGGGAGACAGGAAGGGAGGCAGGGAGGAAGGGAGGGACAGAAAGCCCTTGTTGCTGCCAATCTTTTGACACTACTGTAGTTATAGTGCTCAAGCTGGAATCTCATCGTGATTGTTCTGGGGAATGCATACCACCTCTGTATATAACTGTGGGGTGAGGTAGTCCATACTAGATCTGTATTTACCACCAAAAAACTAATGCTTAAAAATGCACAAAGGCTGGTTTACATTATAAAAAAGGATGCATGAATTCATAACTACCAGACTACTTTCCTATGCACAGATCTACTGAAAATCAATTTTTCTCTAGACAAAATGGATGAACAATGAAGAAAACGTATTTATTATGTCAAGATGAATTTCAAAATATTCTGAGTATTTATATAGTTCTTTTATCTATGAACCTAACATATTAAAACATCTAAAAGCCTATGATATGATGCAACATTGCAGTTGACTGAGCTTTTCATTAGCTACTTAATCTAAGAATCTTCCTCACAGAAATACAAAGTACTGTCAAAACTTCTGTGCCAAGATTTTTTCCTGTGCGAGGAAGTGATGTTACCTAAAAAGTTTTTCACATAAATCTTTGCCTGAGATTTTCAACACTACTTAAAAAAGTTGGAAGTAAGTGTTAAGAAATAGACTTTCTAAAACATCCTAAAGCAATAGTATCTTAAACTTTCACATTTGGGAACTAGTAAACAATAGTTGCCCTTGTTCATAAAAGGCACATTTTATTCATTACGCTATTTCCACAATTCAATAACTTCCATAAACCCAAAGCAGAGGTAGTGTACTGATAGACTTACACTCTGGTTTACTTGATTGTCTTCACTGTCTTTGACAATATAGCTAAAAGTCATTAAAAATGAATAATTTATGAGGTTGTATTGAAGCATAAAACTTCAAATAATAAAAAATAAAACATGCTTTTCTACATGACCATCTTTATTGAGACTTGTTGGTCTGTAGTTGCTGTGATATTGTAACTGTGTGAATTGGAAAGCAGATTACAGAAACGGATTCGTATATACCCTGAACTATTTTTCCTAATGCAAAGTGCAACTCTTTTGTATTTGTATATGCCTAATTGTCTGATTTATTAATTTCTGGATCTGTTATTCCAAATCTTTGTTATCCCATGCTATTTTGGACTAATCACATTAACCATTAGCTAATTAAAATGCTCAGATGTTTGGAAATGTTTATAGAGAATGATACTATCTCCATTTCAACTACATAATTAATATACAATAATTAAAAATTACCTACATTACCCTTAGAGCTTCACAATGGATATTTGTTACTCTTGGGTTTTATTAGTTGCTTTTATGCATGTGAAAAGTGCATTAATTCTATTTAAGCATCAGCTATATGGAACACAATAGCCAGTCTCTCCTGCACAGCACAGTGGTCAAGAATACAGGACTGTTTTCTGTCTCCATATAAAATCAAATCCAGTAGCTGATCACAGGGAATGAACCCTTTTTCCTACCGCACTCTGTAACAGTCTGATACCTTATCTTTTCGTTCTTCTTTCTTTTTTTTTTTTTTTTTTTTTTCACTAATGCATCACACTAATATTATCTGCGGGAATTCATCTCCCATCATTTGCACATAAATGGCGCTATATCAGTTTAGCATCTCTGAGAGCTCTGGACTTATTTTGGTGTGCAGATAGTTTTCAGACAGGTACTGTCTATTCATTCAACACGGCCTCCAAGTGCGGTGATTTATCCCTTGATACAGAGGTATGACATGAGAACACAGAGGGTGATTTATTCTACACGATTTAGTTGAGTGAACGTGTACTGTCAAATACTAAAATGGTGTATATTGTATAATGGGGGAATTTAAATAGAATTTATAAACCGTCAGCTTCTTGCAAAATCCTGTGCAATTTATACTAAATTCTTAAAAAAAAAAAAAAAAAAAAGCCAAAAAAAAAAGCTCTATTGCAAGTTGTTTCAGCAGCAGCTGCAGCTGTTTAAAACATGCTGGGAAGACGCGATAATGGCAGTGCTTAGCACTTCATTACATATCATTAATTCATGTCACCATTATGCTCCTCTATTTACACTGTGCTGGCACATAACTTATCTCCTTACTTTCCTATAAAATCTGTCCAAGGATTATTTCCATTAGTTTCCACTGCCAGATTTTTCTCAAGTAAGATTGGAACCCCCTGTTAGCCTCTTGTTTGGGTGTTTGGAGGCTTTATTTTCGACTACTGGGAGTCCTGCAGCTATCATTAGGAAGATAATCAACGGAGAGTTAGCTTAAAGCGTCCTTATTCAGGAGGAAGCAGCATGCCCTTCGCAGCCCGGCCAGAAGCCTTCCAGTTTTTCAGATCTCCTATCAGTAGCATAAGGTTCGTAAGGTGGTAGGAAATGGTATCTCCCATGTCAGGCTGTTGCTGAGTTCATCACATCATACTGTTATTAGGCATAAAAAGAGCCACATCCGCTTCACCTGGGAGGAGAAGTAAGACTGTCTCATCTCTCCTGAGGCCAGTGCTAATGCTGTTCCCTCACTAAATTGCTCAAGAATGATGCAAACTGCAAGAGACTGAAAAGGTCACCTTGCAATGCCTCCTGTTAATGTTAGCCCAGTGAACAGTAAACCTGAGGCTAAGTACAGAGCAAATTCATGTCCCTAACAAACTGGCAAGTAATCCTGTCAAAGGATCCACCACAAAGCTTTGTATCTTCAACTAAACATGTTTTAACTGTTGTATTTATTACATGAATAATGAAGATACTTCTTTTTCACCCTCACTTCACGAGCTGTTACCACTTCCAAACATCTGTGCTCTTTAATTTTAACCTGGCAAATCTGCAGTTATTTCACTGGATGTGTATGTACCTTATCACTTTCTTTCAAAATTAAAAAATTGCTTCTTTGAGCAAGAAAAGAAGTAAAAATTATCATGTTGAAATTATTGTTTGTCATGTGGTGTGAGATGCTTGCCTCAGGCATAGGTATATCTGCAAGAGATCTCATTTGAACATGTAGATTTCTGTCCAACTGAGTCCTCA
Organism: Myiotriccus ornatus; assembly: GCA_036023395.1. Taxonomy (NCBI): domain Eukaryota; kingdom Metazoa; phylum Chordata; class Aves; order Passeriformes; family Tyrannidae; genus Myiotriccus; species Myiotriccus ornatus. The sequence continues at coordinate 71,754,712 of JAYRBT010000001.1, read as the reverse complement.
GGGACTCACACTAGAACAGGAATACAAGGAATCTACAGTAGCAGGCTAGTGCAAAAACCATCAAAATAGGTTTCATGTCAAGAACTATATTAAGACGTTATGGCAGGTGTAGGGATAAAATAAGGTGTAACTGTTTTGTCAGAACGTTAATTTGCAAAATATTATCTAGTGATCACTTCTGTCAAATCAAATATTAGAACATTTGTGATGTTGGAGAGTTTGCTTTTTTTTTTTTTTTTTTAGGAATCTTAAAATAAACCATTTGTTTTCATGGAAGAAAACATGGGAAAACTTAAATACATGAGATTTGGAAATATCATGAAGTCTGGAAATGAAGGAAAAAATAAAAAAGAAATAGTTAAATCCTGACTAGAATTCTGAAGCCCTGAGCTGAAAAATACCAGAGGCACATATGCACAATTATGGTGGCACATGAACATTCTTGAGGGACCAAACATGGTTTATGCAATCAGAATGTGTCAGGATCTAGTACCAAGCATATAAAAATGTTATTTTGCAGACCAAATTTTTTTTTTTTTTTGGAAGATAACCCCAGGTATTTTGCTTAAAGAAAAAATTTGTAATATGGAAATCCCTCTATATTTGTACTGACTTTACTTCTTAAAATAAATAAATGAATAAATAATAAATAAAGCCCCCAGCCCTCCCCCAACTTGTGTTTTCGTAATAGATTGCAATGTAGCAGTGTAAACATAAATAATTGGCCCAAGACAGACAAGAACGTTACTGTCCTTAGGCAGAGAGACCTTATAGGGTTTCAGATTTTTGGCCCTGATGAGCTGACAGTAAATTCAGCTGAGTGCACCAGGAAGAAAATGTGTTCCCCACACACGTTCCTTCTCTCAGGGATGCATAGAATATACTATAGCTCCCTTTTTATCAGAGCTCTATATGTCTGTGCTTATTCAGTATCATCTTACCATCCCTATTGTGAAAAACTTCATCTGCTCTGTGAGATCTCAATTTCCCTCACAAGGATGAAAAGGCATTGAGATATGAAGGCCAGAATTCTACCTACTTTTACATGTTTTATTTGTAGGCAGTGTTTTTTATTGGTTGTGTGGACAGTCACATAATTAATGATAAAGCAGTTGAGCTCATCCTAGTCCAGACACAACAGCTCCCACTTAGGCTGAATTCTTCTCGTTAACTAACCACTGTATGGAAGTTGTGATGTGTGGTTATGATCCTTGCACAAAACTTTAAAAACTTTTAAGACTTTTACTGCTTTCTGATCAATGGAAAGGACGGATTGGCAGAGCACCATTCTTTCTCTTCTAGAAAAATACATTCTTCTCTACAGCCAAGCTGTTCCCAGAGGGAAGAACAGCCTGTTCTCTGCTATTATGAAAGCTTTCTATGTTTTAATCTATGTTCTTTGCTGCACAGCTGGTAGGAGCAGCAACAGGCCTAGAACTGAAAGACAGAGGGAGGCTTTCAAGTGCCATGTCAGGAGTATCATCAGAAAATCTCAAAATTCAGTATCTAAGTACGAGAGAAGATGAAGAAAGACTGATCCTGCTTGAGTAGCTGAACTGTTAACTACACTTCAGTGGACTCGTTTAATGAAACAAAATCTTTTTTCTTTTCTCTAGTATGTTATTTAAAAGGATTTTAGGTATTTCTTAAAACTGCAATACATAGAATATTTTCTCAAATGTTCTGCCAGCTATAGACTGACCAAGCTTCAGTTCTTGACAAGTTTCTACCAATATAGACACATTACAAGAATAAAGGTCCAGGAGTATATTTTTGAAGTCCCACAAATGTAAAATTTAAGTTTAATAATATGATTGTGCTATTAAAGACTGAATCTCATATTCTTTAGTGGAAGGAATTGAGATAATTTTTTGATCTTGGATTCAGAGTGCAACTCAAACTGTGTAACTTTTAATATCTGCAATCTAAATACTTAGAAGTGCAGTAGTTACTTCAGGCTTCTGTTCTGAATAGCTTAGGAATGTTTCTGGCATCTACATTTAAATGACTGAATAACAGTACTGAAATTTCTTTGTTTCTCTACCTTAAAGAGAATCTAGATAATTTGATTAGAATTCCATTCTCTAGATTTACGAAGAAAAATATTGTGTTGAGTAAAGGACATAAGGTAGGATCAGCAAAAGCTATGTTTGAGAGTCAGGACTAGTTAACAATTTCAGCATATACATTTTGAACAGATTATTAACAATGAAAGAAAAGAAAAAAATATCAGACAAAGGATCACAGCCAAATAAAATTGATTTCAAAATTTAAGACATAAACTAATCCTTTTAAAAGTATATAAAGGGTATGCCTCCAGCAAGGGACACACCTTCAACAGATTCTCTAAGTGCTTTGAAAGCCTGTAACATAGTTTTTTTTTAGGATGATGTATGAAAAGAAAGATTACACATATTAAGATCTACAGATATTAAGTATTAAAATTCATTTGCTTTTGTCTGGTTTTGTACATCATATATGGGAGTATAAATCACTGGAACTTTGTATAAGAGTTTACACGTGAGTTTAGGGAGGGTATTTAATTTATGTATGATATTTATCATGATACTGGCTCTACTAAATTGACTGCATCTTGCAATTGCATGTATTTAAAAAGGATTTTAGAAGCTAATGTATAATAACACTGAAGACATTTCAGTAAGCAACTGAGAATGTTTCAGAATATATATATTCATTTGTAGCAACTAACATTTAACAATTGCATCAGTGTATGCCTGGGACTGATGGCAAATTGACCATAAGCCACCAGTGTGCCTTTATGTTGAAGAAGGTTAATGGTTTCTGTGCTGCATTAGGAGAAATTTCACCATCAGGTTGAGGAAGGGAGGGTGATCCTTCCCCTCTGCCTAGCACTTGTGAGGTCACACCCAGAGCCCTGTGTTTCATTCTGGGCTGCTCCATCTGAACATCAGGAAACCTTATTTTTACTGTGAGGGTGACTGAGCACTGCAACCTAAGGAGGCTGTGGCATTTTCATCCTTGGAGATATTCAAAAGCTGTCTCAAGACAGTCCTGGGCAACTGACTCTAGATGGTCTGCTGGAGTAGAGGATTTGGATCAGAGGGCCCTTCCAACCTCAGTTGTTCTGTGAGTCTATGAACAAAAATTCAGTGGTCTCATATACGTTCACATTACTGCAGTCCTGCTTCTGAAACATCCGATTTTTTTTATTTGTCTATTTTTATATATTGTCATGTAGTATAATTCTGTACTGTTATATTTTTCTGAAGTAAAAGCTAATACAAAAATGTACATCTACATGAAGTGTATTTGGAAACTCTGAGTTTCCTACCAAGACCTACTTGAGTTAGACTAAACTAAGCTTTTGAAAGGACATTAGCTGAGATAAGCTAAAGCTAGTGGAACAATGCCACCATCCCATCTGACCCAGGTTGACATGCAGGAGATTACTGCGGCTAAACAGAGCAGCTGACAAGAGAAATCTCAGGGTCAGGAAAGGAGCATGAATCATCACTCTGTATACTTATTGTAGCTTCATGCTGGGAATGTGTTTGCAAATGCTAATAAACGCGCAGGGGGATAGGAATGTGTCATACAAAGTCTGTCCCTCCTGTCGAGGAGCATGAAAAGGTCTAGCAGCTCCTTCGTCTCCGCTATACTTAAGCAAATGTTAAGAGACTGAATTCTGACTGCCTCTTATATTTTTTACTCTCCAGACACTAAATTATGTGCCTGTCACTGATTGGCATCAATCAAAAACTCTGTGTTTATAAATGTACTTATCATGTATGTGTTAAGGAACCTGCAAAATTTTTGAGGAAAGACTGCTTTTACTAGTAGTTAGATTTCCCTGTCTTTACTTGCTGATCTAACAGTGATACTCCTTTTCAGGTGAGAGAGGTAGTTGTTTTTTCTCTACGTAGTTTCTTCATACTATGTATTCATTCTTCTTCATACATCTAAATCTTCACATATTTCTGAGACAACATACCAGACCTCTTTTTTACCATCATAAACCTTTTGAATTATTTTGATGTTCAATTTCAGCACAGATCCCATGGAGTGAAAAACAATAGGGGATGATATGCTGTGTTTGTAGTGTACAGTCAGGTAAGAACTGGGAAGAAGAGCTTACGTTAGCTAATTTAGCAGTATGTACTCAAGTGCAAATACAAATTCAAACACGTCTTACCTAATTCTAGAGTATCTAATCTACCAAGAAGACTTTGGTCCTGATATACAAAGGAAACCAAGGAAGCCCTAGCGACTAACTTGGGTGGCTTGGTCAAATGCCTAAACAGAATGAGTCAAGTCTTTCTAGGTTACCCTTACCAAACGTGCCAGATTCAGCGAGGCATCCTAGAGGGTCCCATGTCTCCACTGTTTCCTGAGAGAGGAATCCAACAGGTAACCTACTGCCTACAACATTGCAAATCACCCAAATGACATAATTATTTTGATACTGAGGAACTAGAAATGGCATGTTTGCAACTAACTGGAAAACCAGTTATCATATAACTAAAATGTTATAACTAAGCCAAAGATAATTAAGGGTACAATTTATAAATCTGGAGCCCTCTAGCTTTTCATTGTTTCAGGCTAGTATCTTTATTTCATGGAAATAAAACCAAAATACTCATATAAGAAATAAAGGCATGAAAAAAAAAAGAATTTTAAATAGTATCTTACACAGCTAGGACTCATACTCACAGGCGACAAAAAGTACTTCTTTACTCTAGGGGATACAAAGCTTTAAAGGTTCACTGTAGACACAACAGATGCTGGCTTTATTCCACCCTCTTACAAAATCAAGAATATGCACACATAAAAACCACCCATAAAATAAAGACATGACATAAAAAAATAACAATCCTTCTGGGTTAGGTCTGAGGAACAATCCAGTTGAAGAAGGTCTATCTAATCTATTATCCTTCCTCTTACAGTGGCCAATACAGATATAAAAGAATTAATAATGAATAAGAAATACAGTAGTATTCTGCTGGAATGCTTACTAGCCTTTCAACAATGCTCAATTCACAAAGGTGATGACCTTGCAATGAAGCTCCCTTAAGCTTCTATTATATTTGGTGGTGTGTATCATTTATGATGAAAAATATTAAGAAAGCCTAATTATACGAATTGCTTTTATGTTTCTATACAACAGTTGTTATTAGTGAGAACTCCATTAAAAAGCAGGTATAATGCCAGTGAAATTATGCTTTCTCACTGCAGACACAGCACAAAAAAACGCCGATGTATGGGAGGGAGAAACAAGAGACTTGTATGTTAGTAATAACACTGAGGTAGATACCTTTTGGCTTGACATAACTCAAATGGCAAAACTGCTGGACAACTGATTAAGCAACCTAATATCTCGATTGTCTAATTCTCCTTTCATTTATTCCTATGCAATCTTCTTTAAATGATACTGACTACTTTCAAAGCTCAACCTGTCTTTGCAAGTACTCTAAAGTATTGTAGAAATGGAATTGAATATGCATAGAATATTTTAATATATTCAAATAAGACTTAGTCATTTCCTTGTGTCACAACACCATGATTTTTCATGCATGTCTAACAGAAAAGCTCAGTGTTACACGTCATAAAAACATTTGCGAAAAGGTCAGTTTTAAAAGTCACACCGAATTGCAAATTGCTCATTTTTCCTATTCCCTCTGAGATATAGACTACCTATGGGACCAACATGTTCTCTAAGACTTTTCTCTTTTTTTTCACTTTTAGAGAAAATTGAGGGCTTACTACACCTCCTCCACCCTTACAAGTCTTGGGGAGAGACAGAGAAAGCTCAGTCCAGCCTCCACTGTACTCCTGATACTGTTCTTCCCTTTCCTTGCTGCATGGCCACAGACGAATGTGCTGGGGCTGCTGCAGAGGAAGAAGGTAGTGTGAAGGTAGCTCATGGGGAAGTGGGTGGAAATGAGCTTGGGAGGAAATGGGATTCAGTTATGAGGGAAAAGGTTGTCTGTGATATGGATGGGCATCATCTGCCAATCTAGGAGGTAGAACAGGAGAATATAGGAACTCTGCTTCATATCCTCAGGAAAGAAGAAAGAAGGTGGCAGAATAGAAGGATGTTATGAAGTCTAAAAAAGGGGGAATAAAAGAGATTTCTGTCAGCAAGCTACAGGACTCATTAATTGTTCTTAGTCCTCTAGGTTCACCATCATTTCCTGGAAACTCTTCTACCTTTTTAGGACTCCATTTTTCATTTATGACCCGCTGAAAACAGCTCTTGACCTTGGCAAATCTCTCCTTGCTGTCATCAAACTTCCAAAATACTAATAGACCCCAGTTGCTCCTTAAAGGAATTTTGCTGTCACCTCAAAAGCCAAAGTTTGCTTGCACTACTAAAAAGCTTGGAGCTGTTTCTCAGTGTACCCTAGAGCAAATCAGTTGGGCAGCCAAGCAAGCAGTCAGATTTCCTTTCCTCACCAAAAGCCTGTATTAAAAAGATGAAAAGGAGGTAAATCAGTCATACCCTTCCTGTCTAAACAGTTTCTGACAGCTCATTATAATTATTGAATGTCAACAGTGAATTCAGCCACATGCAAATATATGGACAGAGATGGTTCCTGCACAAGATTCAGCTGATTCAGAAACATAATGAAGCCTCAATAAGGTGGACATACGTTGAAGAACTCACACAAATATGTATGCATGCACTAATATACAAGACCATAGTCGCTACCTTAAAATTACTTTTTAAAATACAAACTTTAAACTACAAACTTTAGCAATGGCTCTTATGAGGCCTTACATTCTGTCCCTTCTGAATAAATGTACAATATAGTATTAACACCAAAATCAGAGCACAGCATCAGTTTGTCTACAACAACATATAAATGCTTCAGAACCTTTGTCATTGTCAACATTTCTACAAACAACTGAGAAGATTTAGTAAAGAAAGGATGTTTAACATAGAAATTCCTGATGCAAAATGAAATATCTTTCTCATATATTTATATTCATCTTTGCCATAACGTAGATCAAATTTATAAAATGTGGGTAACAGTTGTTTTAATTATGTACTTACACATTAATCCATATTTTTCTGGTACATGGCACTTTTTCCCAAATTTTCCAGTTTTACTAGGAACACATACACAGCAACATCACTGTTTAGAACAGTTAAAAATATTTTTTTAGGAATTACAGCTATTATCTTGTTATTATTCTAAGGTCTTTTTAACATTTCCAGTGTCTTTTACCCCTGTTTTTGAAGTAATCTCTATATCTATACATAAAAACAAGTGGTCCAAACATTTCCTGAAAATCAGCTTCCACTGGATTTCCTTGTGCAGAGAGTGAATTGAATGATGTACCTAGAAACAAGAATGATGATAATCATCATGTTAATTGCAAGGCAGGCTTAAGCATCTTTAAATCTAAATGGCCAAAGTGGGCTGTGCAAAACTCTGTGCGTATTCCGGCTTCAGCCATGTGCTTGAGAACCATGGAACTGAAAATCTGAAACATTTCCCAGGTTTACATAAAAAAAGTATTTTTCTTCTCTCTCCAGAGCAGTCACTTTCTTATTAAATATTTATATGTTCTGGAGAACTGGCACAAACTACCTCTTTGCCCTTCAGATTACTCCAGTGTCCTCGTTGTTCTCCTTGATACTGAATATGAGCTGTAAACAACTTCCTTCGTTCCTTATTTCTGGGACTGTTATTTTTTTCATTAATGACTTGAGAGTGATGTGGCTTCAGTAATGAGATATGTCCAGCCACTTGACAATTTTTTTGTATTTGGAGTCTTGCATCTATAGATTTAAGAGGTTTAAGGCTAGGAGTTCATTTTTGTTGGCTTTTTTATGCTTTTTGAAGTCCAAACCGCAAAACAGACATTGTTTGACCCAAGAAGTTATCTGGTTTAGTCCCTTTCAAAGGATTTTTGCCTGTAATTTTAAGTAGGTGGGGCTTCTCAGACACTGAGCAGGTTAAAGAAAATCTCCTGAATGAACGTTGTTAAACTTTATAATGGCAGTTCACAGCTTGCTTGGACTCACCTATGTAGCACCTACAAGACGTGGACATGTCATAAGAAATTTACAGCAGTATCTTTTAGGGCATTCATAAATTTTAACCCTACTCCTGTGTTATGATCACAAAGGTCTTCTCCCTCTGGTTAATTACAAGGAGAGGAAGGTTGCAACAGCCTTTATGTCTCTTTCTTACAACAGCTATAGTAAACTATGCTGCTGCAGTGTTGTTGCATCTGTTCATGTATGTGGTACCTGAGCAGTTCTTGATAGTCTCTGGTAGAACCCTGCCTAGTTTTATGTCAATGAAACTTTTTAAATTTGAAAGTTTCAGGCTATTTTTAGCTGCTTTGTTAAGCAAGCAACCCTGCACATGTATTTCGATAGGAGGCAATTGGTGTTATTTGTTGTTTCTTTTCATGCAAGAACCTGATCCCCTGCTAGCTTGTGAAGAACCAGGGTCAAGAAAGAGAGGGCAGTAATTGGAGATGGCAGATTTGGTTCATTAAGGATTTATTTATTCTCTGTATGCTGGTCTTTGTCAGCATCTTCACCATATCTGTTCCCTCTCTAATTTAATGTCTGTTCTCATCAGTGCTTTTCTTATTCTTACTGAAGGATAAATAGACTGACAGGGTGCAATGGTAACAGAGCTGATCCTGCAACCTAAAATAAAAAGAAGGCAGTGAATGTTTTTGTTTCTATTTTTAGAGGTAAACTTCTGAAAAATTTATCTCTACAAAAAGATAATTCCTTTTTTTTCATGCCCTTATAAAAGTGGAAGTGATGATTATATCACACATGTACCGTATCTTGGAATAAAACTATTCTTTTCTATAAATTTTAATTTAAGATGATTAAAAGCAACAGATTATGATATAGTTCAGCTAACAAATGTTCAGCTTACAGAACAGATGTAAAAGAAATAAACTGGGTAATAATAACTGCGTAATCACTGTGAGATTTAAGTATTATTTCATAGCGAAATGGTTGAATACAACACAGATACTCATAAACTTCCATCCATTTACATATTTGAGCTTATTTTTAACCCATCTGATTTCAGTGACAGCATTTCTACTTCCTGTTGAGATGTGAATATGAACCTCTACATGACTTGATTACGAAAAGTTATCTAATTTTATTCGCTGTTCTTTAGAAAAACAAAACCAAAACCAAAAACCAACCAAACAAAACCAAACAAAACCAAAAAAGGTCAAAGGAAAGTTTAAAAACAGATGTAACATATTGTAAATTCAATAAAAAAAACTTAATAAATAAAACTAAGAATAATATCACAATTAAAATTAGTGCAGAATTCTAAAATAAAAGGATATTTAATTTTTCTTAAGGGAGTTTTAACAGGAAATATATTTTGACTACAATTATAGCTTAGATATTCCTGCTACTATGAGTCATATGGAATGAGGCCTTTCTGAATAAGTATACAAACATTTCTAGTACAAATACTGACAAATATGCTCATTGAGAACAGTTGTCCCTCTAAATAAAGTAACTGAAATATTAATGAAAGGAGAACAAAGGAAAATTAATTTAAACTTACATCAAATATTTGTAGAATTTTCTCTCTCATTATTTTCTCTATTTTATTTAGCTTTGCAAACGTTACTGAAGAAAAAGGATGCTAAGAATTTAAATATAGAGAAATTTCCAGGACTGAAACTTCAGTGTAGACAATTGTAAAAATAGCTACAATTATTATTTTTACAAGACATTGATAATAAATAATTAAGCTTAAATAAAGTCCTGTGTTGGCAATCTCATACACAAAGTGGACTTTTTGAGTCTCATCATTTTAGGTAAATTATACATATATATAGGGAATTTCTAGATCTATTCCCTTTGAAGGTATTTTAAAAAAATATATATTTTAGTATATATTTTAAGACAGAGCTATTGTTTAGTTTAGCTCATACCCTCTTCCAGCATGAGTTCCCTACCATTAGATACAGTTCTTCACGAACTGCGTCCTTCCCATAGGGCTTTGCTTCAAGAATTTCTCCAGTCCTCTCATTGGACTGCAGCTCTTCAGGAAAAGACTGCTCCACTATGGGTCCCTCATAGGCTTCCATCCCTGCCAGAACTCTGCCCCAGTGCAGATTCTCCATGGTCTGAAGTTCCCCTCAGGTCATATCCACTTGCTTTGGTGTAAAGACCTTCATGGTCAATGGGGTGGATATCTGCTTCACTGCGGTCCTTCGTAGGCAGAATAGGGATAACCTGCTTCCCCGTCGTCTTCTCTGAAGGCTAAAGAGGAATCTCTGTTCCAGCACCCGGATCACATCCTGCCTGGTGTCTATAAGGCTGCTTCTCTCGTGTTGCTCTCCTTTCTCTCTCGTAGCTACTACACAGCAAGTTTTTCACCTTTCTTAATTATGTTATTACAGAGGCACCACCAAACCACCAACATCACTGTTTGGCTCTCCTTTGCCCAGCGGCAGGTCCATCTTGGATACGGACAAAACTGGCTCTAACATGGAAGGAACTCCCAATGACTTCTTACAGAAGCTGTCCCTGCAGCTCCCTCCACCGTTAAAGCCTTGCCACACAAACACAATAAAATTTCAAATAACCATCATCCTTGCTAAATTCATAAATTCATATTCTGCCTCTGACTCAAGTCATAAACCTGTTGAATTCAGCTGAGAAATTGTATAGTTTCACAGATGCTGCTACAGATTTCTTATGTTGTGTCTGTGTCTTGTACGTGACACATAGGTGAGTGTTAGTGAGCTGTGAACATGGAATGTAGCAGCTGTGCTGAGAATCCCTCCCCACTGCAGGGATCTGTTCAGCCTGGACAGAAGGCCCAGGGAGACCTTAACAATACCTATAAATACCTGACAGGAGAGTGTGAAGAATCACAGAATCACAGAATATGCTGAGTTGGAAGGGACCCACAAAGATCATCGAGTCCAACATTTCATCCTGCATAGGACCATCTCCAGGTAAAGAGACAGGCTGTACTCATAAAAATCAAGTAATAGGACAAGAGAATATGGGCACAAATTGAATTACAGGAAATTCCATTTAAACATGTGTCCTCTGGGGGTAAAAAAAAAAAAAAAAAAAGGAAGAAAAATTAGACAGAATACAAATCACAAATCAACCCTTAAAGACTTAAAACTCAGACTTCCAAGGAAACCTACAAATAGACACGCTGAAAGACACCTGTAGGGATTTTTAGTGTTAATATAGATAATATGCTGCAGCTGTGAGAGCATAACTTTATGCTGCAGGTATAGGGATTTATAATGCTAATACAGAGGATATGCTGAACCTGTGAGAATATAGCCTTATGTTGCTAACACAGAAAATATGCTGCTGTGAGAACACAGTCTTATGTTGCTAACTAGAGAATAGGCCACTATGAGAAATAATCTTATGTTTCAATTCTGAAAACATGATCTGTTGTTCTGATGGCCTTCTGATGGTACCAGGATGTGAAAGATTTACTAAGAGAAATAGTAGCAAAATTAGATATAGAAAACAGGGTCTCAATACCGGCTATCAGAGTGGGAAAGAACATAAAGAATGTTAAAGAAACAATGCTAATAGAAGAGAATTGTTAGAAAACTATATAAAAGACCGCTGCTTGATTTAAATAAATGGCATTCTCTGATCATCATATGGTGTGCTGAGTCGTCCGTGCTTGCTCGAGGAACCCCACGAACCCCCGCAGACACCTAGCCAAAAGGTCACTACTGTTGAAACTGAACAGTGCAATTTCCCTGTTTCCCATTTCCCATTTCTCTTTCTGTATGTGACTTTTGTCTCCTGTAATGTATTTAGGAAGAAATCCTTTAGATCAAGGGTGTCCCCTTTGCTTTCACTTCATGCAACGCTGGGTGCTAGGGACACTCATTTCCCAGTGGTACATTTTCTGCAGAACTTCATGCTTCAGAGGAACCATTACTATTTAAAATATAATGCTGCTTATTTTATTGGAGTTTTAAACAACGCAGAAAGTAAGTGTATAAACCCAGAAGTGTGTCAGAACTGAACATGTACTAGAACAAAAAGTGAAGAGAGGAAAAAATGAAAGCTATTTACTAATGCATTTTATATTTATATATTTATTCTGTGTATATTTAAAATAAAATATATTAGATATATATAATAAATATAAATACTGATTGTCATCTTGAAAGAAGTACCAGTATTTGAATCAAGAAAAATTATAACAAGATGAATGAAAGACATACTTTACCCATGAGGAACAATTTACCTGAATATAGAAGTTCCTGTGTTATTTTCAAGTCATTCTGTGCATAAACTGGAAGAAATAGTGAAAGTAATTTTTTCCTATCTATTAAGTTAATCATATGCTCATAGATAAATAAGATAATTCAGGTGGGCAGGATCTTGGGAAAGCAATGTGTTGCTTAAAGCACAACCAAGTCTGATTAAAATAAGAATGCCTAAGGCTGTGTTCAGTTGAGTCTTGAAAACGTGAGGACTGAAACAATACATCCTGCCTGGACAATCATTCTACTATTTGACTGTCCATACAGGAAAAAAAAAAATCTTCTCTCTAAATTTCCTTTGTTTACTTCATATGTACATTCTCTTGTCCTCTAGCCACCCACTGCTGCGAAGAGCCTGGTTCTGTGTCCTTGCTGACCTCTCCATACGCATGGGCATTGCTGTTAGAATCCCCACAGTCTCATGTTCTCCAGGCTGAAAAAGCTCTGGTGCCTCCGTCTCCCCTCAACAGACAAGTGCTCCAGCTCTGGACCATCCTCACGGCTCTCCTCTGGATTCATTCCAGTGTAACAATGTCTTAAACATATGACAACCATAATAAAAAGGTTAGAAAGTTCTTCCTATCAGTCAAAATGAAATATGATATGCAGTAGGAAACACTGTAAAATATGACAGAAAAAGATAAAGCTCAATTTTACAACAGAAGAAAAAGTCTGAAAATCAAGATGACTTATCAACAAATAAGGAAAAATGTGTTTTTTTGCTGTTGTGGTACTTTAAAATTAGAAGAGGCCTATCAAATGTTACTTGTTTCTCTTTGGGGTTTTTTGTTTGTTTGGTTGGTTTGGTTTGGTTTTTTGTTTGTTTGGGATTTTTTTATTTCTTTTTTATTGTTTCTATTCCTCCAGACAGAAGACAGTTCATGTTGTACACTGTATTTATTAAACTCCAATATTACTTTTTGCTTTGAATAAAAGTTGAAACAAATCTGAAAAAAATATTTTGTAAAATAGTTTAGATCTGGGATTTATATCTCAAATTGATACCTCAGTAAATTCAGTGGTTCATTTAAAAGAGGAAAAGTTGCAGATTAGAAAAGGTCAAAAACATTTACAATATCCTTATAACAAGCTCCAGATAAAATCTTAGAGTAAGGCTTAGGTGGAATGGAAACAACTATGTCTAGCGTTATGACCAAAACCCCTGATTCAGATCGTGCCCATTCCCACAAGTTGTATTAACCTAACACTTTGCAAGCATTCCTAGAGTTGCTCAGAAGTGATGCTTTGAGTCTTGATGAAGCTGAGTGTATTGTCATCAACATCTTGGCATAAACCTAACTGGACTCTGCAATGTATTCATACTGTCCAAGAAACTCTTTGTAACAATTGTCAAAGCATTCCTATTTGCCTAAATATTCGAGCCCCACCAAAATACAGCGTGGGTGATTTCTTTCCTGCACAACTGGGCTTAGTCTCTCTTTCTATTACAGCCTAATGGATTAAATATTTGTCAGGCAAATTATTGCTTCTCATTACTAAGGAGATTCAAATTTTCTGAGCTCTAATTTCCAAAAGTGCTTTGGTAAATAAATC
>JAYRBT010000001.1:71718749-71729691 GCA_036023395.1 Myiotriccus ornatus | reverse complement strand
CTCAGCATCTTTCCATTTTAGAGATTGTCTACTAAGAACACATGAACTGCTGAAACCCTCAACTTATGGCATGGAAACATTTAAACATTAAGAGTATATAAAAAAATTGATAAATTAAGAGCATTATTGCCTTTATCTCGAACAATCTGCTAAAAACATGACCTCAAGCCAAATACAAAGTTGTAGAAAATATACGCAGACTGATTCCTATGTTGCATAAATTTAGAACCAACCATGACAAGCTTCCAGCTGAGCCTTACTGGCCACAGGAGCTGCAAATCATTATGTATGCATGATGTCTCACAGAATCAGCAGAACTCCTCATGTGAGAGCACGCTCTCATTTGCATCAAATATTTGTAGAAGGCAGTTCCTCATTCAGATGTTATATATGATAAAAACATGTTGGTCCCATCTAGAAAATCCCTTCATATACTGTCTTCAGAATTGTTATATTGTCTGTAGTGTTTGACAAGCAGCTAAGCGACCTAGCAGTATTGACCTCACACTTGAACCCTTTCAAACTTTCAGTGAACTCCTGAATAAAGAAAAAAAATGAAAAGTGGGAATGTGGAGAGGGGGAAGGAGGGAGATGGGGTATTCAGTAGTGCAGCGTCCAGGAGGCCTAGATTTCAATTCTCACTTTCTCTCACCCCCTACACTGCTAAAGCTGTTGAGGCAGCTGTTCAGTGTTGTCTGCCGCTTGGTTGCTATTCAGCAATGACCTCTACGCAAATAGTTGGTGGTGCTGATGAGAACCAAACTGCAAATTTCCTCAGGCCTTGATAGCGATAAAGACGGAAGGAGGTTCCCTGGCAGTCTGAGATGCCAGTAATCCTATCTCAGAGTCCAAACATTACGTTTATGTCAGTATTACTAACATTTGTTGCTTTATCGTGAGTTTTAGTAAAAGCATTTCCTTTAAAATCCCTTTCTGGAATGATGCAATTATGTTACAACTTTAACTTTCAGTTACAAAATTCTCCTTTCTGATTAAACAGAAATGGTAAGGGCAGGTTCAAAGCTGTGAAAATATAACAAGTTTAATTTTTTTTTTTAACCTAATCTGTGTCAAAATAACAACAGAAAAAACAACTGTCCCTACTTGCTGTTCAAAGACACCCATAGCCCTTAAAATATGTACTTAAATATAATTTCCAATCTAATAACTAATGGATTCAACAAAACCATAATCTCCTCTTTATATACAGAGGAAAAAATTCCTGTCTCCTTGCCATTCCTTCTTTCTGTGCATTTCTTCATTTCAGGACCAAAACACCCTTTTAAAGGTAAAAAAAATACCAAGTATTTTTCTGCCTTGTGTCATTTTGTGTAAGGGAGAGGTTTTTAATCAGCATTTCTCAGGAAGTGGGCTCATCAGAAACATTAATCTCAAATTATGTTCCAATAATCCAGTGTGAGTTTGCAGACATTTCAAAATATTTAATAAAGTTTTGATATCATGAAGGTTGCCCAAGGGACATTATATTTGAGGAAACTTTTCCGGGGTTTGTTTTAACAGTCCAATAATATGTTACGCCTCTACTGATGTGCAGTACTGTGACAGTATCTATGCAAAATTTATGAATGTGACCTGTTTTATTTGATAATGTAGAACTAGTCAGAAGAAAAGGTTTCTTTTTATGGATATTGCACTAGCTGTAAATTATGGGGAAAATGGTAGAATTTTGGCTGAAAAAAAATCCCTAAGAATTGAATAGGGGAGATGTATAATGAAAAGTCCTTCCAATATTTTTTTTTTTTCTTTTTTTGAGAGGAAATAGGCACATCTTTATTGTCTAAAGCAATTGCCTCTTGAAAAAGATAATGAGATTAGCTCTGTTTAAAGACATTTGGAAATAAGTGCCATAAATAGAGAGTTGATTGCTGATATTTACTCATGATTAAGGACTGCTGAGAAGATATGCAAGTCTGAATAAAAAGATTGTGGACCTCACCTCTAACAGTTCTGACAACATAATGTCCACAAACTAAAGTAGAGGAGTTAAATTAAAATTAAATCCTTTGTGATTTCTCAAATTTTTAAACTTATATTTAAACTTATATTTAAATAGTAATTCTGTTCTAAATAGAACTGTATGAGCATGCTCAGAGATTATGATCAAAGATCCATGTGGAATCATTCTGGCAAGGATTATGTTAATGTATATGTGCCTTTACTAAAGTAACAGTAACATTTCTACAGGAAGTGTTAAAAGGAAGTAAGATATTAATGATGGCTATTTATTTATAATCCAAATAAGTTTATGTTTTTTAATAAGGATCGCAAACATATTAGGAAATGTACAGAGAGGAAGACACAGAGACTTTCCAGTCCATGAATTTGCCAAGTTACTGTGCCTTTCTGTTAAGATAGTGATAACAGATATTCCCTCAATCTATTTTCTATAAAATCTTACTCCAAGATTAAGGGAAAAAATAATTTATAGCATAATCCTTCAGGATTCTTCTTATTATAGCATTTCTGCACTATAAATAATCTCTTTTCCAAGTTGGAAGTATAATAGCAGAATATATGAAAATTTTTTACTTTAACTGCCAAATTAAATTATATTTTCTTCTCTTGACAAGTTGTAGTGCAATTGCCCTCAACTACAATAGCATAAGTTGAATTAGTTCTTTTTTCCCTTTTCTTTTTTTGGGTTAGTTCTTTAGTTTTCTTTTGTTTCGGTTTTGGTTTTGTTACTTTTCCCTAAGGATTTGATGGTTTAATAAATGTAAGTAAAATATTAACTACACTGTTGAGAATTCCTGAGCTGATACTTAAATTCAAAAGTTTCAGCTTCCAAAATTCTCACTTAAATGCTCATTTTTCAGAAAATTCGGGCATAACTATCCTTAGAAAGAAACCCAAAAACAAGCAACCAAGACAACTGAACAAAGAAAACCTAAACAACAAAACTAATTATTGTCTGCATAAATACGGGATAGTATATATAATAAAAAATGTCATATAAATAAGGTATCAGTATATTTTATTTTAAAATATTTATATGTGAGTTGAATTTTTGACAGATGCATGTCCTTGTATTTCAAAACATAAGCAGACACATGCTGTTGTATGCAATCATCCCATTTGAAAATCTCTGTAATTCCTGCTGAAACACACCTGTTGCAACCTGGAGTCCTTCTATCCCTAGTCATTCAGACACACAGGAGCAGTCCATGGCTTCCTGCCAGCCCAGATGGAGCACCTTTTTTTATCCAGTAGAAATTGTGGTTCAAGAGGAACTGATGCATGCTTAAGTGTCACTCCGGTTGAAAGTCGTTGAGCCATTGTGAATCTTGTGGTTAAACTGGAGAGAACTTCAGGCTACTCTGGTTTAGGCATGATCAATAACATAGGCAAAAAATGCATGCTTCAGGTGTTCTCTTGGAAAATATTTACAGACAAGGATGGTTCTAGACATGTCCTGAGAAATACGCAATAGAAGGATTTTGAACTGAGATCTTCTCTCTCTCCTTCTCTCTTCTCTCTTTCTTTACCCTTTTTAGTCTGTTTTCTTCTGTTACTCTTTTCCTTCTCTTGTGGGTAACCTAAAACCAATGAACTGTGTTTTACTAAAGCTGGTATATTGATTCTTTGTAATGGGTGTTTCCTTGGAATGGGTTTTTGTGTTGAATGTTTTAGTGAAATGCCTTTTGTTGGTTGTATTTTATTCTTGTAAAACCCTTTTGTCAAAATATCTTATTTTTCTCACCAAATTAAAAGAATTTCTCTTAGAGAAAAGTGTGTGACTCTTTTTCCAGATACTAATCACAGGTTATAATGAACCAAAAGGCTTTTAAAAAGACTTAAATAAAATGTAACCACTCTGGGCAACATTTGGTTTACATCCATAGTGTAACAATGTTAAATTAGAAAATCCCAAGGAGTGAGGTATTAATTATGAAAGAAAAAATAAAGCTAAGAGAAATAAACATTAATGTAACAATTTTTCATACAATGTTATCAAAACTGGAAATGCTATTGCAAGGATGGTCAAATAGTAAGCAAAACTACTTTGAAATCATGGTATAGAGATAATAAGCCTCTCTCCTCAATAATCATGCTTAGAATACACAAGTGAAGCACTCAAATTTCTTGCAAAATGCTCCATATTTACATACCCCTATCTCATGTATATCTTAGTGTATAGAAATAAATCGAACTAGAAAGTGTAGTTTTCTTATTTCTCTTTTCTTTTAAGAAACATATTTGAAGATTTCATTTAAATGAAGTTCTCATGTGCACAAATATTTGTTATTATTCCATTTGTAGATATTTAAAATGAGAAAGTGAAATGACTTCATGGACATTTTTTCATGCATGAGTTTACAGAACTAAAAGAAATATTCTGAAGTTTAGATAAAATTATTTTTCTGAAATTTAAGGGAATCATGTAGGTAGTTTATGTTCTTGAAAGCCCTAAAAGGTAATCACTACTTTATTAATTTACAAAACTAGAGGAAGCTCAAAATGATTAGTGTCTTTAGTTCATGCAGTCAGCTTGCAGTAGCTGCTTTAAATTAGAACATAAAGGTATTATTGATGGTATTTTCATGCAGAAATCTACTGGTTAGGGTATTGCACAGTAAATGTTAAGAATTGCCAGTAGGAGTTATTTGGCCCAAAGGGCAGGGCAGAATCTGTTTCAGCTGTGTCCTCCTGCAGCTGGCTGGAGGGCCATAATCCTTCTCTTCAATTAATTCTTTAACAATTGTTCAATGAAAACAAATTTAAATGAGGCAACAGGCTTTTCAGTCTTTTGCTCCTGGCTGAGTGATTTCATCAGTGGGCAGTGATTAGGCATTCAATAGCTTCACAACAATCTAATAAAAGAGTAGCATCCTGTTGTGTTATATTTCTGGCATGAAACTAAGTGTAATGGAGAAAAAGCAACTTGCTTAATATCACCAAAGTCATCTGTGGCAAAACCAAGTGCTCTTTTAACTCCTGTCAACAGCATGATCCTTCCTATTCTTATAGTATCTGAAAACAGAGTGGAGACTAAGCTGGCAACAGACTTTCAAAAGTAATGATGGCTTTTTGAAAATAAAAACGCAACTGTTGTTCAGAGTGCCACTTCTTCCCCATGATGGAGGTCATCAGCTGGATAATGACCAGGCTATTACGTAAAATTTGTACTAATGTGTGTTGGATTTAAAACCTAGTATACTTCAAAAATCAAGAGATAATTTATTAATTACCATTCATGATTCTGGAAGACATTAAAAGAATATCAGATTTGATCCCTCTAGGAATTAAAAGATTATGCTCTCTGGACAATGTTATATGCTGTTATTCCATAGGGGTTGTTAAATAGAAAGAGCAAAATATCTCAACACCCCTGCTTGTACTTTCAAAACGTGAGACACATTAAAACAAGCAACATACTGCAAAACTGGGGAAAGAAAAAGTAACACTGTGAAGAGAAGTCAAGTCTGAGTATAAGGTGGTTTTTAGCACCAAAGCAAAGCTTTTATTTAAACAAAAGCATGTTAAAGCTGACACTGTCCCTCTAAGCAAGAAGTGTCCTCAATCTAAAACACTTAATCTCACCCATCAAAACACAGTATTTCAAAATATCTGTGTGGAGGAATTATTTGTCGTTTTTTTCCAAACTGTCATCCTGATTAAAGGGTCTTGTTGTTTTTCAAATAATACTCAGACAGCCTTTCCCAAGTTGTTCAAGATGCAAGTGGTGTTTGAAGCTTTAAAAACCATGAAAACCATCTATTTAAAAATGGTTAGGGTTATCTTCCTATCTCAATACATTAATCTTCTTCTGATTGTGTTCTTTCAAAAGTAGGAGAAAAACTGGCAAATATACGATCTTAAAATAAAGTTCAGTTTCTAAAGTAAGTTCTTTATTACTGACTTTTTCAATTCCCTTCTGAAGCTCAGATTAACCCTATTCAGAATTTCTGGTTATCAATTTCTTTCCTAATATTATGTCAGTGGATATCAAAATGGAGAACAATAATTGCTTTTGGCTTTAAATGATTGTAGAGATTTTGATTATATGTTAATCATAGGATAAAAGCAACATCTATTTTCTATGCACTTGAATAAAGCCAAATATTACTAGAGTACATTAGACATTAGTCCATTTAACAATTAAATGGAACCTCTGTTTGTCGTTTATCCTTCCTTGGGTCTCAACTCAGCTTTAATCCACACAATTATTCATGTGTGTGAATGAAAATGCCAGATCTTTTACCAGCACCTCTTTCAACCCAAATGAAAAAGGAACACTTTGTCAAATGGCTGCATAATAGAAATAAGTAAATAACTCATTAAAGTACAGTTTTTAGAGAGGAAAAGCAAGATGGACAACAAAAGGGAGAGAGAATTTTTTTGACACTGCTTCAGCAGGTGGCTCAAGTCTCTTTTCATCCCAGTGTAATACACTGCTCTTTTAAATGATTATATTGAGATACAGACCACAGCACTCTCAAGAAACTGAGTAATGCATCTCTTACTTCTTTAAACACAAGGCACTAGTAGTGCCAGTTCCCTAAGCAAAAACACTCTTACTTGATCTCAGTCATAGTCATGCTGGAAAATGCTACTAATCATCTTATTACACAGGAGATATTAGAGAAACCAGAGATGAACTGCAAATTTATCTATATGATAGCCTAATTCATTGAATGAGAGTGTTTGCAGTTAGAAGGGACCTCAGGGGGTCTTGTGGTCCAATCACTTTGCTCAAGTAGGGCAACCTAAAGCCAGTTGAGGACTTCATCCAGAGGAATTTAGACTATTTTTAAGGAGAGAGACTCCACAGACTCTCTGGGCAATCTATGCCGGTGCTCAGTCACCCCGACAGTAAAAAAAGTGTTTCCTGATGTTGTCTCTGCTCCTGGCATTGGACACCACTGTAAAAAAGCCTGTCTCCTTATTCTTTACACCCTCTCTTCAGATATTTATACAGATTAAAGAGATTCTCCCAAGCCTTCTCTTCTCCAGGCTAGACAATCTAAGCTCGCTCAGCCTCTTCTAGTATGAAAAGTGCTCCACTCCCTTAATCATCTTTATGGCCCTTTGTGGGACTTTTTTTGAGTATGTCCATCTCTGTCTTCTGAGGACCCCAGACCTGTATACAGCGAGCAAAGTGGATTACCTCCTGGCAACACTTTGTATAATACAGTCCAGGATACCATTAGCCTTCTTTGCAGCAAGGGCGCATTGCTGTTATCCCTCAGGATCCCCAGGTTCTTTTCTGCAAAGTTCTTTTCTTTTTCCAGCTGGACAGCCTCTAGCTCTAGATAGTGTATGGGGTTGTTTTTTCACAGATGCATTACATTCTCCTTGTTGAGGAGAACCTCTCATGAGGTTCCAGCCAGTCCGTTTCTCCACCCCATCAAGGTACCTCTAGATGGCAGAACAATCCTCTGACCTATCAGCCAACTCCTCCCAGTTTAGTGTCTGCACACTTGCTTTTGTTTTAATCCATAAACTCTCCCTCAGCTTCTTTTCCATCTCCAGGTAGAGCTCCAGCTGCTCTCTCACACAAAGGGGAAACTACGCCTCCTTCTGTCCCAATCTTTTCCTTCCTGAAGGTCCTGTGTCCCCCAGCATCTCACTCTAGTCATGGAAGCCATCCCAGGAAGGTCATAGCCCTGCAACTGAAAAGAGTCAGAAGTCAACCAGAACTTAGTTAAAGCCTGCAAATGGCACTATAATGGAGATGGAGTGTTGAGTGAGAAAATAAAATAAAACATGTTTTCATAAATTAGCAGTTAGAATTTTGTGCTGTAACTACAATGATTTTATGTACAACAGTAACGTAAATCCTGAAAATAAATTCTAGTCAACTTGATGTTGGATGTAAAACTTTCTAAGCCATCTTCTTCTTTCTACCTCTGCATTTCTATTTTACATTATTTTAATTATTACATGCCTCCAAAACTGGAAGCAAAACCAACATATTTCATTAGTTCCTCCAGTACACTTGGGAAAAAAAAAGGAACGAAGCATGTTTGTTTTTTTTTTTCTCAAATATTCTTCAGATCTAAAAAAGAGGAACCAAACTTGATACTATATGAACACTGGGAACAGTCGCCGTGAAATTCAGTTCTTTATGTTAACTGATCAGTTAACATTTGGAGTCAACTGACAGGTTAGTAAGGAGAGAAGTGAAAGGTAAAGCAAGTGGGAAAAAGATGAAATTTCATGACACTGCTTTTTTTCAAGAAAGACATTTTGTGAGCTCCTCATCTTGTGCCTGTTTGTGCCCTTACACAAATGTAGCTGAATGCAATTGTAGGGGTCAAGATGGTGTCGTATTCCCACTGCAGGTAATTTCAGTGAGCCAGTTTACAGCTGCTGCTCAAGCTGTTGTGAAGGTGAGCTTTGATCAAAGGGAGAAAAATGGCACAGCTACTCCAAACTAGCTTTGAAAGAAAAGCCATTGTCTTATGAAACTATACACTGGGATGAAGACAGAAAGAGAGGGAGATGTAACTGATTCTTGTGGCATAATTAAGGTTAGCAGAAGGTGAAGGTGAAAAATTTTCAATGGAAAATAAAACACTTAGAAGTCCATTAACTGAAGAAATCAGATATGTTTTTTGAGTTGTTTTTTTTTCCCCTCTAGAAACTACCCCAATATTTTTCTTCCTTGATGATGGCATTTCCAAGACTATAATTGTCAAATGATGGTGCTTGTTTTTGGAAACATATCTGCAAAAAGAAAAGCATCTCATTTGAAAATCTGTGTTTTCTCAAAAAGTTAATTGCCTTTCAAAAAAAGAAAAAACCCCCCAGTGATATAACGTATTAGTTCTCCATCTCTATTGCTATGTAATATTCTGGTATTGGAAAGACAGAAGGGAAATTTGATAGAACTGCCTTTATATACTCAACCATTCATTTCAATTGACTGACTGCTTCCTCCTAGTTCCACAGAAGCTTTGACACAAATATCTGTTGTAATTCACTTATTTTGCTTAAATTTCCTACTTTCCACAATTTGCCACAAATTCCATCATTGAGCAGGGTATGATGATTAAGTTAAATTTTTAGCTTGATATGATTATGGCTATGGTTAATGGGACTGTGCATTAACATTCTGACTTTTAGATAACTTGTACCACATGATCTGTGAGATGGGCACTGTTGTACAGTCACTTAACATAATGTTTTTCTACATTGCTCTGTATCTTAAATGAGTCTTTTAAAATAATTTTATTGTGCTTTACAACATTAAACAAAATTTGTTTTGATTCAGAAATTATTTTGGATCACAGAATAAGCACCTTACCTCCATATATTTCCTTCATTAGATTTTATTAAAATGCAAAATTAAAAGTAAGGAAATTTAAAAAAGAGAAGGGAGGGAAAAAAAAAATGTTTCAACTTTTGTTTTCTGAATTGTTACTATTGTAAACATAAAAAATGACATCTGCAAATTTCTGCATTTGTAAATTTGTTTCAAATTTTTTCAGTTGATTCAAACCTTGTAGAGAAGTATTGCAATACTGTCTTCAGTACCAGCCTTTTTGTTCTTTTTTTGACAGACCTTTATCTGGGTTTATATAACATAAAAATGACACAGGGGTAAGCTTAGACTGCAATTGAAAAATGGCAAAATTCATAATTATCATTTATGTTTTGTGTTTTTTAGAGTCCTTTTCTCTCCAGTATCTGTCTTTCAGTAGCTGGATTGATCCATTTGAGAGGGGGGAGGGGGAAAATTTCTTTTGGTGCAAGTTGCAGTTCACCTCGTTAATAAATAGTCATCTAAATCCATGCAAGTAATAAAAACATTATCCGTAAAACCACATGTATGTCTGCCTTTAACAAAAGCATGCTTTTCATTATGGAGAATAATTCTGTTAATTTGATTACGTCTCTTAGAGTTGTCATTCTATCATCCAAGACATAAAGGTGATGTCAATGTGTTTCCAAAATGACAATTTGTGGCAGTATCAGACTGGAAAAAGAACTGGGGAAATCACTGTCAGTGCAGCCTAAAAGCGTGCAAAGTACTTTTAAAAAACTTTTAACAATAACATAACACTGTCCCAACACATTGCAAAGCACTACTTAGTATACAAGTACACATGGAGCCTCAGGGGTTTTGCCTGGCTTTGTGAATAAATGAGTCTGTATTTTAGGTGCTAAAAGATATGTAGTTTTAATATATTCCTATCAGAAATGTTTGATGTTGTCACATTTTTCCTTACTGCAGATTTTGAAAGAAATTAAACTAGTCATTAGTCAGACTGTTAGCCTGGACTCATTGCCGCCATTAAATTATACAAATGGTTGCTTTTGTTTCATTATGGTACCTGTATTCTTTGATGAACTGACCTTTTTCAGTCTGCAAACTAAACAGTCTGCATGCAACGAAAAGACCATATGCAAAGAATAAATATTTATTCATGGAGAATGTAATGTTTAAATTAGAACGAAAAGGTCTCTTAGAACTAAACATTATTCAATTATAAAAGGTCAAAATAAATATCCAAATTAGTCTCAGACTTTCCATGTCAAACTGGAAGATTTCAACTTGAAACAGAGCAATAAATCAAAGCAGGCTAAAATGTTTTCTTTCTTGTTTGTTCCTTCATGACTGGATTTTCTTTATGTTTTCCTCAGTTTACATCACAGTCTGTGGGTTTGTATCGTTAAAGCTAGAGCAATTGTTTGTTTCCCACATCAGTAACATCCTGTTGAACAATTTCCCAAGCAGGAGACTGGTGCCTGGAAATGAAGATATTTTTCTGTCTCACTCTCATACAGTTAGTCTGAAAGTAAGGGTACAAGCTGTAGACCAGTTGTGCTACAATGTGTTAAGACATAGACTGTGTTGTGGTTTTGCTTTGGGTCAATTTGCTATCACCCCCCTCACACACACAATTACTATTAGTTGAGAGAAGGGTTATGCAGACAAAAGAGACTTGATTTGGGAAAATAACATGAACATTTA
>JAYRBT010000001.1:71706860-71718649 GCA_036023395.1 Myiotriccus ornatus | reverse complement strand
TGGGTTTTTGTCCGGAAATCCACCTGGACAAAACCATCCACAGCCCCAGGGATGGGCTGGTGGGCAAAACCACGACAGACTGTAAGGTTGTAATTGACAGTGAAGAAATTTTAAGTCAGCCTCAGTTATAAAAGAAGTATATTAATGTAAAATTCTCACATGAAGAAGCAGAGTAAGCATGCACAATAAGATGTCAAAACACACTAGATTAATCTTTTTTAGCTGTACACTGGTTGTCTCCATAGCTGGTGTCTTGAGGGAAAGTAAGTGATGTTTCTCAGCATTGGCTATTTGAGCACGACTAGGGTTAGAAGATTTTTATAACTAAATCAAAATGAAAGGGTAACGTCTTTGACATCAGGGCTATCAGTCTTTTCAGTTTTTTGTATTGGGTTTGCCCAGATTAGAAGTCCATAAGGTACTCCATTTTCCAGAGCTTCTGATCTAAACTGCCATAGAAAAAGCTAAGTGAATATTTCAAATTCTTATAAACTAATATTAGAAAAAAATGAGGAAGTAAGATATCTGGAAGATATAAGCAAGGATTTGCTTCCTGACCATGTAGGATTTCTTTATCTTTACCAGCTGAACAGTCATTTTCTTAGGCAAGACCATACTTTGCTTCACCACAGAGGTCAGCTGTTGGTACTTTACGGCATTTCCAGACACTGGAGGAGTCTTACTTATTACAACATGGTGCTTTAATTTGAAAGATGTGTGAAATATTTTATTTCTTTTCCTCTGAACAAAATCATATGACAAGCATTTTTTATAAACTAATTCACAAAGAGCATTCTCCTCTATCTATTTCATCTGGAATCCTCATGAGTTTTCTACATAGTCCACATAGAGTTTCAAATCTAACAAATAAGATTCAAACTAGTTTGTGTTTCCTTATTGCTGTTTTA
Source organism: Myiotriccus ornatus (assembly GCA_036023395.1). Lineage (NCBI taxonomy): Eukaryota > Metazoa > Chordata > Aves > Passeriformes > Tyrannidae > Myiotriccus > Myiotriccus ornatus. Next base: position 71,717,741 of record JAYRBT010000001.1, on the reverse strand, counting down.
ACATTGTTATCTGCCTACCAGTTCTGCAATTGAGAAAAACAGCTTTTCTTCCCATGGTCATTTCTAAAACAACAGACTTTCTCCAAAACAATCAAATTGCAGCCACAGAAGGAAAGAAAAGGAGGAAATGAAGACACATAATTCGTTTTTAACTCCAGTTGTATCTCACAGATTTAAAACACACACAGTACACTGTCATGGACAAAATGGAGCGCTCCTGACAGCGCTCCTACCTGGTTCCTCCTTTCGACCTGCAAAAGGCAAATGGCATGCAAACTCCAAAACCCTGGTTAGATGGTGATATTTTTCTAGAGTTTGTTTTGGGTTTGTTTGTTTATTTGGTTGATTGTTTTTTCAGGATATGTTCTGTGCAGCTGTTTCTAAGGTACATATTTTCTGTCAGCAAGCAATCACTGTCTTTCCTAGTCTCCAAATCTAACAATACCAAAAAGCTGATCAGAGAACAAAAAGAGCTAAAGCTGCACTTTTCTATTTTTCCCTGCGGAAAAAAAAAATACATTCATGCATAGCATTACAAATTTTCTAATTCATTACAAAATATTTTGCTTATTTTATACATACACAGCAGTTATTTTTATATCTGTCATGTATTCTTGTCATGTTTGGAGACACTCTGGCTTTCAGTAGCCTTTTGATATAGGTATAATATGTATGTTAGGCACAGTTGCTGAAAATCCAGCTTGTTTCATTTCACTTGCAGGCCTTCAGTCTCAGTTTGTACCATCACAACACAGAAATCTGGCCAGACACATCAGCAGTGATTTCTAATTTCACTGGTCCATTAGATGCATAGCTTTTGATATGGTAAACCTGTGATACATTTGAAAAGACCACACAGAAAGAGTCAGAAGACTTGGAAGCACAGAAAGTTGAGATGTTTTTTTATTACTTAAATTTTCCTATTCAGAGGGAAACATTGTTTATTTAGCTGAATAACAAGTAACAGCTATTGGCTTGCTAGTCTTGAAGTAATGTATATTAACTTCCTAGTATTAACTAGAGGTGTCCAAATCCATTGCATATTAATTGTTATTTCATCAGCTTAAATAAAAATGCCGTGCAAGGATTTCAGTAACATGTTGTACCTTCTCTAAACATATATTTGCCTTTGAACATACTACAATCTTTTGGGATTATCCAGATTTGCATTTGGCATTTGTCAGCTGGACATTATACAAACTTCATTGAAGAGAGCAAACTAGGAAACAAGTTATATCCAGACTTTGCATAAACAGAGAATATAGAAGCTGAAAAGATGCTGAAAAATGGCAGCATATAATGTTTTTCATTTAAAATAACTTTATAGAAAAACAGCCCTTGGATCAGGAAGGAGTGAAATACACATACTGAAGCACATATATAAGCCTTCCCTTTAAATTCAGTAGAAGCTTCAATGAACTAATTAATGTATAGGAATAGTCTTAATGCACATTGTGCTCAATGTCATTTTAACTTGATCCTTTTGGGGAAATCCCAGCTTTTCCTAATTCAGTTCCAGACATTTATGTGCATACATTCAATTCACTACAACTATATTTTTAAGCTTGCCTTTCACATATGAAGTTCATTTCCAGTGACTGACTGTATTTTGGTTTCTGGTTTAAGGGTTGGATGGGGTGGTTGTTGTTTTGGGAATTTCTTTAGATTTTGTTGTATTTTCTGAGTTTTAGGAAGTTAGTTAGTTGTTTGTTTGTTTGTTTGCTTACTTTTCCTGATAGGTCAGCTTTTGACTGATTGCTTATTTAATTAAGTAGCAATTCTATTTGGTATCCAGGCAGCACTGCACATGTTTGCACAACACTAATCAATATATAGGACCTTATTTGACATTTTAAATAAGCTGAACAGTACTTACACATGCAATCTAATTTCAGACTGAAAATAGTAGTCAACATAAGTAAAGACCATAAAATAAAATCCCAGATATTGATCTACGTGGAACAGTGCTTGTTTCTTTGTACTACTAATTTCTTTTCAGAGCTTTTTTTTGCCTGGTGGACATGAAGCCATCACAGCAGTTATAGCTTTTCTTTACTGTTCTAAGTGCTTTTATACTGTATCAGGAGAGTTTGCATACTTAAGTAAAAAAATGTAAGACATATCCAAAAAGAAGAGAATAAGCATTTGAAAAAAAGCCCCAAAACTCAATAAATCACTGCAGTGAAAAATAAAGATGAAGGAGAAGAAAAGCAGCCCATTTTTAAAATTTATCTCCCCTCTTCTCAAAATTATCTCAAAATTCTTAAGAACTTGGGCAATCCAATGTTTAAAAGGATGATTGAAAGAGGCTACTTAAAGCTTGCTTACCAGTAACATAACATAAAAACTTTAAAAGTTTGTGGAATAGGATATCCTGTTGTTGAGACTTTTGGCTGGATTACTGGGCAAGTGTTAATCTGAAGTAACTTCATTACTTCTAAAGAAAAGTAAATGTCTTACACAAAGAAAATACTGGGGTCTTGAAATTAAATACTATTGTTGTTATTTAGGTCAGTAAAGCCAGAATAATCTCTTAACTGAAACAGCTAGGGTCAGGAGTCCTACTAAAGACATTATTTTACACTTTTGATTTTACTCTCACTAAACTGTGTGTGTTGCAGAACTGGGAAAAGGAATTCACAGAACAGTGTCCTCATTAACAAACAGAATCAGGCTCCTTTTTTTTTTTTTTTTTTTGTCTCATGAATGCAGTAGTTTAACATTACAAAGAAGTAGATGCAAGCAAGCAGGCCTAGAGCTAAGTCCTTCTGAGGGAGTTCTGCAATCACCAGTGTCATTAGACACTGTGTTCCTCCGTATTTAAGCTTTAAATCAGTTTTTGAGTCTGACTATTCATAGAAAATTCTGCATAAGCTTTTTAGTCCTGGAGACAGGAGCTCCTCTACAGGCAAGAGGTAGATGCAGTAGTAACACATGAAGGAAGAGGAAGCTCTATATCCCATCTCCAGGTGTGAAGATGACCTTTCTAAAGATATCTGATATAGCAGCTGTTATTTCTCCTTGTCAAACAGACTCTGATGGAAGTATAGAATTATACACACCCAGGCTGTTTGACTGAGACACTTCCTATTCATATAGTCCTGGCTGAAGGCTGCACAATGCACACAAAACTGGTGTATTTGTATCCAGTTCCTGTCCAACCAACTACTAAAAAGTTGTGTGCAGATGACAAGCTGCTTCATAAAAATGACTCCATGGGAAAAAAAGATTTGACATGTTTCCCGCAGTGTTCCACACTTGCATGCATATTTTTTGCTAATTAGGTTGCCAGCAACACTTAGAATAGAAAACAACATTTAATAAAGTGTACTGTTACAATCTTAAAACCAAAATTTAGATAATTAAAACTGCAACTTTTAGTAGGTGAAAATAAGTTTACTTTCTTATATGCTTACCCTATTTTGATTGAGTTTGGCTTCTCTGGAACTTTAACTTTGAATATATCTTTTGCACTAACACGATGGTTTTTTATCACAGCAGATCATATCCTTAAGGTACTCAGTGTCTAAATACAGAACTGAACTGAATACTAAAATGCTTGTCCCTTTACATTGTCTCAGTATCATGATAAACAGATGAGTATTCCTTACTGACTTCTAGGCACTGTGGTCTCTCAAGTGTCTGTTAGAAGTCTGGGACTATTGATGGCCTCAAAGACAACATAAAGCAGCAGCCACAAATGATCCAAGCCTTATGCTATAAGTGAAGACAGCAGCAGAAGCAGCAGAAGCAGCCCTGTGCAGGCCTGTGGCTTACATGCCATTAATATTATGCATAACAGTTTAGGAATCCTTGTCTTACATGATTCATGTTTTGCTCAGTCATAGTTCTATTATAATATGGAAAAAACAAACAAACAAAAAGTGCAAAATAATTATTGAATTATAATGTTATTTTTCTTCTCATTCTTTTGTTCCCAGAATTAGTGTCAGTCATTTAAAGGGTGTATCTTTTGTAGTCTGAATCAGCTTGACTTCTTTTAGTTGCTGATTCTTGCAATGATCCAAGAATAAGATTCTCTATCCTTTGAAGCCTTCATTTTAAGATTGTTTTTATTTTGTGGAAAGCTTGCAGTAGTCAAACAAGAGCTGAGTTCAAGAGTTATGAATGAAACTTGGTAACCTATGATGTTGAGGTGGTTACACCAGATTAATATTCTGTGACCTTTAATCATACATGTGCCATCCATTAAGTAGAAGGATCGCATTGCATTCTGCTGCAGAAAAGTGGTGGAAAAAAACCATTATGAAAGGATTATTCTTCTATTTTCTTTGGGTGCAATAAAACCTATCTACTTCTGGGCAGATCCTTTCAGCTTCTTTTACGTTTGGTGGAGACATGAAAACTCTGTATTGCATTGATTATACCAGGAGGTTGGGGAATTTTCTCAGAGCTAGACTCTGTTTGGTCACACAAATTCCCACTTTTGTACCTAGTGACTTCCTTGTTCAGTCAGTGCTTACACAACCACAAAATTGATCACTGAAATGCTATGCAAGTTAGATATGCCAAAGCTGAATATCTGTTTTAAGCCCAGCTGTCAATTTAAGTTACCATCATCGGTTCAATAGCCATGGTCATCATAGGCCAGTCGGTACTATGCTTCTTGTTGAGGAGACTCAGAGGTCCCTCGTCCTGACTGTAGAGTTTTCATTTGGCTTAAGAGAAGACCTTAAATTAGGAGCCTGTCACATGCAGTACTTCTATTATCATATATGCTGCACCAAATTATTAGTGAGCTTCTGTTCATCTGAAAAAGAAAAATAATTCAGTGTAACTGAAAATTCATTCAAACCAAAAAAAAAAAAAAAAAAAAAAAGGATTTAAAATCACTTTTAAAAAAGGCTACTTGCATAAGCAAGCTAAAGTGCTGGGGATCAAGCCTTGCAGGAGTTTTATAAATTCTGATGAACACAAATATAATATACCATCTACCCTGTGAAGAAATGGATGGAGGTGATTTTCAGCCTGAAATGACATTCTTAAAAAAAGGAATGACAAAAAATTAGCACCATTGAGTTAACATATTTTTGCTGCTTATCTTCAAAATAAGCATATTTTTACTTTTCCTTAAAATGTTTACAGCGCATAAATATTTTTAGAAATTCAAGACTCTTGTCTGTCTTCAAAGTCACATTAGATGCAATTTTATTCTTGCCAGGAGAAATGTAGATGGTTTAGAAGAATTTGTAACATGCTCCTATTCATGAGATTTCAGTCACATTTCTTTTACATCTTTTCTCCTAACATCATTACATTTGATAAGAGAAATAAATAAGTTCCTCCTGAAGAGCAGTGGTTGACAGAAGTCTTATGAGACAGATAGCAACTGAGCATCAAATTTTAAATTTACTAGTGTAACAATTTCTTTAGCAACCAATATAGGTGTGCAATATATAGTGCATTATAGTGGCAATTGTAACAGATGTTGCCAAACATAAGATTTGCTGATATGAACCTAAATCTCATAGCATTGGCATGGGTACTTCATGTAATGAGTCGCCTTCTTTTCTCCTAGGAATCTACTATCTGCTAAAATTCCTGTATGTAAAGGAGGAATTTAGATGCAAGGTAAACCTCAGTAAGCAGATCTGTGGTTTTAATTTAGTAAAAGAGAGCAGTGTTAGTTTCTCTGGTAGATTCACATGCAGATTCTGCCTTTGCTGCTCTAACCTGTTCATCTGATGATATTGTAAATTAATAAGAAAAGGGTCAAATGTGTCCAGTGGATGTAACATGAGGACCACGTGTACATTTTGTCTTAATCTGAGTAGGAAAAGCCAAAAAGCTTTTCTTTGATTTCCAGTAATTACCCTTGACAGACAGACCATGAAGAGTAAACAGGCAATCTGCAGTCAAGCATGCAGTTACCCTTCTATAGGGTCATGTGTTGAATTTATGAAAAGAGCAATTACATACCCCTCAGGAAATCTTGTTCAAGTATTGTAATCAAGAGGAAGATAGAGAAGAAATAAATGTAATCAATGTATGCAGACTTTGATTAAAGTGTCACAACTATGTATATTCCCTGATTTTTTTTTTTCATATTCTCAGGTAAGACTAGGAAAGATGGATCTATCAGCAGTATCTTTCAGTTTTATTCCCATCCAGAGAATGATATCTCAAAAGCAAGAAGGAAGTCTGAGGGGACATTGTCAACTCAGATTTTATGTTAAAGGGCACCTCGGGTCCTTAGATACATGTTTCAAAGACACCAACAACAAACTGCGTTGTGTTCAAGAGGTGGGGGTGGAGGTCATGAATGTGCAGAGAAGTTATTTCCACGTATTAGAATAATTTACAGCTATTTTGATGTCAATATATTCTGGGAACTAAAACTAGTGGATCGGTAGCAATAAATTGTTGATGTTAAAAATTTTACTAGACACAAGGTAAAAAGTTCAAGTCTTGTACTTTTTCTCGCATTTTTCTTCACCCCCACCCCAACTCCACAAGTTAGTTTGATACCCTTTTGCAGCTAGTGTTCAGTAAACACACTCTTGGGAAAACCTTCTGATTCACATTCATCCAAATGAAATTCTGTTCATTTGTTCTGACACCCCTCTACATTATGCTCTGATCTGAACGAAAACTGTCATATGGAGTAGCACCGTAGTACCTGCAGGGACCTATAATCTGAAATAATGCTGCAGCTTAATAACTGAAATAAGGCAGATTTACATGCTAGCTGGGGCTCATCTGGCCTTAATTCCATCTGTAGCCTGTTGGTTAATGCTATATAGCATCCAGTAAAACTATTCTGGTAGCAATTATGATAGGAATCATAGGAATTTTGGTTGGATGTTGCCTTTGAACTTTGTGTTATGAGTCAAATTGTAACCCCTAGACCACTGTGGTAGCAGTATTCATGCTGCAAAACACTTTAGACATGTGTTGAGGTAAAACATGTAACTTTAGGCATACAATTCTGATAAAAGAAGACATGTAGTCCTTGAAATTAATCTTTAAGTAGAAAAAAGAATAAAGTTAAGCCTGGATTTTTTTTCACTGCTTTAAGTAACAAGAGGATACAGTGGGAGAACTGTTCCCACTCAAGCTCCTGTGCCGTTTTATGGTGTTAAAGGATATAGACAGGATAATTGTAATATACTATGTACTTATAATTTAATTTCTATGTAATTATTGCAAAGTTACTCTATTATCAGAGTAGAAAGTCAGAAATTCTTATGATGTCATTCATTCAATCTGAAAACAGCCATGAAAAAAAATCAGTCAAATTTTTATATCCAAGGAAGTAAGTAGTGGGATACAAGTAACTTTCCTCTTAGTTTTATTGAGGGTAGTAGCCTGAAGTAGAGAGCACAACTGTGCCCAAGTCAGTGGAAAACACCCACTCAGCTATGCAGATACCCAGTCAACCTTACACTTCTCCTGGATGCTTGGCTGGCCTGGAGAAAACATTGCAGAATTTGCAGTCCTCATTCACCTGGTGCCTTGAAGCTTTGATTCAGTGTGCACAGCAAAATACGTCTCTCAGCAGTGCTTGGTCCCTGTCCTTTCACAGCTGACAGGCTGCCTAGGTGAGTCCTTGGAGGTCCTGGCTGAATCTCCAGCAGGCAGTTTATCCTGCACACCCCAGCCAAGACTAGATAGATTATTTTGGTGCATTCAGACCCCTCTTCTCTTCAACTAGCTCAGTTCAACGTTGGTCAGAGCTCACTGGTCCCTTTTGTTCACACAGTGAGAATCAGTCCTTCTGGTAAACTTCTGATGTGACCTGCACCATGTGATTTTCTGGGAAGGATACAGCAGAAGTTGGTAATCTTTGTTCTAGCAACAACATACTTCCTAGCCTGCACGTGTGCAGGGAGAGAAGTCCCTGCCTCATAAGGGATCTTTTATCTGTTCATGTGGTATATCCTCTTGCATCATTACTAGAATGTAACTGCAAAATTCACCGAAGACTTCTCCTAGATCAGTCATGTTTTATCCTGTAGCAGCTCTGATCTATCTGTCTGCTGAAGGTAATTTTTTTGTACAGAGGAATACCTTGAAAAAACAGGAGAATGGAAGAAGGAGGAAACAAATGTTCACACATTTAGAACTAAAGAAATCAGTGCACAAGAGCAAATGAAGAAAAAAAGAAAAAGTTTGATTGCTTATACATCGCAGTCCTTAGGTCTGTGAGAATAAATATCCTAGCAGCATTACTCAAACTGTGTAGAAAGATTAATGTGGCTCAAATATTGAAAAAAAAAATATTATAAACAATTATGAAGATGAGTGAACAAGGGAAAATGATAATATATTTTAAAAACCATTACCTTTTCCTGAGTCACTGACAACTGAAAAAATATCCTGATTGCTTACGGATTAGTAGCCTAAGAATAAGTACAAGATGCACCTCACAAGCCATAAAATCATGTAAGAGATCAATAAGAGCAGACTCTTTAATCCTTCATAATATGTAATAAAATTTCAATTTTATGAATTTCCACTTTTGTGGTATGAACACAGAGATTTGAAAAAATAGGTACACATACAAAACAGTGTTTTAAGTTGAAAGAGCACATTCAGAAGCCAGAAAAATCTTTATCTTTAGGAGCATCTTGAGAAATGAAGCACAGATCAAAGATCAGACAAATGTCATAAGATAAAAATAATTAAAAATATGTTGAAAGTCTGTTTTAAGCACGTCTTAGTTACCACCACGAATATTTTGAGGAACTGGTTAGGTAGATTACTGTTACATTTGTGATAACATTAAGTGAACATTTAGTATACATATATAAAAATAAGTATACATGTAATATATAAAAAGGCATACATACACATGCATGCTCATACATGTACGCTTACACATGCACACTTTCAAATATATAGAGAAAAAGAAGTTGATCATTTTGAGTTACTGGCTAGAAATAACTTCATAAAATTAATAAAGGAAGTGAAAAGGTAGGGATGAAGCACAAAAAAGGAACTGGGGAGTAATGAAGAGATTGGTAAAAAAGTTAGAATATACGTTTAACTGTAACTCACAAAAACACGAAATTTGCTGAGTTGGAAGGAACACACAAGGGTCATCGAGTCCAACCCTTACCCTTGCACAGGAATATCCCCAAGAATCACACCACGTGCCTGAGAGCATTATCCAAAAGTTTCCTGAACTCTGTCAGGCTTGGTGGTGTGACCACTTCCCTGGGGAGCCTGTTCCAGTGCCCAACCAGTATACACTATAGGTATACATTCACATATATAATATATGACTATCCTATTAGCTGCTTAGGGAGAAAAATTCAAGTGACCTTCACATCAAGTGATAAGGATTTTCCCACTTCATCACTATTAGGAGGCCAAGAAAGGGCATCTATTAATGTTAGAATCATAATGCTATCAGATCTAGATAATGTGCTTTAGACAATTTGAAAAGAGCTAGCTGCTGGAAACTTTGGAATATAAAGGTCAATTTCCACTAAGTGTCTGGAACTGATGAAATTACAGTTGCCTGAGAGAAAACCAGTTTGGTGCCAATATCTAAAAACCATGAACAGGGGGAATTACGTCATTAAAAACTCATAAATGAAGTTAGTTAGGCCATTAGAGTTCTTACACTGATGCCAAAGTTACGGCAGAGCTGATACAAAACTTGGTTTTCTCTATCTTCAATATTTCTTTTTACTAAGACTTAACTTTGTTTGGCAGGAGCAATTGGATGATATGTTATTTTAAATATTTTAAAGTAGAAATTTAAGGAAATTATTTATATCAGTGATCTGATGGTGGATGAATAAGTTTGTCACAGTACACATTATTAAGCAGGATGCATTGCACATCAGGCTTTATATAGATAAAAATTGTTTATATACACATTCAGTAAGTGATGTAACACAATCTGCAGTTCTTAGTCTGCCTCCAAAGTTTAACTTTTTATCACTGATGCAGAATGAAAACAATCACTTGTGAAATTTGCAGATGCCTGTGAAATTTATATTAAAGAAATAAGTTAGTGATATTAAAAAGTCTGCTTTTCACAATAAAATATGCACTATTAGAAAACATTTACTTTACTATAGTCTAAAGTCAAGTCATGCATCTCAGAGGGAAGAATGAAGATAATGCTGGATGGTAAAAATATGTCTGAGAGAGTAATCCTAAAGAAGGTATAAAATATTGAATAAATAATGACACAAAACATTGTCTTCTAGACTTAGACATGAAAAAAATATAATTTTGAGAGATGAAAACACTAGCAACAATGATTATTACAGTCACTATCTCTGTTTTTTTTTTTTCCTTCTTACATAGGAGAACTTTTGATCTGCTCTTTTGTTGCGATAGCAACTGAAATTACAAAACTGAGAAAGGACCATTTTATCTTGGGTACTCAGCCAAGTCAGTTAAGGCTTCTCTTCACACATTTGATAAAGTAACTTTCAAGACAGTGAAAAAAACAAAACCAGAAAATTGTGAGAAGAGTAGGCTCATATTTAGAATTAACTCAGAGCAGATGTTGACAAGGGAGCTAATCCAGGTGACAAAAATTAAAGATCTTAAATCATTATTGACTGCTGCCTCTGTCATGGGCACTTTGCCCAGACAATAAGCCGGAGACAGATCGTAAGATGAAGCTGTTAAGTATATGGTCAAACATATGACTCAAACATCTTTGGACTGGATTTAGATTTGGAAATGCTGTTGAAAGGAAAGTGATATGTCTCTGAAGAATGATTTCATGGTAAAGTAGCAGAGTATAATTTCGGTTTGTTGTACTGAAGAAATAAAAATCCCACAGCAAAATTTATTAATCTGTGTATTTCCTAAGAAAAAGAAAAAAGAAAAAAGAAAAAAGAAAAAAGAAAAAAGAAAAAAGAAAAAAGAAAAAAGAAATAAACTGTCTCA
>JAYRBT010000001.1:71671711-71698347 GCA_036023395.1 Myiotriccus ornatus | reverse complement strand
TTAGAGGAAGGAGTTTGGATCTTTTTCTTATAACTCATCCTCAGCAAAAGACCTTGTCTCATTTAAACCGGGACAATCATCTAGCAAGTTTACATGAAGAAGCTGCATGCATTGTCCCCAGCACATCTACCTGCAGCACTACTCACTTGGAAACCCTTCAGATCTTTTCACAGAAAAAGACATAAAATCCAGACAGACTACTGTGAGAACTACCAGTTGCTGATGGATGAAGGTTTCAGGAAGAAGATGAATTATCAGTGTGATAATTTATACCAAATTCATTACTGTGGAATAAAGAGAAATGAAGTCTATACAAAGGCCTCCACAATGGAAGTTGAGAGAAAAAGAACAGGGATGCAGTGATTACATTCTGTTTGTTGTTTTTTTCTAGAATGCCTGTCTCAGAAGTTCTGTGCTATTGCTGTATGGGACTAGAGAGAGCAATAAAAATTTAAAACAATAGACATTGCCACTTTCAGTCGGTAACAAATATTACAGAAAGAGGGTATTTGCCAGTTAAGTCACCCATAGAGCCAGACAGACTATTCTGTATTTAAATCTCATAAAATGTTCTTCTGAACTCTTATTGCTTGTGAATAGGAAATCATTGCCTCCCCCTACAATTAATTCAGTTAGAAGTTTTGTTTTTCTTTTTCTGAGCAAAACCAGCAATACTGTACTCTTCAGCGCTTTCAAGTAGTTTTGGGGGCACCTCTTTTAAACTCTTTCCCCCCCACCCACCTTTTCTAATCTGACTCTGCATGTACTCTTTGTTTAAATCTGCATTACAGTATTGCCAAAAGCTGAAACTCACCATGGGAAGCTGTTTTTGCAGAAAACTGCTAAAAGAAGTACTTTGTCACATAGAAAAATATTTGCATGAGGTTACACAGAAACCATTAAGACATCCTTTCATGTAGAAAAGTTGACATGAATTTCACTTCTTTTTTGGTAACTCATTGTTTGTATTCTAATCTCAAAGACCAATCAAAATCAGAATTTAGTAGTTAGATATTTCCCTTGTCCCACTGTGTTATTATCAGTGCTCTACAAAATTTATTTATTTCTCATTCCCTAATCACCAACTATAGTCCCCAGTCTAACAAAAGAGAAGTTAAAACACAGAAAGACTGGGTGTACAGAGTAACTTCATCTTAAATTATGGGCATCTGTCCCCCAGCAGAGAAATATGAAATACTGAAGAATTGTTTAGGCTGTTTCGATAGTAAGGAAAAGCATGCATGTGGTTTTTTAAGTAACAGTTGCCAAATTACAAACATTTAAACTGAGTATTGTTTAAATATAATTAGTTCTATGAAAAGGCCAATAAGCACGAGAACTGGCCTGAAATGTAATTGTTTTGTAAGTTGCTTATTGCCTGCAGCACTGACTTTGATGCCTTTGTCTGTTTAGAGTTTGCAGCATGCAAAATTCCTTAATATCTTTGGTGTTAAGTTTGTTTTTGTTCATTTTATAAGTAGTAAGAATAGATAAATCCCCAAATCTTTATGATATAGGAAATTAACAGTGAGGTTTATTTGGCATTTCAATATGATGGATGAAAGAAAGGAGTTTGAATGTTTCATTCCAGTGACCTCAGCCTTGCTTCATTAAAATTCCATATTATTATGCAAAAAATAAGTTATTTTGTTCCTATTAAAAGTCTGGTCAAGTCATAATAAGAGACATGTGAATACTTTTTTTGTTGTAATTAACCAGGCTCCATGGTGGCCTATATGTTTGTAATTCTAGGGAGAATTTTTTGTGAGGAAAAAAGAAGAGTTGGAAGAAACAAACATATATTATTTTACAAGTTGAATATTAAAAAAAAAATCTATCTTTCTTTAAATCTAAAAGTACATTAAACTTGTTTTAAAGAACAGTGCAGCTTGGCAAGCACCTTTATCATTGATCTTTGAGCACTTGTAAAGGATCTATATATTGTTCTAAGAAGCTTATGGAAAGATTTTGCTTGTTGTAATATGAATTTACACTTCTAAGGAGTATGATTTATTTGTGGGGGGAGTAGAAAATGTTGAAAAAAGTTATTTGATCCAAAGTGAAAGAAATGCTTTTTGTGGTTGGTTGGAGACCTTTCTAGTGAAAAATATTGTGCCCACAGGGCAGGGTGCAGGCATCATCTTCTCTGATCACACCTTAGCAAACAGCTAACTCAGATACCAGTCTAGGATAAAACTTCCGGAGTTTGACTAATATGCAAGGAATTCATAGAGCAGTTCATTCTACAATGTAAATGTGAGAGGAAATTTGTTTCTTAAACAAACAAACAAATCAGTGTTAAACTGACAATAGCCCAATAACACAGACAAGAGCATCCTCTCATTCTTACGGATTCAGTTAAAAGGTTGAGAAAGAACATTTGGGAAAAGCTGCCTACCTAAGGAAAAAACGAAGTCTAAAACTACAAAAGGAAAAGACCCGCAAATCTGTTGATCTGCAGCAATTTTGTAAAGAACCACACTGTACAATGAAGGGTCAGAGTAAACTCCTGCATTTGTAACTGCAAAGGAGACTGAAAATATGTAATGAGATGGAAACAGTAAACTCAAGGAGTGAGGAAACTTGTTTGGACTTTTTAATATTAAAACCTCCCACTTCTTCTGTGGAAATGAACATTTAAATGGAATTGTGGGTAACATAATTGTAAAAATAAGATAGAAAAAAGATAATGAATTGAGTAATTTTGTATTGCTTACTAATTTATACAATTTTCAGACTGATGTAACTACTATTTTTTATTACAGAAGAAATATAACTGATTCCTCTAATAGTGCTTTTAGTTTTGTACTAGATAAACCAGATTCAGAATAAGGGAATATGAAATATTTATTCAAAGACAGATTATGCTTGACAGATGTTTTGAGTTTATACCTAGTTAATCTATCAAATTAAAAAAACTTGAAAAGATGAACTACATACAGTGATAAATAAGTCCTGAAAAGACTAATAAGAAGAAAAAGAAAGACTTGTACATTTCTTTACGTTCTTATATTGTTTTCACACTAGTGGATATTTCATAATTTCATGTAGCTTTCACTTTCATAGTGAAATAATGTCAAAAAGTAACATAAGCACAAAACTTAACGACACAGTGTCCTCTGAAGAAAAAACTAACAAAGATTCATATTTTAAAAACATTGATATATGATGAAACATACTGTATGAACAGCTTGGACTACTTTTAAAATGAATTTATGCACATTCATGTTAAATTAATTCTAATGATCTTTGAAACTGAAGACACTGACAGATAAAACAAAAAGGTGGATATGTTGTTGAAGTGCTAAGCTAGAAAGAGTCTGGACCTGTTCTGAAACTTTTTCCCTCAAGAGCTATTGTAGGACTGATGTTGAGCCTCTCAAGAAGGTGAACACCTTGAAGATTTGAAATCATATGGACATTTGCAAAATATTATTTTTTTTCCATTCATTTTGTGTCTTAATATATTCTTTCAGCTCTGAAAGCAAGAGTTGAATTCCTGCCTCAGATGACTCAGTTCTAATGTTATCCGGTGACATATTTCAGTTATCAAAATATTTATTCTAAACCTGAATATTTCAAATCTTTTCAGTTAAATACTCACTGAATAAGACATAAACTCTTCTTCATAACAAGCTGTGTAGAGACTCTTTTAGTCTTTCCAAATTTGGTAATCAGCTGTTTTACATCAGTTGATGATTTGAAAGAGTAATTCTAACACTACCATTCTTACATAGATATTTAGCTTTATTACCCAGTCACTTTATTGTATTTGTGTTGATAACATTTTATTATTTTGTTGAAAAGTAGCAGCAGAGAGTTATCACATGAATATACAGATATTTGCAAATAAGTGTCATAATAGAAATAAATATCAGGGTATATAAAAGCAGAACTTTTGATTTTTCTCATATATGGAGACACAGAAGCAGACCTAACTGACATATTTCCTAGTTACAAATGTTCTCCCTGAAATTAATCCAGGTAAGGCTTTAAAGACCTTAGAAAAGACTTTTTTTTTTTTTTTTTAACAAGCTGTAATATCAATTTATGGGGAATTAAATTGTGTTCATTTTTTGGAAAGGAGGTTGTCCCTGTTTGCAGATATTCAGTGGTTTCAACTGAATTTAAGAAATGTCTTTCTCCACACTAAGACTAAAGGAAATTAATTTCTCTAGTGAGACAAGATGTGTCTGGCCACATTGTTGTACAGGTTGATGACATACAGTGGATATGTTTCTGCTGAAGATTCATTATGTATTTCCAATAAAGATGATCTGTGAGAAGCCCCCAGTTTGAAGTGGCACAACAGGGTGACTAACAGCAAAGCCTCTCACAGGCTGTCCCAAGTCACAAAGAAAGACCCTACTACAACACAACAGGACCTGACAAAGGAAAATGTGTAAGTGGTTTACTTACAGTGAATTGTAGAATTTATCAAGTATGACCATTTCTACCGAACATTCTGTAAGAATGTTCTAGAGACGTGCTTAATTTAATCCAAACCATCAACCACTTATGACAAGCCCTTAGCTGCAACTTCCCAGCACCCGGCAAACAAAATTTAACAAAGTATGGATTTCTGCGAAAGAGAAAAAAGACATAGGAAAAAAAAGTCAACTTAAAGAATGATGCAGAAGCAGTTAATTTAACAAAATTGTGCTCTAAGCTGCTCAGTAAAAGTAGTAAACATATATAAACCAGTGGAATCATGCCCACAACCAATACAACTCTTTATCCTGGACTATGAGAAATTCATGGCATGGATCATTTTAAATATCTAAATGAGATAATTTACTTAAAAATTGATTGAAAGTGTATTTTATTCTGATGCTAAGCTCTCTTTGTTTTATGCCAGAAGGTAAATCACATATGCTACAATATTTGCTCTCTTTTCTTTGCAGCAGAAGTTGTAACATTGCCAGATCTCATTACAAGTCTTTTTTTTTTTTTAATGCCTCCTTGCTCAAATCCATATAATTAATGAGGATTCCCCCTTAAATATAATTAAATTTCTAGCTTATACTGCAATGCAGAGAACCTTAAGAACATGTTTCACTGCATCTAAAAAATTAGTTTTTAAAAAATGTTTCCAGAACTACTGCTATCTTTAAGCTGATTTTTCGTTCTGGGTTGTTTAACATATATGCCACTTTAGTATTCCTTGGATGGAATGTGGTTTTATATAGATGATAGATTTACTGATAGCTGTAAGGATATACTTAACTTTCTAAATTTATATATACACATAGAGACATACAAACGTGTAACAGGGCATATGGTTTGTGTGTGCATAAATATATTTATTTTTGAGGGTTAGGGTAATTAATTACAGAGTACTTTTTAGCATATTTTAAACACATGGAGAAATAAATGTAAATTCACATAACTTCATTTAACTTTTTGCAGACATACATTCAGAGCAACAGAATCTGACTGAGAGAAAGTATTTCAAATCATTGTATACATAAAGACAGGAAAAAAACTGTGGGACCCTGGTTGAAATAATACAATACAATGAAAATTGGTCATACTCCCTGCTTTTTCATTCTACATAACAGCACAAGAAGACTGGTTGAAATTCATTAGACTTTGCTACCTTTACTTACTACCTGAAACAGAGCATAGAGCATCTGTCTGAGTGATTCATGAGCATAGAAATTCAGCAATGTGACAGATTAAACTAAAATACACACACCCCCAGCCTGCTGACCATTAGCAGATAAGATCCTGGAGGATAAATCATAGGTCTCCTCTCCCAAGTGTGAAGTGATAGGAAAAGAAGAAATGCCCCCAAGTTGTGCCAGGTGAGGTTTAGGTTGGATACCGGGGAAAAGTTTCTTTACCAAAGGTGCTGTTGAGCATTGCAGCAGGCTGACCAGGGAAGTGGTGTGGAGTCACCACTACTGGAGAAATTTACAAGATATGTAGATGTGGCACTTAGGGACACGGTTTATTGGGACAAGGTGGACTTGGCAGTGCTGGGATAATGGTAGGAGTCCAACCCAAAGGATTTTATGATTCAATAATTCAGCAGCTTTATCACCCTAGCTTATCAGGAAGAATTTTAGTCCTACCACCAGTAAGATGTATGTTACAGGATAAATAACATTTCACCCTTCTGGGTTAAAAGGGGTAGCTGCATCTTATCTCATCTGCTGTTATGTGTGTGTCATGAGTGAGGCCCTGTAAACTGTAATATGCTTAAGAATATGTTTCAGCATCCTAGATCCTTCATTATTTGTATCAACATCTATGCAGAGAGCCTTATGGATCTCATGCATAGCAAAACAAGGTCTGTTTGTGTGAGACCTTTAGGAGTGAGCAGACAGTCTGTATCAATCACATTTGGGTTTCCAGGCCACTGCACAGAGAACCTTTGAGGCTATCACTAGACACTGTCTACTGGCCTCGCTGAAGTGAGCATTCAGGGGTGAGACTAAAGGAGCATGGCCTGCAGTAAAATGTCTCACACATTTTAGAAGTTTTACTGTGGACAAACCAGATTCCAGTGGGTTGTTCACCCTTATCTAGGCTACAGAATGTACATGTTATCTGTATGGAAACAGCAAAGAGGAGGTGGAGTATCAAGCTATTCTGCTTGGCAGATGGTCACAAACAAAATCTGTTGTATGATTTCCTATCATCAAAAATTTGTCTAAAATATATAAAATAATCTGATTCCTGAGATCTGTTGTCACAGAAACGTGAGCTCACGCTAATAGTTATAATTCTGCCCCACCTAGTGAGATATTCCAAGAGAGACCACAGCCAGGTACTTCAAGCAGTCAGTCAGAAAACTCCATAAAATTTCTTACAAAACATGAATACTTCAGACATAAATCTGTAAACTTGCTTTGTTTTGCAGAATTGCCATTAAGATCACGGCCTTGCACAGTAGCAGTGGTGAGTTCTCTGGTACGTGGATAAAAGATACAATTTTTAAAACTTTTGGATTGGTTTGTTTCTAAGACAGGCTGTTAGAAAATAGTCTTGGTTCAGTCCTCTAAAAATAGTTAGCTGAGTATTTAAATAATGGCATTGGAAACTTTATTTTGTGCTTTATGTAAAATACAGGGAAAACCATTATTTTTTCACTTTAAGAATTTATGTTATTCTTCCATTTACATGTAAGGTTTTCCTAGTAACACCATAAAGTATTAAAAAAATGTATTCTTTTACACTTTTTGTTTCTTTCTTTAACAACATATTATCTCTAACTTACCTTACTGTTTTGATGGATAGTGTAAACTGTATTCCAAAAGACAAGCCCTTGCATAACTAATTTATAGAAACATGCTGAACCAATTGGCATTGTAAAATATTATGAGTACTAAAAGTGCTTTTTTCATTAATCACTCTAAATGGTTCTGACATTTTTTAAGGGCCAATTTTATGTGGAAATTATCCAAACCCTTTGGGTAGAACAATTTGTTATTTAAAACCTTTTAACATGGAGTGGTGATACTACTTCAATTTGTTTCAAGAGAAAATTACATAGCCTTTTGGGGGAGAAGTATAACCATACCTAAAGGATGCATTTATCGAATTTAGACATACTCAGTTGTATTTGCTATCAGTAACTAACATTAGAGCTATGCTTTCCCATGTAAAAATACAATTTTTTGGAAAAAAATGAGAAATGGATCAACTTTTCATTTCAAATATTACTTTTAGAAATGGATCAACTTTTCATTTCAAATATTACTTTTAACAACTTATTATCATACCATGGGTTTTAACAAGCCCGAGAAGTTCCATGATTTTGTGAAAGAGACATACAGGAGTTTTAATCACCTTCTTCATATTACAGTCCTTTGCTTTGAAAATTTCACTCATAAATTCAATTTTTTTCATGTACCTTAATCTTCTTTCCAGAAAAACAAACAAACCAACAAACAAGGACAAGCCCCACTCATTTCTATGTCATTAATTTATAAATTTTTTAATTTACCAAAATAACTACTCCACATTAACTAATTCCTACTGAATTTATTTTATATGTTCACCATTCCAGAGGATTTTCCAGTTCTTTCAGAAAGGTAAGGGTAAATACATGCAATATCTGCAAAAAGAGGATAGTTTTGCTTCATCATGATGCTTTCCTTGCCAGTCGATAACATTGACTGGTGAGCTTTATCTGTGTACTGTATTTCTCACTTCTGAGTTGCTATTCTTCCTCAGGCTTCTGAAGGGGCAAGGCTGGGGATAAAGAATATATCACTGAAAGCAAGTGAGGAAAAAAAAAAAAAAACAAATAGAAAACAGAGAAAAACCTTTTCAGAACAGGTTCATGGTCTGTCTTCCTACTAAATGAGCATTGATGCCTTCCTTGACAATTGATCTTTACTTTCTTAGAGTTTTCTGCCTACTCTTCAGACTCAGTTTTAGAAGACACCCGAGACTCCACCGTCTTTTTTTCTTCATTCGTTTTCCTTTATCCCCACTTCTTTCTGTTCTTTCCCCCGTGCGCTACTGGGACACTATTAGGGAACTAAGCAGTGTCCTGCTTCCATGAATGATCTTACTGGTTCAAAGTTGAGCATGAATCTAAGTACTTCTTTCCCTTTTCTTCTTTTTTTCTTTTTCCCCAAGATTTGCTTCATTTGTCTAAAGAGCTTTTCAGTCAGGAAAGCTGTTGCCCAGCTTCTGAACTGGGATGAATTTGTCTGTTTCCGTTTCACCTTCTTCTTCTCTTTCTTCAGTGCCTGCCATGATAGAATTCATTGTTTTATTGCAACCCTGTGACTCCAGGTTGTCTCTATGTAAGTACAGTAAGTGAAGAAGGCAGACAATGTGAATCAAGTATTTTGCATTAAAAAATATCTTTGGCAATAGCTGATCAAGATCAAGCTTTCATGAAAAATGACAATTGAGAAACATTTTTTTCATTCCAAATTTTCAGATGACTTTTTCTATTGTAGTCTTTCTTTTGTCCTAGATTATTAACACTTCAGACTGTTACTGTGCTGACTTGGGCTGGGATAGAGTTCATTTTCTTCTTTGTAGCTAGTATAGAGATGTCTTTTGGATTTGTGCCCAAAGCAGCGTTGATAACACAGGGATGTTTTTGGCTGCTGCTGAGCAATGTCTACAAAGACTTAACACCTTTTGGCTTCTCATACTACCCCATCAGCAGGTAGGCTTGGGGTGCACAAGAAACTGGGAGGGGATACAATCAGGGCACCTGACTTCACTGGCCAATGGGATATTCCATCCCATATGGTGTTATGCTTGGCATACGAAGTTGGAGGAAAAAGAATGAAGGGGGGATGTTTAGGGAGACAGCATTTGTCTTCCACATCACTGCTACACGTGATGGAGCCCTGTTTTCCTGGAGATGGCTGAACACCTGCCTGCCCATGGGAAGCAATGAATGAATTCTGTGTATTGCTTTGCTTGCATGTGCAGCTTTTGCTTTACTTATCACACACTGTTAATATCAACCTATGAGTTTTCTCACTTTTATCCTTCTGATACTGATTTTTCTGTCCTGAGTTATATTTGTGTTTGTGACAAACTGCATTTAAAGGTTCTGATCCTATAAACAGTGAAGACATTGCATTCGTAAATGAGAAAGTATTTTTAATGAAGGTGCAGGAAAACTTTGAGAGACCTTTATAACATTAGACAAAGCAAATACCAAGTCCCAAACTCTGTATTTTATGTAACTTGCTGGAGATCAGTGAGTTGGAGAAAGAAGGTGACTGCCTTCAGTCAAAGCAAGTTCTCCTGAAGATGTAAATTGGGGAAGACATTGGACGGATTTAGGAATATATGGCTTTGGAAACCATGAGTTGGATCTAGCTGGCAATGAAGCTGACAGTTGCCATAAGGGTTAGAGAAGAGGACATGGTTTTCATGTTTGTTATTCACTTACACATATTTTACTCTCTAAGTTATGTAAAATTATCCTTTTAAGTTTTACATAAGAGAAACATAACCTGATGACTGCTTCTGAAGTTTTAATTTCATGTTTTTTTCTGTTTTAAATATACTTTACTTATGCAGGTACCTGAAAAGGAAAAGCACATCATGCTATCTTAACAACACGTATATGAAAACAAAGACATTCAAAAAGATCAACCTTCAACATGGGGCCTAGATAAAAGTGTCCAGTACCAATAAGGTGTGTTACACTATGCTGGATTCGCACCAGGCATAAAATAAGGAAAAGGCATGAAATAAGGATAGAAATCTAGTAATGGTTTCATTCATTAAAAAATATATATATATATATGTATATATAGAAAAAAACATACTTAAAATATATATTCCCAGAAGGGTTACTATTTTATGCTGGTTTTACATAAAACAGACATTTCTTTCTGGTGTACTAAATTGCTTCAGAAATACACCTGGAAAATAATCCTATTTGGAACTAAAAATCAAATTTCAACATTTTCTCCTTCAGGAAAGGTCTTTAAACAAAATGTTGTTTTTCACACTCAGCTATTCTCTTTGTGTCCCTTCTAACTTTTACCCTCCTTAAAGTGGAAAGTATATTATAGTTTTACAAACCCTCAGAAAAAATCTTATGATATTTAATTTCTCAAAAGTGCATGATTATAAAAATTCTATTGAAAACAAATGTTTCAATGTGATTGATTTGGAAATGACAACTACATCACTCTCAGTGGGGTTCAAGTCATTAACATGTTAACAGTGCAGTTTACTTCTGAAACATAAGACCTTTGTGTCAATATAGGGAAAAGCCCCCATAATTTTAGTGCGTGAATTATCTGACTTATTTTAGCTTCCTGCCTTAGAAAAGGAACAGTGGCCTTAAAGACTGACCATCAACATCAAAGTCAAGTTTGGCTAGCTACCTCAAATGTATATCGAAATAATTTAGTTTTTCGAACAAGCACACTTTCTCACGAAAGGCCTCTTCCACAGCTGATACTGGACCGGTAAGTGGATTATTCCATGCAACTAAACAAGAAAGGAAAAGAGAAACAGGATCAATGCCCATGCCTTCCTCTTTCAAGCAATTTTGGGCACCAGCATAGCGTTGCTATAGTGATTTCAAGGTTGTGATCTCTATTCACCTTAAAAATGAAAAGGTTATACTGCAACTCTGTGTCATGAAGTGGTATTTCCTACACCAAGTTTCTAATACTTTGCTATCTCTCAGAACACCTATTGCAGTGTTACAATCACAGGTGATTTTCTTTCGCATGGAGGAGGTGTTAAAAGAAATGACATTATCCAAGATATATCCTGGTATGGAGTCATAACATAACTAAAATCTGCATTTTAAACTGGCTTTATAGATCTGCTTATGAATGTACAGACTGGTACAATAAGGGACACCTTGCAAAGCAAAATATTCTGGTTTGACTTTATTTAAACATTTTCTATTTGCTTACATGAAATTATATATCATCAGATTTCAGACATTTCTGTTCAGTGTTTCCAGTTCTATGACACAAGATTTGTAAGAAAAAAACCTGAAGAATAAAAAATTATTCTACATTTTTTTTCTTTTGAATTTATATGACCTTTATATATCTTCTCCAAATTTGCAGAACACATTTTTTTCATAGAGGATATTATTAGGTTTAAAATAAAGAGAGAGAAAAAGTCAGAGAGACACAAAGAGGAGGAAAAAGGTATTATTTATAAATCTGTTTCAAAAACATCTGGCTACCATACAGTAGTTGGCAAATAAAAAGTCACATACCTTTTTGCCAAAATGCATATGACGTATGGTTGCCAAAGACAAACCATCTGCAGCAGATGTCCTTTGGGTAGGTAATATCTTGTTTCCTGAATGACCAGTTTTACTGTTTCCAGCATGTAGAAACGTATATAAAATGAAATAATATGTTTAAGTCCAAGAAGAGCAGCTTTCCACATTTGAAAGCTGAAATTATACCCGTAGAAAAACACTAAAAAATTGACACCTTTTTCTTAAATACAGATTAAATTTCTCATAGTATTTCTTTCTGATAAACCTGTAAGCATTTTGCCAGTAATCATTCACTTCAGGTACTCTAAGTTCTCTAATGCTAAAGATTCTCTCTGCCTTTACAAAGATTACACAGCAGCTAAATATTGGGTCAGATTTTCATAGAATCATAAAACCACTTGGGTTAGAAGGGAGCTTTAAAGATAACCTAATTTCCCCCCCCTGCCATGAGTAAGGACATCTTTCACCATAAAAGCAACTTATCCTTTGTCACTTCCAATAATGGGGCTTCCACAACGTTCTGGACAACACCGTTATTGTAAAAAAGTTCTTCCTTATGTACTATCCAAACCTAGACATACCCTCTTTCAGCTTAAAACTACTGTCCTTGTTCTATCACTACAGGCCTTAGTAAAAGTTATTTTCTTATTAACTCTCTTATACCAAAAAAACCCCAGAATTAGGTCTCTGAAACCATTGATTCATTTCATGTTTCAGGAGTCAATAAGAATATTTTAAATCATCTCCAAATTAGTGGTTGGAATTAGAATGTGCATATTGTAGAGTAATATATTTATTTGTTTATTTATTCAATGAATGAATGAATGAATGAGAATTAACTGTGGCAACTTTTAAATAAAAAATCATTAAAATAATTACTTATCTATCAGATATCATTATTGTGATATCATATTGGATATCTATTTCATAATTTTAATCAAAATGTAATTAAATTTTTCATATCTAGAAACAGCACTTGTTCATTTACTTGCAAGATTAATGAATCTGAGATAATAACTTTAGACTCAGCACACTTGCTCTCATTTTTTAATCACAGAATCATGGAATGGTGTGGGCTGGAAGGAACCTTAAAGATCATCTAGTTCCAACTCCTCTGCCATGGGCAGGGACACCTTTCATTGGATCAGCTTGCTCGGGGCCACATCCAGTCTGGCCTTGAACACTTCCAGGGATGGGACATCCACAACCACATATTTGAATACTTTGGAAATAGTTCAGACTATTCATTTTTATGCATCTAACTGTGACTGCCTGTATCACTTTTGGAGATATATTGTGATCAGTATTCAAGACCTGAAGTAGGTGGTGAAAACAAGACTCCAAATTATTTACATTATCACATTATATGGGGTTAGCAAGTAAACTTTTTTATTCTTCACTCCAAATTTCTCAGTCTGCTTTCTGTTGCAAGAGTATATTCTAAAATGTTGGTATCCTTCCTCTGAAAACTGTCCATTAATTAATTTATTTCTTTTAAAAGTAACCAGTGAAAACTTCAGCTTTAGTGTATTTGTTCCAAAAAGAGAAAGAAAAGGAGAATATATATGCATGTGTAAATCCAACACTAAGTTACCTAGATTACAAGGCTTCTGTGTTTCCAACAGATAAGTACAAGATCCTAGATTACAGAACTGAAAAGTTCTTTAACCAGTGCTTTGTGACAGGGAAATAGCCCATAGTTATGTGATAATTTTGAAATATGTTTAGATCTTGGTAAAATCAGGTCTCTGTGATGGAACTCTATTGAATGAACACTATTACAGTTTCAAGGAGGAAAAAACTCACCCCTGAAACAACTGTCAGAGAACATTCCACAAATATTTGAAGATAGTGTTAATACAAGCTACTTGGTAGCCACAGCTGGCAGTCCTTCTCCTGACCACTTCTTCTGAGCTCATAACTGGCATTGCTGTTGGTTTATATGTCATGCATAAAACTATTTGAACTAATCTCTCCTAAACAGTAATAGGGAGCTTGGCTAATTCCATACTACTTGCAATTACTTGCATGCTGCAAATATTAAGTCTTTCCTAAAATAAACCATAATTATTTTCACTCAGATATACCTCAGTAAACATCACTGGAATTTTACTGTAAAACTGTGGTGGAAAATATTTGGCTATGCCTATACTAGTAAATTGAATATGCCCAAGAACATTCAAAAGCATTTAAGCTGGCTAAGCAGAGTAGTCTGTGTCTGCTCTGGGACGCTCTTTTTGGAATTAAGTTACTGCATGAGAACCAACTACGTTGAATAGTCCCTGGAAAATTCAGCCTCCCAGACTGTGCCCAGAAACTGTTAAGGACAATGCTATTAGCATTTAGACAAAACATGTTTGAGGCCCTTATAACAGAGTAGTGGTATACAGAGCTGTATTTCAGGTCCCAGGAGTGCTCTGGGTACTGTGTCATTAAAGGCATAAACACTGGTGCTTCCCATAAGATCCCACTTAAATGAGTAGTACATTGTGAACAGTACATTCTACCAAAAAATCTAATGTCTTTGTATAAAAATTATGGTTTGTAGGATTTAATTGTCTTTGATGACTAGGGATCTTTGTTTTTGTATTTTCTTTAATTGTACTTGTTTATCCTTCATTATGATTCCCTTTTCTGTAACAACTAAACGAAGATGAAAAGATAAAAAGACACGTCAACTCCACATAAGGATATAGGTGTTTTTTTCATTTGCTTTCAACTCAATTTCTGTGAAATATCACAACATAATGGTACAGAACCTGTAGTGGTTGGAAAAACAAATATAACCAACCCAACTTTATAGATTTGTAACCCCAAAAAGGGGCACATTTTTATTATGAATGTAGTTTGCTTGCAATGACACAATACATTTGTTCCCACAGACATTACAGAATAATTGTTGACTGAAAATGGAAAAAGTGAATTTAAAGAAAAAAAAGGGAAAAAAATAAGGACAATACTCTAATTTCTAGAGTCTGCTTCCCTTTTGTATTCAGATTATATTATTCTTATTCTGTCTGGTGTAAACATTGTAGATGAAGGAAAACAGAAAGTATACGTATGCTTAAATGATTGTCTAAAAGTGTTAAAAAAAGATCTTTACATGGCTCTTCATAAGCGTAAAGTTTCTTGAAACATGCTTGATTTTTCCCAACACAGTTACAGAATTTTTAATCATTTCTTCTTAAAGAAAGCGTATTCCACTGTAGGCAAGGAAAATATTAGGCCGTTTTTATTCCCCTTGTTACATGGTCTTCAAAATACAGGAAAGAAGCAGTCTTCAGAGTCCTATAGATTAGATTTTGTAAGTTTATGTTAGAAATAGAAACACTAATAATAGTAAGGTAGAAGAAATGCATATGTAAAGTGGCATGTCAAAACAATAAGTGCTGTTATTCAGTTCACTTTCATGATCTATTTTGTTTCTTCATATCTTTCCTTTGATTATACTCAGGAAAAAAATAAATATTGCAAATAATAGGAAAAGGAGAGATGTTTAGAATGCTGAGAAAACATGTTTTTAACAGTTATATTTTATGTAACATCAGGAGAAGAAAAAACCAAAACTAAAACCCCAACAGCATCTGGGGTAGAAGAAATGAAAGGCAATCAAATCTGAAGCAGTAACTCGAAAATATCACATGAGCATGCAATGTGCCCCCATCACAAAGAAAGCCAGTGATTTCTTGGGTCGCCATAGGAAAAGCATTTTTAGAGGTCAAGGGAGGTGATCCTCCCCTCTGCTCTGGCATGCTGAGAGCACACTCAGATTTCTTGATCCATGCCCAAACTTCCCAAAGCAGGAGAGATCTGGACATACTGGAAGGAGTTCAGTGAAGGGTCATGAATATGATGGGGGGACTGGAGTATCTGACATCTGAGTAGGTCCTGAAAGAGCTGGGGAGGGTTAACCTGGAGAAGGCTCAGGGAGATATTAAAAGTGTGTATAAATTCCTGATGGGGAGAATGATGGAGAGAGAATGAGACTCTTCTCACTTGTGCCCAGTAACAAAACAAGTGGCAATAGGAACAGACTGAAATATAGGAAATCTCACTTAAACGTAACACTTCTTTTAACTTACGGTGGTCAAAGACTGGAATATTTTGCCTGAAGGTTGTCTCCATCACTGGAAAACTTCAAAAACCATGTGGGCATGGCCTGGTCAGGTCTACATTGCCATGCTTGAACAAGGGTGTTGGACCAGGTGACCTCTAGATGCCCCTTCAAGCTTCAACCATTCTGTGTTTTTGTGAAAATCTATGTAATAAAAACCAGTAAGGATTTAGAGAATTTTTAGGAAAAAAAAAATATTATTGTACTGATAAAGACATAGACTTGAACGGGGAAATAGCTGTAATGCACTTAATTTGGCTGCTTAGAATATAGAAAGAAGTTTCAATGGGGGATCTTTCATCAGAGTAGATGTACTAGAAAGAGGGAGTAGAGGTAGGAGAGCGAGGAGAGGGAGGAGTGGGAGGAGAGAGAGGAGAGGGAGGAGAAGGAGGGAGCAGAGGGAGGGAGGGAGGAAGGAAAGAAGAAACTAACTGTGTACCAAAGGTTCCTGAATGCTTTAAAAGGAACCTGGTTTCTGAAGTCTCTGACTAAAAAAAAAAAAATTTAAAGCAAAAAATTTAAACAGTAGACATTCAGAATAAAACACCTTGTACACACATGCACACATATATTAACTTTGTAATTTAGATAATTTCATAAACCTTTTTTAAAATTTAAATTTCAAGGAACCTTAATAATTATTTAGATATCTTAGTAAAATATTAGACATAAGCATTTATGTAGACTAAAAGTCACATTAGTATTTGTTTCTGCTAAAAAGGATAAAGCGTTTTCTTGTTCAGAACTTTAAAATTCCATTCCATTATCCAAAGCGGTTCAAAGCAGAAGAATTGCTCACAGATGACTGAACAATCAGTACAAGAAAATGTACTTTAATATCTTTGACAAAACAGAGATGATTTCCATGTACAGTTAAAGCTTTTTAGAGATAAAACGAGTTAAATTAAAATGTTGTTTAAAACAAAATATGCAAATTTCTAAATTACACCAGAACATCATGTATGTTTGGTAAATATAATTAAATGAATTTTAAAGGTGAAAAAGTTATTCTTCAGTGCTATTACCTTTATCCAGGTTATTTTCTGACAGCAGCAGATGCTGTCATCGGAAAGGTAGGAAATCACTTCACAGGCCCCAGGTGTAGACATGTCTGAAGCAATAAAGAAATTTGAAAACAGGATAAATGCCTTGGAGTAATGATGATAAAGAGTTTGAAACAACTATAACACTGAGATGTAAATATAGAAAACTGCTATATTCAGAACCTAAAATATTTTGAATAAGGTCTACCCTTATTTTTAATAGAGTCTGCCCTGTGGATCCAAATGGCCATAAATTTCAAAATCTCTGATTTTTTTTAGAGTTAGAACACTTATTTTTCATTCCATTAATTTGTAAATCACCTGTCTAGATTACTCATTAAAAAATGTTTTCATATTTCACTCAGTTTAGAATCTGAGTAATAAATTATCTGTAGTTAAATATTTCAATTATTTGTGTCATAGTCATACATTTTTTCTTATATATTATGGTAATTTAAAAATACATGCATATCATGGAAAGTAATCTAAAAATACTAGCATCGTATTTAAAATAATTTTTATCCTGATTTTTTGATATTGCACACTTTCCACTTTCCACAGAATTTATCAAAATTGTTTCTATTCTGATTTGTTTGATTACCCTGTCCTCCAAATAACCTAGTGACTTTTTTTTTGGTATGATTTATAGAAGTCCTGGATTTATTCCAGTATTTATTTTTCCTCTGTGTAACCCGGAAACCACGTTTTCCTGCACATTCCTATGCACATCTTTTAAGAGTTTTCTTCTAATTCTCTCTTACTTTGATCCTCAATAGCAGATATCCATATAATCTTTTTCTTTTTGTCATATCTAAAAATGACAGAGTAAAAACTTCACTGCTACTTTTCGCACCTGCAGATTGGCTGTTTGAGAACTTCTGCTATTACTGCAGGTATTTTTTCATTATCTTAAGAGGTGTCTGGAATGTTCACAATCAAATCCCAAAATCTTTTCAGCTTCACTAACTCATACACATACACTAACTCATACTTACTGTCAGAGTATGATTCCTGAATTGCTCTGTTTATGTTTTGTTCTCTGAGTCTTCACAATTAACCTCTACAGCAGACCTGGTCTTAAACAAATACAACTATGGGGTTAATTTTTCACTCAGATTAGTTCTGTTGCAGTCAATAAGACCATGAATGTCTGTACAGTAACACATCTGAACTATTGTGGGAAGGATCAATATACAATTTCATGGGGGCATAATCAAATAGCTTGTGATAAAAAGAAGTGTATTGCAGACTGCTCAAACACATGTTTTTTATTTTCTAGTGAGTCCCTTATTTGGATTGTAAATATATGTTTATATAATGGAAACTTTTACTCCTATTAGCTAAGCCTCTGAAGTAATTTCAAGGCATATGTATTTGAACTGTTTTATTTCCTTTTCTTTGAATACTTCAGAACACTGGATTTTATAAACTATATTTAGAATCAGCAAGACTGATTTAGAGCAGAAATACTCTTTTCTTGAATAAATTTTAAAATTTCATTATGTATCATAGATGAAATTTCATTTTATCTGTAAAGATTTTATGGAAACACTCTTCAAGCAGCAAAATCACAACAGCTTCAGCTTTTCCTATGTACTGTTTATTCCAACAACTTTGAATAATTAATGGAAAATCTACTGAATTTACAGTTCTGTAGCACAGATTTGGGCTATTTTTGGAGTGAAATGATATTGTTCTCTTACTTGTAACAATGAGCATAAAAAACAGTTCTTCTTTTAAGTAAACAGTGTAATGAAAAAAATCTACCCTCCCTGAGTCCATGTCTTTTTTTTTTTTTCCTGAAACATATCTAGTATTTCATTATCAGAATTAAACTTCTGTTTGATATTTACTTACCCATATAGGAGAAGGCAGAGTCTGATTTTAGGCTTTCGGAAGGTTTACTGTTACAGGATGCAGGAAGCAGCTGTATGAACTGATTTGGTGACAAATCCTGCTATTAGGTCTGTCCAAGCTGGCTTCTGTAGGGAGTCCTTTTAATCTTCCCTCATGTTCCAAATGAGTGCTTATATTCCAGATGAGTGCTTATATTTATTCATATTGAGGTACCCATAGGGCCATGATACAGAAGTTTTTCTTCGGGAAAGATATCCTTTTCTTACAGATTTAATAGGTTACATAATACAATTACTTCACATAGAACAAATGAAATGGATTCATACATGCATTTGTATTTTCAGCATCATAGGACTAAATACACTAATAATATATGTGACCAGAAGGTGAAGATGCTGCAAGAGTCCTAAACAGCTCTTTTTGGAGACCTGCACCAGAAGCACACACCAATTATATACTAATTTTGTACATTGACACTCAAATCTTTGATCTTTTATCTTCTGATTACGATCAGACAGCATGTTACACTGTAATTTCTGTTATGACATTCTATATTTGCAAAACTATTTCCACCAAAAATAATCTAGATAATCAAATTAGTTACAATGTATAAGCAGAATGTAACATCATGTTGTCTGCCACATCATATGTCACAGAAGGTAATGATCTTATACACGCACCTGCACATACCTCATAAGAAAGAAAATCAAAGGCCTGGCTTTTACAGTGCCGATAGCTAAAGTGAACATCAATATTTACTAGTGTGAAAAGCAAACACACACACATCAGCACTCTTTCAGTATTTACCACAAAGGATCTTTAGTACCACTGAGTTATGAAGTCAGTAATGAACCTCTTTGAATTACTCAGCTACCAATCAAATATGGATCAGTTGAGACTTGTTTTATTTTGATGTCACTGTAGAGCAAAAACCTTCCTTTCTCACTAACACCCAAAAATACTTCATGAGATATGTGTTATATTTTTTTATTTTAGTTTCAAAGATCATCCTTTGATGTCAGTTGCATAGAAAGAAACTCATATTCTTTTTCTTTATCACTATTAGCCTTTTTTAGCTATCTTTAATATATCCATGAAAGAAAGTATAGTTCATTGTGTTCCTGAGTGGAACTTGCCTTCTGATGTGGTATTGAAACTATTTTTACTTCTCAAATTAAATAGGAGGAAGATTTTAATTCTGACAAAGGCATGAAAGTGGGAGAAACAGTTACTGTTTCAAGACTGGAGTGAGCGCTCTGAACTGAGTCAAGAGAAGAATAGGTCTTTTCATGGTCTTCTTTTAAACTGTAAAACTGTTTGTTTTTGTGGAAAACTGCTTGTTTTCCAGGGATCACTTTGATGCCATGCACGATGTATGCCAACTGATAGCAAATGTTACCAATTGGCAAGTTTACCTTCAGTTTACTTGAATAGGAACTGAAAATGTATTCAATTACTCATTCAAAATACAAACAAGTGTATCCATTACCTGACTAAATTCTCACTTCATAGTTTGAGCCAAAATTTCAAATAGTTTAATGGAAGAAATCCTTGAAAGAAAAAGGGTTTCCTTTTACTTTTCTAACCGAAAGTCTAAATAATGTAATGAGTTCCAAAAGCATCAAGGGGACACAAGGAAGGTATTGGACTGCCCACACTGGAACTAAAATCTGCTCAAAATAAGACTTTTGGCTGGAAATTAAAGTATTACATACCTTGAGTGAATTTGTTGAAGGAAATCACTAGCGTACACCTTCACTGGCAGACTAAAGATAGGAATAATGATGCTGCTTTTACTCAAAATGTTTAGAAGCTCAGTTTGTTCAGACTTTTCTCAGGTATCTACTCTAATCTAAAATGCTCCTGTACATTACTAGCACCACTTTGAACAGGATATAAACAATAGTATTTTAACAAGATAAAACAAAATCACAAAAAAGGTCCTTGTGTGGCAAACAGGTAAACAAACAAGTGGTAAATACTTGGGATATTAAATATATGCTGAAAAGAAAGTTACTTACAAGTGTCTACAGAAAGTGAAAATAAACAAATACAACACATACAGATAATGACTGCCAAATAAAATCTTTGTAAGCATCTTTTATAAGACTTCATTTATGTCTCAAATTTTGTTTGTAAAGGTTCAAATGATCCATCTTACATTACTGTTTCTATTAAGAAGTCAATTTAATAATTTACCTACGTCAAAGAAAAATATTATGCCTTTTAAAGTCTATTTCTGGAAAATTAATGAGGTGAAAGAGGATGTGAAAAGATCTTATGCAGTATAAACTGTGATTATCTCACTGAAGTTCTCTCATTTAGGAGTCGCATGCTTCATTGCCTTCCCTCTCACACAGTCAGTTACATACAGAAAAGCTGAATACAATAAGTGATGGACCTTTTAAGGAATTCATTCAATATTTGCATGAAAGAGGATACCTTTACACAAAATTTGCACAGTCAAAATATACTACAGTCAGAACCAGGAACTCCCATTAAAAGAATCTTCCATAAACACTATGCAAAACTGACCCAGAGATCCCTAATCTGGGTTTCTAGTTATGATACTGTTCAGATGGGTAAGTTCAAAACAATGAGATAAGGAAACTTCTGCACCAAACAGAGTAATGCCGACATAAATTTCAGTTCAGAAGTGGAAACTGTACCTTTGTTTTAGTGAGTAAACTTAAATAAGAAAATGCTTGTTATTGTTATATTGTAATTTAAATATATTTGACATAGAATTTATGACTAAAATCAGCTATGAAATCAGAACTCTTTCTTCAGTACAGCAGTTTATTAACCAGAAACATGGTTATCACCAGAGAAGTTGCTTTAAAGTTATTATTGTACTGACATTTTTAGATGGTAACCTCTGAAATGAAAAAAGAGGATTTTTTTCTCAAAGAAAACCTTGAATTCCTTTATTTTCTACATTTATTTACAAGAACACTTTCCCCTTTACTCTATATCTTACCTCACTATATCATATGTACTTTCTGAAAATTATACCTTGTGTCAAAACTAAAGACACAAGATTTTCTGCATTATTCCTTATTATGTATATTTTGCAGTATAAAACTCTAATTGTTGTTATTATTATAGGTTGTTCAAGTCATATAATGGCACTAGGACAAGATAAATCATAGAAAAGATCAAAAAAAAATTCTTTTTTTTTTCCAATAATTTGATATATTTGAGTTAGCTTTCTTACTTCTTCTTCCTCCCTCTTGTCTGATACTAACAAGATCTTTCTTCTTGTTGAAGAGAAAAAGACACTGTGGTGAAATCCTTACTCCTGGCAAAGAACTTCAGAGTAGAGTCATTGTTCAAAGGCAGAACAACAAAGAGCAGAATCTGAGAACCCTAGGTTCAGGCGTGACTGCATCAAAAGGTTTCTGATCACACCTGAGATATTCTTAATATTAGTACAGAATTATTATTTTGAATTAGGATTGTAGATGAGGTGAAAATGCACAGAAAAAATCAATTTTAAGTCATTTGGAAGCCAAGTGCCATTTGTTTGAAAGTCATAAACTCAGCAAGAAATTCAATATAATATATGCTCTGTGTCTCCCTTATAACTATAAAATTGGAAAATAAAGAATGATTTATCTTTAGGAAGCAGAAAAATATGCAGAAAAAACAAATTCATTTTTATTTCAATGATTTGATATTTTCTTTGCCTTCCACAGTATCCCCTACAGGGATTTAGGAGAAATTGAGAAACTGCCATTCAGGGCCTGCCACATTCTGAACATTAAAAAAATTAAAAATAAAAAAAAAAAAAAAAAAGAAATTTTCACATTGACCCTGATTTCCATAGGAAATAAAATCAGACTCTCAGTATTCAACCATAAAGAGCATATGATTTGAGGAAAATAATTTTTCTGTAAGTGTTCTCCAGGGAATCTCTGCAGGCTTCAATGGCTGAGCTCTCATGAAGCCTAATTCTAATTCAGATGCATAAAAATCTCATCTCTCTGTCTCTGCAGCACATATAGTGCAGGCTTGTTTTTAAAGCCCTATAATCTGTAAAAAAGTCTCTTGAAAAATCTCTGTGTTGATCAAAGCACCCCAGAAACTTCTTTTCAGTTCAGGAAACAGAATGGGAGTGCTAATAAAGCCCTCAAACATGTTCCATTAACAGTACATCTTATGAAGCCAGTAAAACAAGCTAACAGGAATGTAAATACCCTGATGGAATTTAAAGACAGAATCAAGATGAATAATTTAATTGGTTTAATTCCAGCTGAAAATTTGAAACTTCACTTCTGGCATTCATTTAAACTGAGGCTGAGATCTGGCAAGCAGAATCATAAGGCTCTTGCGTGAAGACTTGTCTTAAAAATTTGAAAGTCAGGCCGTCACAGTAAATTTTGAAGATGTACTGCCTCTAAGGTGAACTGGTTTGCTTCTTTTCAAAGTCAGTCAGGCTCAACAAGCAAGTGATAAACCTTTGTCTCAGGAACTCATAGAAGAAAACCCTTCCTATCTTATTAATTCAATGCTGGTTTTTTTTTTTTAAGACTCACATTCTTTCATGTTCAGCCCTATGCAATAGGCTGATGTATTTTAGGAGTGCTCTTCTTTCATCAGTTTCTGTGTTTGTTTGCTTGTGTTTTTTTAATTGAGAAAAAAAGAAAGAGAAACCCAAGTAATTATCATGTTAACTTAAAAACTCACAGGTAGAATAAACACCATGAACTCTGAGCTTACAAAATTCTCTGATGCAAATCAGATTCTTCCAGTGAAATAGTGAAATGTTATTTTGGGGAAAGAAAAAGAAATAATTTTCAATACTGAAATTGTGACTTGTATAGAGAAACATTTTCTTTCTTTTAGTTTTTATGTATTGCAGTATTACCTTAGGGTTGAGCTTTGCTTGTACTTTTTATCTGGAAAAATTTTTTGGCAACATATTTTCCAATAAGTGTTATTTTAGTTAGCATTTTTAAAGGCCAGTGTCTATAAATAATGTACATATTGGTAAATTATTCCAGTAAGTTCCCCAGATAAAGCATATTCTGTATTAGTCCGTCTAAAAAAAACCCCCAAAAAACCAAAAGCAAATCATGTATGTTAGCTCTTCTTACTGACCTTCAAGAATATACTTGCTAAACAATATCCTGAGTTACTGAGACTAGAAACAACTTATTTAAAAGTTGCCATCCTTACAAATTCCAGCTTTGAAATTGCACTAGGCACCACTGAAGGAAGACCTAAACCTTTCCACAGGTGAATGCCTTCTAATCACTAGAGATTACATAACTAACTTTGATCAAGTGTACAGGGAGTCTGGCATCTCTACAAACCTTTCTTGGATCGAATGATTCAAGATTTAGCTACTTAAATAGCTAAATCACATGCACACAACTCCTTTACAGACATTGTATTTAGGGGTCTGAATTTGAATTTCACTCTTAAGTGTGTAGTGACCATGATGTTCAAACTGCTTATTGGTGCAATTCTATGAACTCAACTAACTGCTCTTAATTTTTGTCTATGGTGATGTTTAGTTTTACCCCTAGGGAAGGTATTCTGTGGACAGTCTCTGATACAGGCAAAAGAGGAAACATACTGACAAAGTAGTTGCTTGGGTGTTTAGTTTTCAGTCCAAACCTGAACCTAGGAGGTCTAAATGTGGTTCTAAGCAGGACATTAATTTAACAGCTGTTTTAGCCTGCTTGGAATTTAAGTCTCAGCATTTCACCTTAAAACTGGCAAGGGACTGAAAATGGAGTTTTTAAGACATCCGTTTAATATATATACAATAGGCTTTACTTTTGCAGGTTCCTGAGGTTTTTCAGTTTTGGGGTTTGAGCTTTTTTTTTTTTCCTCTCCTCAGACCTGAAAGACTAACAAGCTGATAATTTCTGATTATTTCGGGTGACATATGGGGCTGCATGGCTGCTAATGTCCTAGATAACTAAGGATACAGAGCCAAAATATGTTTTGTACACTGGTATTTTATAAATGCAAACAGATAAATAACATTTTATCTTTGTCAACTATTCATTAGTATTAAATGAACAAACCACATACATTTGTTTCTATCTAAAATACTTCATACATGACACTAAAAATTTTGTGCAAATGTGCATGCTCCAAAAATAATACATACAATTAAATATGATTATATACTAAGTGTATACAATTCTTTCTCTATCCATATCTCATTGCTATAATGAAGACCAAATTTATTTTGCTCATCATGAACACAGATAGAGGGGATAAGTGTGTCCATCTTGGCTGTGAGTTTGCTTTGCAATCCAAGTGCAGAGCACTTTTCCCACAGTCTCTATACTCTCACAGGAACACCATATAAAAACCAAACATATGGCAAAAACCAAGCTTTACAAATGACTGAGTGTATTTATTCTCTTCTGTAAATGCAAAGCTATAGTATGTACACTGGAAGCAAAGCAAAATAACAGACAACTCTCTTTTCCTTTCAATATTTATAATTTGGGCCTATAAGGCAACTAATTTTTAGTACATACAAGTCTTTTCTAGAGAAAATGTTTTGCAATTTTCAGCCTATTTCTTTGGGACCTTAGTAGTTCTGTGACATTCTGCTTAGATGACAAGAGAGTAAGCTTTTTGTGAATAGCTTGATTTGATTTTATGACGGTGCAGATCTCTATTACAATATCCTAGTGCAAATACATATATTGGAAAAATATCCATATACATAGCTAGCAATATCCACTCCTTTTTTATGAATTTTTTCAAAGATCAAAGTAATTCCCTTCCAGAATACTGAGCACTTTGAGAACATACTGAGACACTTGACCCTCTCAGCCAAGCTTCTGCTTGGTATAACTAACTGAAATAATTCAAGAGTACATTTTATTCATTTTGATTAATCTCACAGGACTCTGATTATTGTTTATAAATAGGTAGTAACAAAATTGACTGGCTGAAAAAAACCTATACATTTCAGTAGAACTATATGCTTTCTTCAGACAAATCTAGAGCACTTTGAAAATATTTTCTGATTGTCAGTGTCTGGGAAGATATCAAAACATATTTTTCAACACATTCAATAAGAATGACACATATGATTCAACATTACCAGAGCAAACTTCAGTTTTCATTCTCTAACTTTTTCATCCATAAATTAGTAATTTGAATGTTATCCTAATGCATATTGTATGTCAAATGTCGAAAAGATGTCAATGGAAGTTTTGAATAAGTCCCTTTGTTAATGAGCATATGTTGCACATGTTGCATTATTCCTAAACCTAGAATGTTAACTTCTGAGGAGAAGATTCTGAGAATTTAGGACTGCTATTTATGCTATGAATTAATTAAAAAAATGTCATTTAAAATGTCACATGTCATATTAAAAATATGTAATGTTAAGAAATGCCACACAGAATATCTTCTTCACCTTTCCCCTGTAATAGAATCTAAATTTAAGTAAAAACTGTCACAAGTCAAAACAGCTGTGTGTTAGGATTAAGTGCAAAATTACTTAAGCTGTCATTCAAAATGGTTAGTTTGTGACATCAGAGAAACGCAAACTATCTACATGCTAAAATTTCATCTTCAAACATTAATACATGTGGATTTTCAGGTTTAAATAAGCACAGAGTTTTAAGGATTTGTCTTTTAAGATATTATTAGGTTAATTTTTTAACCCTTACACTATTACTATCTGCTTCAAATTTTGAATCCAGTTTACCATAGTTTTCCCTTGGTTGTGTTTTCCAATATCAGTGAATATTGATTTATTTGTTTGTTTCTTCTTTATATATTTCATTATTACTAGCACGTTTAACTATTATGCTTGTTTATAAATATGAAATTCTTTATACACAATTGTATATAAATGTGCAGTTTTAATGTAATGTAAACATGTTTCTTCAGGAATTATCTGTGTAAGGTTATTTGAAAATCAGAATTAGTTCTTGGGCAT
>JAYRBT010000001.1:71647386-71663621 GCA_036023395.1 Myiotriccus ornatus | reverse complement strand
CTCAGCCATAAGTGTTCTCTTTCAGGCATACAAAAAACAAAAATCTAAATTATGGTCACAGTGACATCATCATACCATGATCTTTTGCTCTCAATTCCCCTGTTGTCTCACGACTGACAAGAGAAATGCCTCAGCTGTCAGTGTCTCCTGTGCTCGCCCCAGTGGCATGTGAGTTTCTAGCTAAACTGTGCAGTGATTTTTTCCTATTTCTTTTAGCACCAGCTCAAGAACCGTAAGCCAAGAGAATTTACAGGCACTTTGACTAACATCTGACTCTGCAGTGAGAAAAGTTTCAGCTATGGTTGTTTTGCTGGAGTGACACAAATATACTGTACAAGAGGTAATTCAGTTCAGTGTGTAAACAGGTTGATGTCAGTAACAGCAACTGAATAAAGCCATTACTTCATGGCTTCTCATTTAGTCATTACTTACACTCCAGCAGAAAGTTCTTTTGAAATTCAATACATAGTTTCCTGCCCTTTTGATCTAAAAGAGGAAAATTAGCTCCTCTGCCCAAAGAGACAATGGTTAAAAGAACATAGGAATGAACATTTTACAACTGTAAACTGTAAGCATGTAAATTACTGGGAGTAGTTACTGCCTTTATATAGAATGAGCTCTTTGTTTAGCTGGAGGCACAGATAAGCTATTCTGAAGGTTTTCTGAGTTCTTGTTTAGTTTTAGGACGTTGTTTGTAGTTTGGATTTGGGTTTATTTTGTTGGTATTTTTGGTTGTTGTTTACTTTTACTAGTATTATTTTTTTGTTTCTTTTTTTTAGTTTTAAATCCAGATTAAGCCTTTAATACAGAATCCAAATTCAGGGGATTTACTAGTTTGTAATGAAGTTGCATGTCTCTTTTACCTTGGAATTTGATCACACTGGCTTGATTTTTAGGTGAGAATCAGACGTCTTATTGTTTCTAATCTAGGAAGTCTGGTATCCAAAGTGTGTCACTTACTTGAATATTTCCATTCATCAGAGTTTGACAAATGTTGGACAAAATTTAAAAGAGTTAATTTTTAAAGATATTATCTAGATTAAATTAATTTATGACAACTGAAAATACATTTAGTAGATTTCAGAGTATATCAATGAAATGTAAATAAAGGAAACATTTTAGGAAATGTTGCAGGCTTTCCAGTGAAATAAAAGGTAAATTAAAACAATTCTCACCATGGCTTTCTCAGCAGCTTCATTATGACAAAGAACCTTTTGGCAGTGATCATTCTAGAATTACATATAGTATATCAAAAATACAAGCTTAAAAAAAAAATCTTCCTTTGATTCAGAATTTTAGGTGATGATAGCTATAACTGCAGAAGAAGTGGCTAAGTAGTCTATTAAATTAATACATTCTTGTGGGCATGTCTGATATAGTGGGATCAAAGGTAGTAGAGAATAGGATGGGGAAAAAAAAGAATCAGTGACAGTTATTCATGGCAGAGTACTGAAGGGAGAATACAAACACCGGGGATTTGGGAGAGAGAACTCAGAACTATAAATGTAAGTGTGAATGGAGAACTAACTGAAAAATCATTTCTCCAAGTCACAGCTTATGTGCATGATATATTTACTTCACTTCCTCAGCATCTCATTTTAGAGTCTGCTTTCAGGGTTTTTTGCCAGGTGTATTCTCATTTATTTCTGAAAATCTACAGATCCCTGTTTAAATGATACTTAGTTCACAGTAAAGTAATATTTTTTTCAGGGAAAATGGGTAAGACCACTAAAGGCCACAGATATCTTCAAAACACAGACCATTTTCTCTTAAAATGTCTTATCAAAAATCAGAATTGTAATCCACCTTTATTCCTGCCCTCGTCTGTCCAAGAGAAAGATGAAAACACTGACATCTTTCAGCTCTTAATGTTTCATAAACTTGCTAGCTCTTTCCCTGTTGATCGGGAAGTTCTCCAGTGCTTTCATACCTATCTAGATGAAGGTGTCTGGCTCTCATGTGAACATAAAATGATCCAGAAATTATTTTTCTGTTGTGACATCTGATTTGAGATATACTGTATATACACCTCACATATCCTGACAGGATTGTGTATTGATTGAAATGTGGTCTCAACAAATATTTAGATGAATCCTTTTCAAAATAAGGTAGCTGCAAGAAAAGTAAATTTTCCCCTCTTTTTACATACAGTTTACAGCTGTGGTATTTGGCCAAGTGTAAGGAACCATAATTATGTGCCTTCTCCAGTACATATGGCTTAAATATAAAATTATTCTCTTACACAAGAGTCTGTAGCATCTAAACTATTGATTAGGCTTTAATTAGGATATGTAAGGAACTTAAAGTTGAACACTGTTATGGAAAAAGAAGCGTAGTTTCACGAAGTAACTGGGAATCTGAGAGAGAGCAGGCTGTATGCACCCCTAGTGCTTTCTGCAGAGAACAGAGTTCTGATCCCTTCCAGCATTTTTTCCCTTAAAGGGGGCAATGTGCCTTTTTATTTTTATTATTATTATTATTGTTATTTATAAATAGCTGAATTTATAGATTCTGTTGTTACCTGGGTTTCCTGTTATCTAGTTCTTATTGATTTCTTGTGAGGTATGTGCTTTAGGTGAAGATTCAGGCATGTATCCTTATCTGAATCATCTATCTTGCCCTGTGCAATTTAGTGTGCCTTGTGCATGATTTTTCTCTTCCTAGTGTGCTTCATCTATTGCAACAGATGACTTGGGAATCCCAAATTTCTAGTTTGAATCAGATTTGGGGGGGTTGTTTAGTTGTTTCACTGGTTGGAATGAATAAGATTATTAAATACTTCTAAAAATAAAGGCAAATGCTGAAAAATTGAACAACATGAAGTTCTCATTCCTGGTACAATAAAAACACAGAAATGCAAATGTTCCTGCTTCTAGAAACTGTCCTGGTGACTTGGCCTCTCTTATGCATTAATTTAGGGCCTTTAATCCTAAAAGCATCTCCTTGGTAACTGTAATTCTATTTATTTTCCTCATCCAGTATTGGTAAATTGGTCAATTTTGTACATAGGGGAATAGAGGTCTGCTTCCTGACCGAGTCACCTAAGTCAGTTGTCATGTCAGGGGCATGACAGGGACAAATCCAGGCAGCTTGACACTGTAACAGCTTTCTGCAAAATGAAGGCATTTGGCTTAGCTTAATTTTAACAGTGTAGGAAGAGAAGAAAATAAAAGTTAATGAGCGAGAAAACTAAAGAAATTGCTCAATGTCTGCAGGTTGCTGCCATACATTCTTCTCTTGCTGGTGTCTGGGGCTGCCATCCACCCGTGTTCCTCACCTGCATGGCAAGGCAAGCTGCAGCAGGCATTGAGCTGGCTCAGAGCAGCACCATCTTCAGCTGCTGCTCCTCAAGGGGGGGTCAAGTAGTAACTGGCTTTCATTTGACGGGACATTGATTTGGATCTCTGCCCTCCAGCCAACTGCCAACTTTCCCAAACCTGTTGGGAACTGCCTTATCTTTAAGACTCTGTACTCTTCTGTCAGTTCTGGTTAATGAGCCATCAGAGTTAGAAGTTACTGATGTGAGACGGATAGACAGCTGAAAAAGTATGGTGTTTGCACAAGTCAAGCTACTTTAGAAAAGGAGGTTAATGCAAACTAAAAAATAAAATTAAATAATAAAAAAACCCCTAATACAAGTGAAATGAGAGTAACAGAAATATCACAAAGGAAGAACTTGAGCACAGATAACTGAAAAAGAGGTCTTAAAAGAGACAAAGATTTGAAATCTAGAAAAGGATATAAAATAAAAATAAAAATAGACCAAAAAAAGAGACATAGAATACCATCTGAAACAAATTGTTCCCCAATTTTAGGGGCTTACTTTAATTTTTTACTTATTTAGTTACATACTTGATAGACTATGCTATGGATTTTGGATTAAAATGTAGGTGCTTCTGATTTTGAAGTAGAATCTATAAAATAAGATTGTGTCATCTCTAGAATCATCATACTGTCACCTTGCAGTCCTAGAGACCTTGCATTTTTGCACAGTACAAAATGAGAGAGAATTTCATTTCTTCTACCTTTGTTTTCTTACAATGTTTTAAAGGAATGTTCTAAGGAGATGAGTTTACAGATGAGGAGTGGTGATGAATAAGCTTGTTGACAATTCCATTTTTTGCAAATGATATCGCTACTAAAGTATTATAGAAATGTGCATCAGAGAGACATTTTTTATATTTAATTTTAAATATATTTATTTATTATATTTACTTATTTATTAGTTAGGACTGATGCATTCTAAATTGAGATCCTAAAGAGACTTCAGTAAAAGAAGAGCCAGGTGAACCACATGCTCACCTGCTCTGGCTGTGGAATTTTTTTACATGA
The DNA here is from genome assembly GCA_036023395.1 of Myiotriccus ornatus. Lineage (NCBI taxonomy): Eukaryota > Metazoa > Chordata > Aves > Passeriformes > Tyrannidae > Myiotriccus > Myiotriccus ornatus. The sequence continues at coordinate 71,659,289 of JAYRBT010000001.1, read as the reverse complement.
ATAGAAACAGGACTCTCGGATGTGAAGTGTCCCTGCACTAACTTTAGAAATCTCTGTTTTAAATAATTACATTGCAATTACCCACTTTAGTCTCACTCAGAAAGTTGTCATCTCATATAGTGTATATATGCTAGGATACTTGGCTAAATAGGTCAGTCTCACCCTAAACATGTATATTTCTTTCTTTTCTGTATAGTGCAGCTACTCAAAGCTAGGGCAAATATCACACATCAGGAGCTTTCCAAACTTTCAAATCAAATAAATCCATAACCTACTTTAAAGAATTCAGATGCCCTAAAGCTTAGAGTCACAAGGATACTTGGAACTCAGTTTGGATGAAGATATCTAAGTTTCAGCTACATCCTCTTTCAGTCTTTCCAGACTGGACTCAGTCTGTAAAGAAAAACCCTGATGTAAGGGTTTTTTTTAAAAAAAAAAATTGCTAGTTTTCCCTTTTTTCTGCTCTCATTGAAACTAGGAAAATATTTTTGAAGTAAATTATGTTTAAATTAAAACACAAAAAGAGTAGACAATAAATAACTAAACCATTTCAAGTTTCAATGTTTACTGATATATAATAGAAGGATATAAAGCATTCATTTGGATTGACCTGCACCACTCAAAACTCTAGACATTCCAAGTTCACATCAAAAAAAAACTTTGCATCACAACATACAATTTATTTCTTTTATCCTTTACAAGATGATAGTAAAGCTCAAAGGAAAAAAAAAAAGGTAGACATTTTTACAATAGTTTTATTGAGAAGTTAATGTTGCAGCAAAAGGATACTGAAAAAGTAATTCCCAAATTAACCTGTTGAATCCCATACTCCAATACTAAGGGGCAAGGATATCTTACTCTTAATGCTTATGGTTCAGAAATCTCATAAAAGACGTAGGCTTAAAGAAATACTCGCTTTAAACAAGCACTGGCCTTATCTGTTCATTTTATAGGTTAGATGACTCTGAAAACATGATCTTGTTCCCTTTATGCTGCTCTAAGGTAGCTCTAAGGTGTTGCAGGACAATCTGTATGGAGCTGGACAGAAGCAGAAATGTTAATAATTCACTAACTGGGCTTTATGTTTCAATGACATTAAGTAAAGTATTAGGTTAGAATTTGCATTATAGAAGCTCTATGCTTAAAAAACTATTTATTCAGCAGTATAATTACAAGTAATGATGTGGAAATTACTTCATTTGGCATTTTTCGACATGCTGAGGTAGTGCAAGTTTTATACCTAATGCAGGAATGTTTCTTTTAAAGCCATCCTTCCCCTTGTCCCCACAATAAACCTGTTAAACAGGATAAAGTATATCCATCCATTAAGCCAGGTTGTGTAATCTATTTTCACTGACTTTTTATAAATCATTCAGCTAGAGGTGTGAAAATCAGTGTTTGCAGAGGAAAGCTTAGCTAGTATATTGCCCTTACAAAATGTCAAGGCCCTTTATGATGATTGAAGGCAGTTCTTCGAAGGGAGGTTGACAGGGCACTACCAATGAGCCAAATGTGAAACACCAAGCATTCCTCTGAAAACTTCAGAGAACCTTCATTCCTCCTTGATTCTGCATGAACAACAGTAAAATATTTTTGCGGTAAATTTATTTTATTCAGTCTCCTCAATATGGAGAATATGTCAAAAACCTGGTCTACTTAACTACCAGCAAACTGACTCAAATATAGTTACACCTCATTTAAAACCATTGCTTAAAATTTGGTGTCTATTATCACTTCTTGGAATCATGTGATCATTTAGTTTGGAAGGCGTATCTAAGATTACTGAGTCCAACTGTTAATCCAGCACTCTCAGCTCATATTCAGACAGCTGTGGACCAGGACCCTCAGGTCTTTTTCCAACCAGCAGCTTTCCAGCCAGTCATCACCAAGCCTGTAGCATTGCAACAAAGGAGATATTCTTGCACTCCCTTGAGGACCCACAATGGAGGAAATTTTTAACCTGAAAAACTGAAATCTTTGCAAGAGTCCTCTACAGAGCAGAGAAAAGTGTGAGAGGGCAAACTACAAACAAAGTTTCCTAAGCTCCTTTCACTTCTGCCACTTCATGTGGCTGAGTCAGGAAAGAAGAAATGAAGGAATAAAGCTGATCATAAGAATGAGAGGAGGGGGAGCAACAAGGTTGGTTTAATGTTTGTCTTAATTAGAATCTAATTCAAGTGGGAATAAATTCATTTTCCCCCATTTAAATTTGTTTTGCCATGACAGTAACTGATTGAAAAGAAAATCTGTCTGTCCTTATCTCCAAGTACTAGCTTTTTTATCCTGTTTTCTCCACTGCCCTCTGAGGAGAGAGAGAGAACGTGCAGCCAGGATGATGGGTGTCTCTTAGCCAGAGCTTACCCACCACAAGAACAAATGTTCTATTTCACGAAAGGTAAACCACCATTAGGTGCACAATTAACTGATAGGAAAGCTATAGTCTGTGATTATCTTTTCCTTACCTGCTGTCAAAATGCAAGATTATTCTTTTGACCTGCATCTTATAACACTCAATTAGCAACTTATATAAAAAGACAATATTTTGTTGATTTTGGTGCTGACATGCAGGGGAAGATGTGAAAGCAACTCAAGTGATAAGTTTAAGTCACATAGATATCAGAAATTCAGTCAGATACTCAAAAGATTACTTTTGGTAAGGAAAAATACCAAATTTTTATACTTAGTAATAGTTGGGTGAAGAAATGGAAAAGGAAGCATTTGTGAGTAAGCAATAGAAATGAGCAAGGGAACTGCAAATTTCAGTGAATAATAAGTCAAATGTTTTTCACACTGTCGTGTGTACTATGCCTACAATAGATGTATTGTTTGGAACAAAATTAATTGTTTTTTCCATCCTACATGGAAAATGGTAAGTCATCTGCTCCAGTCATGTATTTAATTTTGGGACACACAGTTCTCACAAAGAGAATATAGGTCAGTTGGACAGAACCCAAGGAGAGAAAGAAAATGGTCAGAAGTCTAGAAAAGATAATGTACAGAATGGATGAAGAAACTAGTGATATATAGTTTAGAGACAGGAAAACATTAGTTGTAAAGGCTTGAAGCACAGGAGAATGAAATATTCTGTTCTTCAAAACAATGGTAGAAAGCACAGAGAATATATGCAATTGTTGTGAATATGAGAGAGAGAGAGAGAGAGAGAGATTTCCTCTTTTGCATGAAATATAAGGTAGCAATGGATTATATTATTTGGGAAACTGTCAAATTCTGTCACTGGAAGTATTTAGAAATAGTCCAGACAAGCACATATACTGAATGTACTTGGTGTATGTGAATTTTGCCTCGAGGCAGAAGAATGGGGTGAAAGGACTTATAAGGTCGTTTTCAGACTTTTTTTTTTTTTGGTGGTTTTTAAAAAGATGACTACTCTCATGAAATATTTGGACTAGTTTGAAATAATATGGCAAAATTATTTAATTTTTTCTACTATCATAAAACTGTCAAATCATAAATATTCTCCTCATAAAATTTTCCGAGATACTTGAAAGTACCAATTTCAGTGAAATAGGCATAGCCTGTGTTTATTATTAGACTTTTCAAATAATACTTCCTCTCTAGTGAATACTTTCATTCATTGCCAAAGTTTTCTAAATATCAGGCCGACTGAATAAGTATTAGCAATTTTTGACGTCAGCAAGAGCTGGAGGTTTTCCAGTCTTTCACCTCTCTTGAAAGTGATACGTAAACTTTTTATGTCTTTTCTTCTTTTATTTTTTAATCTATCTCCCTGTCTGACAGAAGATAGATGAGTTCTTCTGGCCAGCTATGAGTCCACAACAGTAGGATGATATTTCTTTGGGAAATTCTGTCTAGTACCATCCTCAGAGCACAGCAATAAGGGCATAATTACTTTTGAATTAGCTACAAGAGACATTTTGGAAATGAATAATAGTGGTCCTTAAACAGGCAACACACATTATAAATATAAATGGAATCCTAGAGAGACTTGGAAACAATTACTAATATAATTTTATGGTGTAAATATGCTGGTGCTAGGAAAACGTTGTATTTATTCTGTGGCCAAATAAAAACAGAATCATTATGTTTACACCGTCCATGCCAACAGCAACTTCAAGAAATTAGACTTTGTTTTCATATAAGTTTCATAAGAAATATTTACATTGAGTTTTCGTGGCAATAAGAACATCTGAAAGTAAAAACTTTCCATGTGAGATCCAAACACACCGAAATTGCCAACCCAAAATTTCTGGCTTTATTAGGTGTCATCTTCCTATATTTTTAAAAGGGAGAACAACCCAACAGGTGTCTTTTTCAACATATGACTATAACTAGAGGTATATAATAATAATTATATGAAATGAACACCCAACTCTAGCACTTCTATAAAAAAAGAGGAAGAAAAACTACTACAACAACAAAACACTAAGGATTAAATGTCTCCTACTTAGAAAGAACATGCTGGGGGTTTTTTGTACCAAGAATTGACTAACAAATATTATTGGGGTAGAAATATAATAGCCAATTAACCAGTAAGTCCAAAAGAGGTTGTACCTAATTCATTTAAACAAAAAAAAAAAAGGAACTTACAGTCTCAAGCATTATGACCAGAAAAAATATGTACATTTTTAAAAATTTAAGTATTATGACATGTCACTACAAAGATGAGTAAAAAAGACCACGATGCTATAACATAACCATTATATGTAATTTCTACTTTTATAATTTTGAATAGGTTAGAAAAATATCATTGACTTTTCTGCTTGTGAGATTTTCTAGCTTTGCTTCATGAGAAGTCCCTGCTGATAGTACTGGTCTACCATACCACTGTTTTGTGAAAATTTCTTTTTGGAAATGGGTCAAAGGCAAACCATGAAAAGCAAAAAATTAGGCTACAAGTCTTTCTTGTTGTAAATCAGGAAAAAAATTGACTTCAGAATTTTTGAGTACTATTCTTTGCTATTCCTGAAGGATTTTATCATTAATAGATGATGTTGCTTTTTAATTTTTAATTAGTGATCCTTTTAGATGAAATATGAAAAATCTGGAAAATCATTGATTTTTTCATATTTTCAAGAAAAAAAATGGAGGTAAAGCAAAGAAATACATTGTGTGTCTTAAAGACTTTTCAGCACATTGTATTTTAATACACTGTATTGTAAGAGTTTGAGAGAATGTTAGTCAACATCTTTTCAGACTAAATAGTGGGTCGGTTGGCAGAGTTTAGGCTGTTGTACAAGAGAACATAAGAGTTCCCTGACACATGATTCTGTGTCTTTGTTCAGCCTGAAGAGAATTTATAATTACCACAGAAGGGTGTACTGGGCAGAAATTATCTAACCATTATGAGACTGTAATCACTATTGTGGCCTTAGCTACACTTGTTCTAGTATCACAGAATCATAGAAGGGCCTAGGCTGTAGGGGACCTCTAAAGATTGTCTGGTCCCACATTTTGAGGAAAAGGTAGCCTAGGCTTTATCTAGCACCCTGACCAGTCATGTCTTGAAAATCTCCAGAGATTCTATCACATTCCTATGGGGATTGTTCTGGTGACTGATTGTTCTCACCATGAAAAATTTCTTTCCAATATTAGATAAAATCTCTCAAACCTGCAACTTGTACTCATTGCTTCTTATAGTTCCTTGTGAAGTTAGAGCCTCTGTCCCCTTTACGGCCACCCGTTAAGTACGGGATAACAGGGAACAGGTGCTCCTGGAGCCTTTTCTTCAGGGTAAAAAGTCCTAGCTTCTCTAGTCTTTCCTCAGAGGGCAGGTTCCCAGCACCTTGATTATCTTCATGGCCGTCCTTTGGACATCTTTTTTGAACTGTGGGGATCAGAACTGGACACAATACTCCAGGTGTGGCTTGACAAATGCTGCATAGAGTGGGATGATCGAGTGTCTATCTTTGCTCATAATGCCCCTGTGGATGCAGCCCTGGATCCAATTTTCCTTGGTTTCTGCAGTTCCACACTGCGGACTCTTCTTCAGCTTGTTGTCCACCATGACTCCCATGAAATGAATTATCACATTAGCATATATTTATAGCTTACAGCTTTAGCTAGATTATTGTGCCTGACCTGCATGATGATTCTTCAAAACATTTCCCAGTGCCTACAGTTCAAAATTTGTCAAAGATGAGAACAGGTTATGTCTGAGTATCCCTTGTAAATATATTCATACAATTCAATAAACACTTCAAAAACATGTGGCATTTTAGAAAACTATTTGCAGGTATTTCTACATAGGGATACCACAAAATCATCAAAACTACATAAATACAGTAATATCCTTTTCCTTCAGGCCTTCCAACTGCTATAATTAGTTTGAAAAAATATTACCTCTTGTATATATTCATTTTTTCTTGCTGCTGAAAACAGAAACATAAATGAATCATGCAAGCAAAGCAGGTTCCTGCGATTAGATTTTATATGGCCAGTCAAAACAGGAGATTATATGAAATTACAGTTAGGGTTGAAGTCACACACACTGTTTATGAATTCTATAGCTAGGATCATGAATTGTGCTCTACATTCAGATTTATACCCCAAACAGTGGTTGTGGTTGTGCCTGACTAGACTAAGGATGTTAAAATATTTGCCAAGGAATATTAGAAGAAGTGGGAGAGAATACAGAAAATGAAAACCTGCAAAACAAACAACTTCACTGGCATGAAATGCCTTTACAGACTAGAGCAAAACATGACAAACTGCAAAATTTTGGTTGGTTCAAGAACATAAGAAATGCCTATATTTGTCAGAAAAGAGATACATTTAGTCCAGTACTCTACCAGTGACAACGGGAAATTCTGTTTAGAGAGTGTATGCAAGACTCGCTGCTTTGCACAGCCAGCTTCCTCCATTCCCCATGGCATCCACAATAGGTGGCAATGGTCAGTCTTGGTCTACTTCTGCTGAGCAGAGGATGGGCATATTTAGCACAACAGTAGGGGATAAATTTCCAGTTCCACAAACCCACTCCATTCCACCAAACCACAAAGCCACCAGCCTGGCTTCCCAGAAGAAACATGAAGGTCTCTCTGCTAGGTTACCACAAGGAAAGTTAGACTCATTGGCTTTCAGCTACCAAGATCTCTATTAGGGAAGATTCTAAAAGAGTAAAACAGTTATTTTCCAACCCTAAGGTTTTCATGACTTTTAGATTTTATCTGAACTCTATTTCTGAGATTCCTGACACGGACAGTTATCTGAAACTAATGTGCTTGCAAAACAAACTGTTTAAAAAAATAAATCAAAGAAATTATAAACTCATACAAATGTGACACTTTGTTAACTAAAATAATGGTATTTAGAAGAACTTTCAATTTGTTTTAATAAGAGACTTAAAAAAAGGTATTTCTAAAATTTAGAAAAATATATGTAATAATTGCATTAATAAATAATGGTCTTATTTTAAAATGTTTTTCTAACATTTCCAATGCTGATATGATATAGTAGAGTACGACAGTATAACAGTCTTGTGCAAAAACACCAATACCAATCTTAATCAATTAACCAAAATCTAAATTTGTACAACTGTACAAAACTTTCTTACATAGTAGAGAACAATAACTGTATTATTACAAAGTAAACAAGTTCATAAGGCAATTAACAATTTGTTCTTAAGACTGATCTGAACTCCTAAAAAGGAGCTGTGGGATTTGCAGCTGTAGTCTCCCAAGGATAATTTTTCATACCAAATGGACATAGCAACATTTGCCATCTATTGTATAACACGCTTGTTGTGACCACAGGTTGCAATTGTGGGCTCCAGAAACTTAGAGATGTACTATATTTATGACAAAATATTTGCAAATGTCTAGAAATTATGCCAGTGTTTCTGTAACAAATTTATTTTAAAATTTGACAAATGGTAATGTGAACAGTGTTGATGAGGTTGGGAAGGTTGTCATGCGTTCTGTGCTGATTCCTAGCACAGAAAATAATCACACAGTGTTTAACTGCCCATGGAATCTTTATCTGAGACCTTCATGTCTCAGTTTGATTGCCACTTGATTTGGAAAAAGTTACTTTTTGCCATAAACAATGACAATTTCCCTGTCTCTTAGGCCCCTTCTCTGTTGGATAAGTACTGTGTATTTATCTGTCTCTTAGATTTTATATTTCTTATTCTGCTGCTGTCACAAATATCTATTTTAGAGTCTTCCACCCCATGATTCGTTGGTAAATTTTCCAGTACTTCAGCACAGCCTTTTATTTTGGATATCAACATTTCAATACTTTTACTCTCTGCTTCCCTAGTAAGCTCATTCTGTTCTAAGTACCAATTTCTCTTACACTCAATTGTCTGTCCTCACATCTATTACTTTATACATTAATTTTTAGCTACTAAATGGCCAGAATTTATTCAGGCCAGACAGAAATCTGAAGAATTTTCCTGAAATGTCTGGTAGATATGCAGCTGCAAAGTGACAAATCTCTGATATTCATGGGTTTAGATTTACCAGGGAGGTGATAATTTTTGTTAAATTCATTTTCTTATGCATTTGACTAAATCCTACTGTCCGTCGTCTTAGCTTCCTCCTTTCTTTTTTTTTTTTTTTAATCTTCTACATTGAAATCACCAACAAAGTCAGTTTGTGTTATCAAAAAAAAAAAAAAAGCCAAAAAACCCACAAAAAGTTTCATTTCCATAGTTATTTAAAAGAAAAAAAAGGGAATACAGCAAGAAATTCTGAAAAAGACTCAGGAAGCTCACATATATCCTCTACAGTGGAAAAGTAAAGAAAATAGGTGAAACATTATTTGGTGGTCAGCCATGAACAATCTAAAATAACAAATGGTGATTACTGCATTTACTCAAAATATTATAGAAGGAATAGACATATACCTCTAATTCTCTGTTTTGAAAGCAATTTCTTATTGACCAATTTGTACTTGGGAGACCAGTTACAGAAGAGTTTTGTCATCGTATACCTTAAGAACTTTTGTTTTATTCTTTCTCATGTTTAAAAAATGGTGTTCAATATTGAGAGATTCTCCTGTACTTCTTTGGCATCTCTTCTTCCACTTTAACAGAACACCAAGACACTGTAAACCAGTAGAAATGTTTCAATCTTGGAAATCTTATGTTCTTTATGTGAAAGGGCAGCTGGAGTACATTATACTCTGCCTGGAGATGGGTTCTCCTGGGATCTGATTGAGTTTATGGGTTAAGATCAAAGAGAGGACAGGCAAAGGTGACATTACAGTGGATGTCTGCTGTAGGTCACTGGACCAGGAATAAAAATAGAGTGGATGAGTCCCTTTACAGGCAGACAGAAGCAGTTTCATGTTCATGACCTCTGGTCCTCATAGAGATTTCAACCACCCTGTTCTCTGTTGGAGGGGCAGCAGAGCAGGGCTGTGAGAACAGACAAAGAGTTAGAAAGTTTGGGAATATTTTATTTCTTCATACTTTCATGCATGCAGTATTTTTAAAGCATGCACACTGAGAATGACATCAAAAGGTAATTTTTATTCAGACAAGATGTATTTTTTCACTTATAAGCATACTCTAGAGAAGAAAAAAATATTACCTTTATTTTAAAAGAATTAACATAAATTGGAGCTCCCTTTCAATCTTTTTATTCTGTTCAAAGACATATTCTATTTGTCTCTGGCCAGAAGGTCAATCATGATAGAAAGCATGAAAACAGTTGTATTAATTCAAAATATCCACTGGATGGACAACACTCATAATGGCAGAATCAAGAACAATCAATAATGAGATATTCTCATTTATGAGTACTACATGGTTTGTATACTTCTGTATATCATTAACAAGACTATCACAATACAATTGTTTTTATCAAGTTTTCTTCAGTAACCAAATATGCATTCAGACAAGGCGGATAGGCAGGCAGGCAAGAAGGAAGGAAATTATTACTAAGCTTCCTCAAACTGTAAAAAGCATTCTTTCACATCTGGGGACATTAAAATGACTCTGAAAACTGTGAACAGAAAAATGCGTACAAATGCTCTGGATATACATGCAAACATTAGTCTGGCTGCTCACGTTAAATGGATAGTGTGAGCTCCACTTTCTTCTCCTGTTCACTAGTATATCTAGCCACCTAGTTCGCTGTGCTGTTTTCACTTGCTTTCCCGCTGCTGCTTTTTGATCTTTGCTTCCTGCTCTCTCCCCTGCTGTTCTTTTCAACAGTGTTCTGCTTTTTGTTTGATGAGTGGTGAAAATTGCAAGATTCCTGACCTCTAAAGAACAGACAGAACTGCAGAAATCAGGAATCTTGTAAATTGTACTTGGCTGCTGGTGCATGGAATATTATTAAACATCAAGGAGGACTAATTTAAAAAAAAAAAAAAGTGCATATAAAATGTCTTATGCTGCATTACTGTGCACGGAATAACTTCTGACTCTGGTATTCATTAGTATATACATTCCTGGCACATCTTGTTTGGTTTTAATTTTGCAGAACGAAAGCAATTTCAAGCTAAAGGCAGTAATTTATTTTCTTTTTTCTCCCAATGGCAAAACTTCTAGAAGTAAGCAGTTGCCAGTTACAGTATCCAAATAATTATTTTCCTTTTTCCTTTCCTTATTTCTACGCTAGAAGTGGAACATTACGCACAGTAGGTGATGGTATTTTCATGATTAACTTGCGTAATCCCTCTGCCTTGAATAACACAAAGATCCCATTTTTTTCTACAACCCTGTCAAGCATGTCAATACATGTCTAGTCTTTGATATATGGCAATTCTTCTATATTTTATATTATGTGGTATACAATACCCAAATCAGACATATATTAATTAGTTTAGCACATGCATGTGAAGAAAATAGTTCATGGAATGGTAGCTAAAAGGTAGCCCGCACAGCTGTACAGAAAAGCAATGAGTTCTTTAATACCATCTTTATCTAATGCATGACCACTTTGTTTTTGGCATGTCAGTGCAAACTAAGCAAAATTTGTCCTCGTAAATATGAAGCAAGAAAAATGTCAATGGCTTACTTATTTTCAGGTGTAGAAACACTCTTAATAGTATCAAAAATTAAGTATCTTATAACAATTTAAGCCTAACACACTTTAAGTCTAACACACTTTAAAATTCTTTATTCTCATGCAGAGGTGAATCAGCAGCAAGTTGAATGAAGTTTTCAATTCTATTATCTGCATATATAGTTTTCTATTTTTAACAGTATACTTCTCTGAGCTGTGAGTGTACTAATATGCCTTATCTGCCTCAACCAGCCTTGCTAGCAGCCTCAGCACTCCTTTTAAACCTTGGTTTGGTCACCCAGACCTTGCCTGAGACATGCTGTAGATATGCCTGTACCCAACTGTTCTGTATTTCTAATTAGAAGTTAAAAGGAGGATGCTTATGGGTTTCAAACTGCTTGATAGGAAAAAGAAAGCAGTGTAGTTTGTTGTTTACACAAAACTCTATTACAATTTGGGTAGAACTTCAAATGGGAGATATGATGCTAGAAATGGAAGTTTGAGGCCACCTAAGCCATCCTAAGGTTGAGACATACAAGTCACCCATGTCAGTTGACAGCTCTTCCTCATCAGCCCTAAAGCTGTAGCAATAAATATTCTATGACCATACATAATGCATTCTTCTTTTAGCAGGAAGATCCTTTCAGGAATATACTATGAATAGCTACCTCTCTCCAGTAGAGTGACCAAACCAAATACTTAGCAAATATCCTCTCTCCCACTTCTCTTTTTCCATGCAAAACTACAACAAAGTTAAAATATATCCTAACTTGTTCCAGGAAATCTCGTGCTATCATACCATCTTCTCATCCAAGTCCTTAGTTAAGTCATCATCATGTCTAGGCTTCGCGAACGAAGATTCTAGGAGGGCTCTACCCACGCTTGATACAAGCGCGCTGATGGCTAAAAAGGCCAATGCGAGATAGACAAGTCCGGTTGCAGAAGGCACAGCAGAAAGACTCT
>JAYRBT010000001.1:71604768-71632226 GCA_036023395.1 Myiotriccus ornatus | reverse complement strand
AGCCAGCAGTGTGCCCAGGTGGCCAAGAAGGCCAGTGGCATCCTGGCCTGCATCAAGAACAGTGTGGCCAGCAGGAGTAGGGAAGTGATCCTTCACCTGAACTCAGCACTGGTGAGGCCATACCTGGAGTATTGTGTTCAGCTCTGTGCCCCTCAGTTCAGGAAGGATACTGAGGTGCTGGAGCGGGTCCAGAGAAGAGCAACCAGGCTGGTGAAGGGAGCTGAACACAAGCCCTATGAGGAGAGGCTGAGGGAGCTGGGGTTGTTTAGCCCAGAGAAGAGAAGGCTCAGGGGTGACCTCATCACTCTCAACAACTCCCTGAGAGGAGGTTATAGCCAGGTGGGGGTCGGTCTCTTCTCCCAGGCAACTATCAGTAAGACAAGAGGGCACAGTCTTAAGCTCTGCCGGGGGAGGTTTAAAATGGATATTAGGAAGAAATTCTTTACAGAGGGGGTATTCAGACATTGGAATGGGCTGCCCAGTGGGGTGGTGCATTCTCTGTCCCTGAAGGTTTTTAAGAGGATGGATGTGGCACTTAGTGCCATGGTCTAGTAACCATGGTGGTAGTAGATCAAGAATTGGATTTGGTGATCTCAGAAGTCCTTTCCAACCCAGTTGATTCTATGAGTCAGCAGTGCCCTGGCAGCCAGCAGGGCCAACCATGTGCTGGGGGGCATCTGACAAAGCATCGCCAGCTGTACAAGAGAGGTGATCGTCCCACTCTGCTCTGCACTGGTGCAGCCTCACCTTGAATAGTGTGTGCAGTTTTGGGCACATCCAAAGGACGGTCGTAAAGATAGTGAAGGTCCTTGAGGGGAAATTGTAGGAGGAGCTGCTGAGGTCACTTGGTGAGTTCAGCCTGGAGAAGAGGAGGTTGAGGGGAGACCTCATTGCAGTTGCAACTTCTTCGTGAGGGGAAGAAGAGGGCACGCACTGATCTCTTCTCTATGATGACCAGTGACAAAATCCGAGGGAATGGTCTGAATTTGTGTCAGGGGAGGTTTAGTTGGACATTAGGTTCTCCATCCAGAGGTGGTTGGGCACTGGAAGAGGCTCTCCAGGGAAGCGGTCACACCAAGCCTTACAGCATTCAAGAAACATTAGGACAGTATTCTCAGGCACATGGTGTGACTCGTGGGGATGGTCCTGTGCAGGGCCAGAAGCTGGACTCAATTATCCTTGTGGGTCCCTTTCAACTCAGCTTATTCTGTGATTCCGTGACTCTGCAATTCTGCAATCTCTAGCCAATTTAGGGTGTTGTAATTTTCTTTCAGATACCTTTTTTTTGTATGGTGTTGATGTTTACTTATAATATACTTTGTCACTAAAATCTCAGGGTCAAAGGTATTACAAGCTGATGCTCCTTTTATCTTAGTTGAGTAAAAAGCAATAAAAAATGGCATTTCCAGTGCCATATTTCAAAAAATAAATTAACTTTTGGTTGAACTTCTCAATACGGAAATTTACAATAAAGGTAAATACTTCTATTTCCAGATCCCTAGAGGTATTTGCTTGTGCGTAACTAGGACCTGACAGAGAAACTGTTCCTGGGACCATTCTCCATCTAAGCTGCAAACTGCAAGCCTTGCCTTCCTGTCTTCACCATTCTTCAAGAGCTTCCAGTGCCTGCTGAAATATAGAGAAGAATGCCCGAATGAGAAAGCCAGTCTGTAGTGGAAAGAACCAGTTGATGTTCTGGCACAGATGCTCAGCACAATATTTTTATAGATTAACCATGTACCAGATGAGGTTTCTTGTGATCATGCTTTGGCATCAAACATGAACAATGGGTCTGGCACATAAACTATTCACAAGCTCTTTTTAGAGCTGTAAAGGATTTGAAAGTGTCCATGTGTCTCTACTAAACAAGCATTTGAAAGAGAAAAAGCTGTCATTTACCAGCAGCTGTTCATCTTCAAAACATGTATACACATTCTCAACATTCCTTCCTTTCTCCTTATCTTACAACAATTCTAAAATATGGCACTTTTTAGCTGGCAGGAACTACAAGGGGAGGTCATGTGGACCACACAGAGAGGAAATGGAGCCCTAAATGCAGACCTAAGAATGACTATATAGTAAAAGAAATATGACTAACAGTTTCTATGCATAAATAACCACAAGTGTGACTTAAATTCTACTCACACCATTTCAATTCATGACCCCTGATGACACTGCCAGCAAGACTGATACCTAGCACAAAATATAATGACTGTTTAGAGGACGAACATAATCACGCCTTGAGAAGTGTCCTGTGGCAATTCATTCTTACAGGTCCCCAGTTAACAATAAATTTTAGTTACTAATGAACTGAAATTAATTTAAAAAAACCCGCAGCCTAACACTTCAGGTTAAAGCAAAAAAATACAGTACAGCAAAATCATATTTCCTGTTTTAATATGTCTTAAAATGTAGCTGCCTTTTCTAGCACAGAATGACTTTAAAACAAAATTGCATCAACAGTGAAAATTGTACCTCTGAAAGCAGAAAGTTTAATCTTTTTCTCAAAAACGAAAATCATAATTTTCCCTTTTTTGGGAGGGGTGGAGATGTGCGCAAGGGCAGGTGGGCAAGAGGAATGCAGGTGAGAAACTCTTTTTCTTTATATTTAATTTCATATCTATGAAATACTGTAAGCAAATTTCACTGGAAATCAAATAATCTAATATCATGAATCCAATATTCTTCCCATGTCATATTGCTCAAATACTTTGTCTTCATTAACATAAGGTTCAAATATGCAGTTCTTCCTTACTCAATTGAGAAATGCATATTCTAAGATATTACCTTCAGTAGTATTACTTTTCTCATTAAAATTAAAACCTAAAAAATCAAATCAATATTTTTATACACTTTTGTTTCCATGTTCTGTTGTACATATTTTACCATAAATTTGTCTAAAACTCATATTTTTTTTTATTTTTCTTACCCAGCTAGGGATATATTAAAGCAAACAAACAAACATAAAATCCAACACAAACCAACCTTGGCTGATACTGTCAGGCACATGATGTGACTCTCCCATGGGAATGGTCCTGTGCAGGGCTAAGGATTGGATTCGGTGATTCTTGTGGATCCCTTCCAACTCAGCATACTCTCTGATTCTGTGAAGTTTATGAGGAAAATTAACTATTTTAAAAGTCTAGGACTGAGAAACTAAACCCTGTACAATTCAAACATATAGGACTTCTTACATAGTTGCTTCAAGCTGCAATTAATAATGGTTTATTTTGATAGTTTTGAAGTTGAATCTCACTTTATCATATTGTAGAGTGTGTTACCATGAAGTAAATTGTACAGTCATTTATACAAATGAACTAAAAAAAAACAACCCTTATTGTTAACAAATTTGCAAGAGAAAGTGCAGTTATTATACAATGAGATTTTCTTTATTCAGCTAAAATATCATATTTGCAAGAAACTGTTACAAAAATATTCCCATGTTTTTCAGTATGCTTACCTGTCCTGAAGGAGTGTAGATAAAACACGGTTCAGACATGTCTCCCTCATTATTTTCAGAATTTCATTTGCTATTGACCTTTTGCTGATTCGTAATGAGGCATTTAGAAATCTTTTAAGTCTTGTAAAAAAGGAAATGAAGCAGTGTGCAGACTAATGATAATGTTCATGAAGAACATCAGCTATCGCTTAAAAACAGGAGGTGATTTGGATGGAATAATATATAAAAGACCAGATGAACTCACGTAACTTTCATATTACTATACCTACACTAATTTTACTGCCACTGATAGGCATTTGCAAATGAGAAGAGAATCATACAATTTCCTCTGAAATACTCCTGAATTTTAGATCTGTAATATTTTGGGGGTTTGAATGGATAATGACAGGAACAGTTCAAAAGAAATGTTTGAAAATTTCATACAGAAGTATATAATCATTGTTTTCTATCATTAAACACATGATTCATTTCAGACCTTAGTTTTTCGACATAAGCTCTTTAAATAGAGAAATTTAAAGTAGAAAGTGTTTTTTTCTCTATTGAAAAATTAAAATATTTTCCACCTCTCCTACTAACGAAGAGAGCAGGTGTAAGGTACATTATGCTCAGCAGAAATGTGGCAATCTTCAACATGAGTTAAATTGGCTGCTGCTGTCAATTTACTGCTCCTTCTACTTGTCCTTCTCCTCCTTCTTCTCATTATTATTATTATTATTATTATTACTTTCTAAACTGTCAGTAGAGAAAATATGGTTCAAAATCAAGCACTGACTGTTTATATTTGCAGATTGTAAAAGGTGATGGTTTTCTTGAAAAAAGTTCAACTAAAACTTAAATTTTCTCTACACAAGAGGGTTTGCCTTTTACTAAGCTTTATTTTGGCTGAAATGAACCATGAGTAAACATGCTAAGTATTACCATGAATTAACTCTTCAGGTAATATAGATTTTTAAGTCTATTTCACAGAGAATTAAGGTAACAGCAAATGAAACTAGAGCAGACTAATATTAGTATGGGAAAAATTACTAATCCATATTTGTCTTAGCAGTCCTCCTGTTACCATCTATTCTGATTGCATTTTCCATAGATTAACAGATATGTTTACCTGCCTTACCATCTGCTAAGCTGACTGTTTTCAAGTTACCTGCTTAAATGCCGGCAGGGAGCATAAATTAAGCCATTTGTCATTGTGTGCTTGTAAAATGAGAAACATTTTGACATTAGAAGAAGTATGTACAGAAAAATGCTGCAAAGCAACAGCCAAAGAGGTTACATTCCTATACTTAGCAAGGTCAAATGAGGAAAAGGTTGGAAACACTTAAGATCAAAAATCTAAAATCCCACCATGTTTAAACCACCTAGCCAGATTTGGAGAACAGTGAAATTGGAAAGCATCCAGTTTATGCTTTTCTTTTTCTTGCTTGTCTCCTGCTGGGACAATCACAGCAGCAAATTACTTCTTCTCTCTGTGTACAGAAGGCAGTATATTTTCCTTAACCCTTCCTATACAATACAATAAAATCACAAAGAAAGCCTTCTAACCTATTATAATTGGTAAGTAGAGCACTATCAAAACTAGGCTCAACTTGAGAGAGTTTACTTCACATACAATTAGAAATTACAATTTTCAAAGAATTTGAATAGACATTTTGTGGCACTCTAATATAAATTTACATGGTACATATTTCCATTTTTGAAACTTATATGGAATGAAAATTTACCTATCTTTTTTATTAGATCTTTTTGTAAATAAATAATTGCGAGGGGAACTTTACAACTGAAAATAAATATACATATGGACATTTGTGATGGAAAAGCCTTAGAGAATTAAGAGGTTGAAGATATCATAACCTAATTTTGTCATTGTTGTTAAAAATGGTTTTTAGTAATCACAAATATTTTCAAGGGGATATAAGGTAGGATTAAGAATTCTAAAAGTCACCAGCTGTATCTTTAGTATCACAAGAAACTACATGATCAACATATACTTAGAGATTAATTTTTCTCTTTCAGTTCTAACATATCTGGGAAATATTCCTTCTTTTTCCTTAGCCTTCCCAAATAATCATCTTCTGTGCTTTTTTTCACATAGCTAAGCAATAGATTATTTAGTACCAGGGCATGCAATTATTATCTTGGACCTAGCAATTCCCTTGGCTTCCCCAGCACAGACATACTTATCCTTCAAAATCCTGCTTAGTAATCCACCGGTGTGACACAGAAACAACAGTGTGCAGTTGTCCTTTTTAACCATTACTTAACTCAAAGCTACACATTTAGCACCTTAAGGCTTCAAGGGTGAAAAATGGGCAGATTGCATTAGTTTTCTCCTTCATGTCTCAAAAATAAAAATTACATGCCATCTTGTTTAACTCCCTAATGGGAAAAAGGAATCACAAAAGTTGTGGAAGGGAAAGGGAAGAATGAAAAGATATGCAAGACCAAAGCTTTTTCCTGAGATGTATCATAAAAGGATACCTTTTTATGGACAACTTAGCTGGCATTCCCCTTAAGATCACACCTATCATTCTTTCTGAAATCTAACAGAAATAAGAAAAAATAACAAAGAACAGAATTAAAAGTTTCAGAGAATCATCAGGCATACACAAAAAGAGAGACTAAGTATGTACAGGACTTTTCTGTACCCTTTTCTGTGACTTTTATGTTAGAAGAAGCCTCTGGAGGTCATATAGTCCACAACAAAAATAACAACCACAACAAAAAACCCACATCAAACAAAACAAAAGGCTTCTTAATGCTTTGCAACAGTCTGAAATGTGGTTTCAGTGTTTCAGTATTGAGAAAACTGGTGAAAAAGCTCAAAACAAGGAACAACGTGGCCAGTCTAACAGCAGCATCAGTGATCACACTGGGAATATCACAGGATCTGTGGAAATACACTCCCTTTGGAGTAACTAGCAGATTAAATCTTGCCAAGTAGGATTTACAAATGGATTTAAATGAACATCTAGAAGAAAAATCAACAAAATTCCAAGTTTCACACCCCAAACTATTTTGTTTCTAAAATTATGGTACTTTTTTTTATAATAATTGGGCTGTTGCTCCCTGAAGAAAAGGAAAAGAAAGGCAGTTGAGGGGTGCAAAATAAATGTGAGAGAATTCCTGGGCTGAAGAGGCTGCAAGGCACTGATCTTGAGTGCAACACCCACCACCTCATGTTGAGGAAGACCATTGCAGTCATCCAGGGAGCCCCAGAGACACGGGTAGGAATATGTAACACCAGAGAAGAGCAGTTGGTGTTAGTCACATCTCTTGTTTAACACTTGAAAAGGTATCATTAATGAAGGTTTTCTGTAATACTTTGGAAATTATTCATTAATATTTTTTGTAACTAAGTAATGATAATTGTCATATTTTTATTTGGATGTTAATTATTTGTCTCTTTATACAAGGGTTGTGGAGGTTTTTATCTACAACAGAACACAGTATTTAAAATGTGAGCATTGTAACATAAGCATGCTTATAGTGAAATTTTCTACATTGATAAAAACATAAACAAATTTTAAGTACTCTATGTAGAACATGATAATCTTCTGCCTTTATTGTATTCTAGAAGTTCTGCCTGAGGACAGATGAAGAGAAAGACTAATCTAATTGAACAGCTGCTTTTTTATTTGGGTAAAAAGCAGAGTAGACGAAAAGAAGCATGCAAAAAGTATTAAGGGTTTTGGATAAGACTGCCTGCCAAGCTTGCATTTCTGCTTATTAACTTGCCCTCCCATGAGCCAAGTTCCACAACCTTCTTAGCCTTTGAAGGTTGCAGATACTTCTTAACAGGACTGGTTATTGACAGCGGATCTTTATAGTCTCTTTTTCTTATTTAATCAAATGGGATGGAGAAACAAGCAAACTGTTCAGATGGAGACTAAATTATAATGAAAACAAAATAGTTTTGTAGGATTTTCAAAAGCTTGAATCTGCTTGTAACTTTTGTGTTGAACTAAAAAAAAAAATTGTTTGGGGAAAAGTCTTTTGTAATGTCCAAAACATCTTTTTCTTTCCTTATCTTAACATTAACATGATGTCACAGAATTGCACAAGAACAGCTTCACACAGATAACAAACTCAAACAAAATTTAATTAGAAACCAAAACTGATAGCAAAAACTGATAAACAAGTGCAGCGGTAACCACAACATTCCTTTGCCATTTAACAGGTTACGCGTTTGGTATAGCAGTCAAGGATATTCTTACTACGTGAACAAGGATGATGACCCAAAGCATTCATACACACACGGGAGGTCTCTCCCTCAAGGGTAACCAGTAGGTGGGTGCACTTCACCCGAAAGGGTCAAAGGATCACTCAAAGACATCCAGTAAAAAAATAGTCACTCAAAAGACATTTGGCACAAATCTGGGGTAGTGGTGAGAAGGCAACAATGAACTTTCTAATGGCAATTTGAGACAGAGTATTGTAAATATCTGGTGTTGCTGCACAAGCAGCCTTGCACAAGGACTTCTTGAGCTGGTGGATATAGCCACAACAGGGGCATCTCAGCTACATCTTTTCATCCAGTCTCTGTTTGACAGTTCCAGGGGGGTTTTCCCCATTGGGCATGCCATACCCTTATCTATGTGCCAGCTAGGTGTGCAATTTAGTGCACAGTTAAATGAATTGTTATTTCATGCACCAGGGCAATCATTAATGTCTTTGTCAGAATGTTCTATACACCAAGAGGCATTTAAAGGCTAAGGCATGAATATCCACACTTCCATAGAGTGGTGTCCCGTTGGGCTTCAGAGCAGGGTGCAGTGTCACTGAGGTTCCACCCCACGACCATGTGAATTGGCTGAAGAATGTAATTACTCTTGGCATTCCATACTGAGCTGACATTTATTGTGCCCAGTGGCCAAATATAAACAACGTGTGTAGTCTACATCCTTCATGTGATTTGGTTTTTGTGTTGTTTTTTTTTTTTTTTTAAATCCAGTTCTAATTATTATACTGTGCCCATTTTAGCTCAAGAGCTAATCATAGAATATCGTCAGTTGGAAGAGACCCATAAGGATACCTAAAATTCAACTCCTGGCCCTGCACAGGGCAGCCTCAAGAACCACAATTTGTGCCAGAGAGCACTGATGCCGAGGTCCCTTTCCACAGCACTGCTCTCCAGAATCTCATTTCCCCCCTCTGTATATATATGCAGGGTTACTCTGTCCCAGGTGCAGAATCCGGCACTCATGTTTGTTGAAATTAATATGGTTGGGTGATTGCCCAGCTCTCTAATTTTTCTAAGTCTCTCTGCAGGGCCTCTGCCTTTGAGGGAGTCAACAACTCTTTCCAATTTAGTATCATCTGCAAACTTCCTTTGTGTACTTTTGAGTCATGCTGACATTCTGTACAAAAATTGGCATCATCAGCTGATTTAAGGATGGGTAAAAAATCTGTTACCTGTGTTAGGTTCATCATTCACGTGAACCGCACTATTATCTTTGCCACTATGTTACCATCCTAGTCCAAGTTGTCTGCAGTGATCACTGTTACCCCAGTAAGAGTAACAGGATGCTCCATTCCTCCATTTTCCTCTAAACTGTTTCCACTCTCTCAGGGTGCAGGAAAATATCTGTTCCACTGTGGTGTCTTTCACGGGCTGCTTCTGTGGTTCGAGTACCTTCTTTCTTCTTTCCTTACCTTGGTGTCCACACTGTTGTTTTTCACATATTTTCCCCATACTTCAGTGCTGTGTGACGTCTTTCTCCCTTTTTTTTTCAAATAATGCACATTTTTCAAAGCAGCATTGACCCCAAAGCAGTGACCCCAAAGAAGGCATGCTAACATATATCTGTTAAAGCTGTGAGCCAATACAACTAGTATTCTTGGTTGTCCTCACAGAAAAAAGTAGTTATTAAAGCAATTTTTCAAAACCTTTCAATAGATTTTTAACTTTCGCATTTCCATACCTAAAAATAATCCAAATCTTCTGGGGAAAACCAGAATACACAGAATGAAACAAAAATGTTTTGAGCATGTTTTTCAAAACACTCTGACATATGGAAAATTAGCTAGCAAATGACTAATATGAAATCTAAGAAGATGACATTAGCTAGCATCATTCATACGAAATGTATTTCTAAATAATTGCTCTTGTTTGTAATTGCTTGCCTATGCCAACTAAGCACCATAAAGCAAATCAATCAGCCTGGATATCTGATTAAAGAGAGAACAAAGAAAACAACAACAGCAAAATCAGAACAAATCCTAATGAGTTAAATGGAAAACTTTTTTTTTTTTTAAGACTACAGAATAAATTAGGTTGGACAACACCTTTGAGATTGCTGAGTGCAACATATGACCTAACACCACCATGTCAACTAGACCATGGCACTAAGTGCCACGTCTGGCCTTTCCTTAAAAGCCTCCAGGGACAATGACTCCACCACCTCTCTGGGCAGCCCATTCCAATACCCAATCACCCTTTCTGTGAAGAATATCTTCCTAAGAGGCACATTATATTTTAATCATTGTTCATCCAGTATTTAATTCATCTCAAATACGCTGACAAGTCTGTGTATTTTAAGGCTGCATCCCTGTATTTGACTACCATACATTGTCACATTTACATTTTGGATTAATATAAGGGCTACTTTTAGGAAAAAAATTATATCTGGTCAAATGAAGCAGTTTTCTATATTACACTCTGGCACCATATGATGAAAAATAAAACCATTATTTTTAGGTAAGCTTCCCATTTAGGAAAAAAAAAATGAAATGTTCTCAAAGATTTTAAAATTTTAATTTCCTCCCCAACCACAGATCTCTAAAATTGTAAACTAACAAAACCACAAAGCTATAAAGAAGAGGTTTTTTCTCAGGTCAATGTTTAATAAAAAAAAAGTCATGCCTAATTTTTTGCCATTTTGGTTTGGCCACAAAAAAAAAAAATTAAAAAAAAAAAAAAAAAAGAAAGTTAATTGGATTTAAGTAAGTGTTTGATTTCCTTGGTAGATCAGAGCCTTTAATAAATATTTAGGTTTCATTTCTAAGGCCATAACTTTGAAGAAAATCCAAGGTCACCTGTATATAATTAACATACTTATGTGGATTCTCAGCTCAGGGTTACGATTGAATGGGGAGACTTGGCAACCTCCTGGGATCTTAGAAGAGGATTTTGCAGAACCCTGTGAGAGAATAATTTAATTCTGTCAAACAGGGTCTAAAAATGACTCTGTCTTCTGTGACTAAAACCATCAAAAATTATTCTTATTCAGAAATCTTGAATGCGTTTGATCAAGCTATATCAGAAGACACATTCTCATTACAAAGTCCTTCTTGCAATGTCTTTTAGTAACTTTAGAAATCAAATTATTTTCAAAATAATATTTTTTGTCTGAACAAATTAGCCTTTAAAAGCACTGGTTACCTCTAACTTACAAATATGGTAGAGGAACTCCTGTACACAGAGACACTTAGCCAAGAGAAACCATGCTCATTTTCAAGGTTTCTCATCTAGGAACTTGAGTGCCTTGAGTGGGAGAGAGTACCTTGTGAGCAAGGGTGGTCACCAGTGTAAGCGTGGTGGTGGGACTCACCACTGTAATGGTATGACTGGCAATAAATAGTAATGAGAACTGCCTGTGCAGAATTTAGAAGATCCTTGCTCTACTCCAGCTCCACCAGGAGAGATCACTTGGAAACAGTATGAACAACCTATAGCCACTGTCCCACATATATGCCACCTTTGTCTAGGTAGCAGCAGCTACCAAAGTCTGGTTTTCCAGTATCTCGATGCTGACAGAACAGGCCCATGATATTACCATATGACCCTGACATCTGCCTGAAGGGCTAATCTATTGTGTTTTTCATGGGACCCTGGCCCAGGGATCCTTGAAAGTTTTTCCCCTTGGGATTCCATTGCTTCCTACTTCTATATATCACCACAATATCTGACTAACCTGGGAGCTTAAAGTGAATCTACCGATAGAATTTCTAAAGTAAGCACCTCTGAAAGAAAAAATAAAGCCAATCTTATTCAAATTTTATAAACTAATCTTCAGTAAAACCTAAACCAGAAGTAGACAGCTTCATAATATGTGTACATAAAAATACAACTTAAAAAAAATTATTTAAACATTATTTTTCCTTTTTCATTGTCCTATCATAGGACAGATGATTTCCTCTTTACTGGTTCTCTATCCAGCAGTTTCAAGCAGCTTTCTGTTTATCAGCAACGTCTAAACAGTTCCCTCTGAGTCACTGGAAAATATACACTTTTCCCCTGTATGTCCGTCTCAGTTTACAACTTTTTCCTTCATGTGCTCATATCACAAATTTCTCACCATCAGCCTCATCTTTGTTTCAGAAGTTTCTTCTCTATTAAGGACTCATTTCTGCTCTCAGTCCTCTTCCTTGCTCCAGAGAGATAAAACTCATTTAGAGACCAGGTAAACGGGCAACTTTCTCCTTACTACTTGCTCACCCTTTAAGCAAAGCATCACTTTAAAATTACAGGTAAACAAGTAACACACCAATAGTTCATTCAGTGCATACATCAAGGTCAGTGAAGAAGGAGGGTGGAGGGAAAAGAGGTCCTCCAGGCCCCAGAACAAAGATTCCCCTGAAGCCCGTGGAAATGCATGGTGGAGCAGATATCTACCTACACCTCGTGGAGGATCCCATCCTGGAGCTGGTGAATGCACCCAAAGAAGGCTATGACCCATGGGAAGCCAATGCTGGAGAAGGCTCCTGGCAGGAACTCTGCCCCTGTGGGGTACTCACTCTGGAACAGTCTGTTCCTGAAGGACTATACGCCTTGGAAAGGGACCCACACTGAAGAAGTTCATGAAGAACTGCAGCCTGTGGGAAGGAATCACACTGGAGAAGTTCATGGAGGACTGCCTCCTGTGGGAGAACCCACGGGCATGCTGTGAGGAGCCCTATCCTGAGAAGAAAGGAATGGCAGAGACAACCTGTGATGAACTGACCACCCTCCCTGTTCCCCTGCACCACCGCTGCAGAGGAGGAGGTGAAGAAAACTGGGAATAAAGATGAGATCAGGAAGAAGGGAGGGGTGGGGAAAAGGTGTTTTTAAGATTTGGTTTTGTACTTTCTATTACCCCACCCTGATTTTATTGGCCATAAATTAAGCTAATTACCTGAAACTTGAGTGTGATGGTAACTGGTGAGTAATTTATCCCTGTCCTTAATTCCACCCATAAACTTTTCTTATGTTTTCTCTCCCTTGTCCAGCTGAAGATGAGTGATACAGTGGCTTTGGTGGGCACTTGGCATCCAGTCAAGGTCAACTCACCCCAATCCACCTATGCACTCCCAGCACCAGTAAAGTATATGTATTACAGACTATTTTTTTGCCCGGTAAGCAGTCAGTTCTCAATGTTAGGTTATCTGCTTTAATTTTAAAAGTTTTTTCTGTCCTTTGACCCTTTCTACTTCAGCTGCAATAATGATGCCTCTCCTAAGAGAATTTCATTAGTACTGTTCTGCCTCCTGAGAACATAAATCAAGAGAAGGATGAACAAGCAGATTATTTCATATCTATTATTTTTGCCTTTTTTAAAAAGTAAATAATAATAACATGGTACAGATACAGTGAATTGAAAAGAACATAATCAACCCTACTTCCATCAGTATCAGAAGTAACTTTGGGACAAAATGAATGTACAGGAAAGACATAGAAAAGTGACTTTCAGCTGTTGTTCATGAATACTCTGCATAATCATGTAAATTAAGGCAGAGAGGGTTGTCCTGTTCAGACTTAGAAATAGTTCCTAATCTTTCCTATAAAAATAGTTGGAAGAAACTCAAAAGTAATAGGGGTGATTACAGGAGTGATTGATTGAATTCTTTAAAATATTTCTGTAATAACAGCAGAAATTCAATAATAGTGGAAAAAAATCTTGAATTTAAAAAGGATTATTTTCATTTGAATTACAAACTGTATGAGCCACTAATAAAAACAGGATTAAAACAGCTGACAGAGATGAGAAAACTGAAAGGACAAAATGAAAAAAGGATTTGCATTCTATCTAATTATTTGTTAGAGTATGTTTGAAGTCAAGTGGAAATTCTTGCTAAATTAGAGACATGGTTGTAACTTTAAAAAAAATGTGTGATGAGTCAAAAGTTCAATAAAATATCAATAGCAAAAAACAATAGCAAGGCAAAATAGAATTTGAACAATAAAAGACTGAAAAAAAATTAAACACAATTATGAGTGTGTGATTGAGATCTGTGATTAAAGATAAAAATATCTACTTTTTGAAACAAATTTTTTGATGGAAAATTAAGAAGAAAATGTCTCAACATTCCTGTATCTTCAGCAAGGAAGCAAAAATAAATAGAGGCAAAAATAAATGCTTATTTTGCAATAATATATATATTCGAAAAAATTTTGAAGCAACTTTTCGGAATGCCTATGTTCAACTAGCAAATGGAATATTTTGAAGTGGCCATGGCACACAAAGTTACCAGGTAGGGCTTTCTGTGACACTGTGAAGTATAATTATACCTCCATGATTAAATTTCCAATTCCTAAACATTACAAAGTGAGCAGGCTTGAATCTGTGTTGGAAGCAACTGTACTAGAAGCAAACAGAACAAGCTGAGTAACTCAGCAGCTAATTTGATCTCTACTGAAGATAAGTATATAGAAAATAACTACACCAATACTGACATTTCCAGTGCCTCTATGACCAAAATCTCTTTTGCATCAATAGCTCAGCCCAGGTTTCCAAAGAAAATCTGAGGTACTGATTTTGTAGGGTACAGTTCTGATCTAATTGACATTACAGACAAGAATTTCATTGCTTGAATGAGACAAAACCCAAGTTTTTGCTTTCTATCATGTGATTCTTCTCAGAGGTACTTTTTTTCTTTAATAAATATTGCAGAAACTAATTTTGTTATATGTAAGTTTTGTAATATATTGTACCATGCCTTTTAGTAATTAGATATTTTTTAGTAGAAATGACAATTTAAGCTATAGATTTAAAGGTTAAAAAAAAAACAAATAAAAAATTTAAAACACGTTCTGAAAAATTGCAACATTTACATATTTTTCCAGAGTTAAAAATTATTTGCTATGTGAGGTATTCTTTTTAAAACTCTTCATGGGAATATTTTCCTGAGAATCTATGGATTATGTGCACTTTTGAAACTATATGTTTGGAGAAGGAACCTTTTTAATTTTTCCCATTTGCAATCAGATATTGTCTGAATTAGTTTATGAGGCTTCTGCTGAAGTTGTCTTCTTGAATGGAAGTTTCACTCCCACTAGGAATTCAATTTGCCTAGTTAGACACACATGTCACATCAGGAAGGAGTCTTGCTTTGGGAAAGCACCAGTCCTCCTTCCATTGACTAAGGATGGACTTAAGTTACTGCTTCTGAAAAATCATCTAATTTCTAAAGGCCACAAAAAAAGTGGCCCTTAAGGGCAAAATTAAAGCTATTAGTAGTTTTATTAGTCATTTCAGTTAGTATCGTATTTAATCTTAGACTCCATTTTCAGTCAGCTGTTAACAAATACAATAAGTGCACTCAATATAATAATATAAATAATAAATATAATTTAAATATATAAATAAATATAAAATTATAAATATAATATATAAATAATTAATTAATATAAATAACATAAAATAATATAAAAACCTTGAAATCATTCCATATTAACTATTAATGAGCAGACAGAACAATCAGATTTTCAGTCAGCATGAGTGAACATAATCAGTTTACTCAGTGCTATCATACCACTGCATATTATTTGAGAATCTAAGTCCAGAAACACATCCTTTTTTCTCTTTGACATAAAGTTTTACAGAGAGTTCATAATGATAATGACAACTGTAACAGAAAAATGTTTATCTATTGCTGCATCATTACATGTGAGGTGCTCACTGAAAGTCACTGGCACATGATCTCAGTCCTTTTAATGGTCTAGATTACTGCAGAAATATTAGCTTTTTTTTTTTTTAAAGAGCATCATTTTTATGTGCAAGATTTAGCAGAACCTATTCTTTGATATTTACACATAAAGACACAACAAAAGTTAATGTTTAGTAATTCCTTCTGTAGAGAAAGTAGACTGAATATGACTGTCTAATAAGATTAATTTTTTTTTTCCCTTTTATTCGGTCTTTTGTCAAGCAGAAACCCAATTGGAAGATTTTATTCCACATAAAGCAGGCATGATAAGAATCACTGCAGCTGCAAAGATTCCTTGGTAAAGGCCTTTTTCTGAGCTCTGCACATACAGCAGAATTGAATATCCTGCTACTGCCCTCAAAGGAATGAGCTGGAGTCAGTGAAGTGAGGAGCCAGGTATCCTGACAGTAACAGGCAGTGAAATCCCTCTTCAGCAGGCAGGTACATAACCTTTAATCTGGATTATGATAGGTACAAAAAACAATCCTACTCCTGTATCTCAGACCCACCTTGAAAAAGACACTTAGATCTTTCACTGCTGAGATGCAAAAAAAGAAAGAAAGGACTTCAGGTCTGGAAGGAGTGTTGGTGTGGCAATTATAGAAAGGATCCTTTGAGCGGCTCTTGGACAGAAGAGGCATAAGTCTCCAGGAAGACAAATTGAGTCATAATTATTTATGGCAAACCTATCAAGTACTCAGAACATACAAAAATGATGAACAACTCTTTCCTTTAGTTAGTTTATTATGAAATCAGGATTGGACAGTGTTGGGATTTTTCCTTACACCACATTAGCTAATTTCCACTTCTGTAAAATGTAAGAATGTATCCATTGACACAAATGCAAAGATTCATAGCAGTTTCTGAGATGTTATAGCTTATATAGACATATATTTATCTACAACTTAGCGTGCTACTCATGATGTGCTTGAATATGAAACATTTGAAAATAACTATAAAGAATATTGCTATAGATTTTTCCACCTTTCTTCTTTCAGTTAAAATAGAATAATATTCTTTGTTGTTCCTTCTACAGAAGAAAAATGTGCAGTCCAAACATTTAGAACTGAGAAACACAGCCAACAAGGAATTTCAGTACTTTGCAAAACCAGTTATATGGTTAGAATATGTTCACAGTGCCAGGTTTATCAAAAAGCTGTAATTTCATTTGTGTGGATATATTTCTTTTATGAATATATTAATATATAATTGTTAATATCTGCTTTGTAACATGTAAACTTTTAAGAACTATTTACATTTAAGTTATAAATTCACATATATTATTTCATGTGAAACTAAGCATTTGAAAACTTGCAGTCAAAAGAAAAAGCAAAAACCCATCAAAAATTACATCTTCTCATCACACTTAAAAACAACTGTTGGCAGAATAACAGCAGTTTCCTTAAAAAACAAATTAAAATGTGATTTCCATCTAAAATCTTTCTCCTGTGCTTTGTTACAGTAGCAGATGTTGTAACTATGAGTTCTGTAAAGTTTTTACAATTTTAGAAGATCAGCTGAGAAATAGCGCTGTTATGTGCTATTGATTCTTTGCTTAAAATGAAACTTCAGTCTAGTTATGAATGGAATAGATTTTCTGGCATCATCATCCTTTAATAATAGGATCCTTTGAGCTTTCCAATCTAATAATTCTAAGAGAAGATAATATTATAAAAATTCATAATATTCTATAAGGTACGCTATCTTGAGATATAATAGATAATCTATGACACTAAAACAATAGAAATTTGGGCTCACTGGGTACTGCTGAGGTCATACATGGATGCACTGTGCAATAGTAATGGATAAATTTCAAAAAATGAAGTCTTATAAAACTCAAACTATTTGCAAACCAGTTTTAAAGCAGAATAATGGCAACACTGACAGGACTGTATATTTTTGAGGCCAGAAATTCCGTCAAAACTGATTTTTTCTGATATATTTGCTTTCTGTAGGTAATATGTTCCAACAGCACTGTGATTTAAAAAGGATTTGAAGTTTCTGCCACTTTTGTGAAAATTTTAGGTTAATTCATTTTTTGGAAATCCAAACCACTTTATCCATCCTTAATAATTAAAGAATGAGATGAATAATCAGCTAGTCATCTTCAAAAGAGGAAGAACAGATTGCCCACTGTTCTTTGGCACTGGGAACATTGCATGTCGTGCAGAGTCTTGCTAGCATCTGCTTAAAAATATGAGAATGGGTGCATAATGAATTGAACCACACTTGAATCAGCCCCTTTCAGTGAGTAAATGAAGACTTTGGAGAGGGTCTGGAAAGAGTCATAGTTTTCTTTGATGATCTACACTTTGTTAGGTCATTGCTAGTTGCTTTTTAATAGGGAATTGTTAAACTAGGAAACTGATAGCAACCTTAAAACTTTCTCTTTGGAAGTAGAAAGCATCTGATTAACTTCATAAAAGCAAAAATATGCATATTTTATTTTTTATATACAATGAAATAATAATTGTCATATTTTCCTATTTTTATGCCAATCAAAATTTAATAATAATAAAAATAATAGAGGATAATTCAATAGTGTAATAATGGGGATGGAGAAGGTTTGGTGTCCTCTGTTTGTTATTTTGTCTGGGTTTTTCTCCCTACAATTTATATTTCTTTTGAACTATGTCTTCTTTACACAGCCAATCCTCCACAGAGTAGATACTATTTTTATAACGTAGAGTAATACATTATACTTTAAGACCTAATTCTGCTGGCATATCATCACGGAAAGATTCTTTATCCTTTGAGAACTTTCTGGCAGAATTGAGGAGTTAATATGTTTGGGAGTGCAAAAATGATGATATCAATTTATTCTAAATGGTACATGATAGTTGTTAATTAGATGATGATAATGATGATGATGTTGATGATTAATAATTACTGCCATGTTTTTAACTAAGGATAGATATGTAAAACTGTTTTCATCTTGATCTCATGTTGAAGACTTCTAGTCACTTTTTCACAAATAAAAATATGGAAACTAAGTTAATGTAGAAATAATATTTTCAAATTATATGCCAAACTCAAATTACTTTAAGCACAGAATAGAATCCTATTTCATGTGATTTAATTGTAAACTTTAATTTCTGTAATATGGATTTGATTCTGGTTTTCATAGAATGATTCCAAATTTTCTCTGACATGGTCATCTGGCCTTTATTATAGTTACATGTTTATTACTCCTTTCAGAAAAAGTTCATTTGAATTTTTCATTGAATAAAAAAATAAATCAACTGTATAGTAATACATAGTCTTATGTAATAAATATGGGCTTTCTATTTATCTGCCTAGCAATGTACATTATTGCTAGCTTGTGAAGTGGAACTGTGAGACAGACTGATGTGTTGCTTGACTGATTATTGTTATGCATGGTCAACCATTTATTTGTACTGCTTTTCTGCGGTTATGTTTGTCGTGGTTTAGCTAACTCTTGTACACCAGGCAAAGAATTTTCTCCGTTCCCCCTGGCCATCAGATAAGCACTCAACAACACAAAAGAATCGCCTGTCCACTAATTGCCAAAAGATTAGTCTCCTAGGAGATGGAGCAGATGAAAAGGTAATGTTTACTTTTTCCTCCTGTCTCCTGGGCAACGAAGGGAAAGAGTTGGGGGGGGGCTACCGGTATGGCTGGAAGGAGGTTGGGAGGTGTGGCTGGGTGCAGGCTCATGCTCTCCAGCAAGGAGACTCCCCTGAGTTTTTTTGTTTCCCCAGATAAGAGCAATTGTCCTCTTTCCTGCCCTGGAGGTTTGTTTTTTTTTCTTTTTTTCATTTTTTTTTTTCTTCTGCACCATTTTCCCAGAGGACGGAGTCCTGTCAAGATAGAGAAAGAGAAGGGACTGGGCAAAACAGTTTTCCTGACCAGCTGGAGTAAGTGAAATTGTCTGGTCCCTTTTCCCCTCTCCTTCCTCCCTTTCCCAGTGTTTGGGAAGGGAAAGAAGGTTCCTTTCTTTTGGTTGAATTGGTTTTCTCTGGCATACCCAAGTGGTGGGCTCCGGACATTACAAGTTCTACCTCTCTGGTGATCCAGCAGTGCCACCTGGTGGCTGCCATACGACATTACAAGCTCTGCTCCTCCAGTGACCCAACAGCGCCCCCTATTGACTGTGGTTGGAAGGGCACCAAAGGGAGCAAAATCGAAATGTTTACTTTTTTTTTCCTGTTGCCTGTTTTATCAGTTAGTTTTTGAAGGGGATTATTTGTGGGTAGAGAAGTATTGTTTGGTTTTTTTACTTGGTTTTTTTCGTGTTTCTGTTAATACACATATACCTTTTAATAAAGGGCTGTTAGTTTTCCTTTTCCATAAGTTGTTTTTCCTTCAGTCGGAGTCTCTTAATTTTGGATTTACAATTGCTTAGAGGAAGGAGTTCGCGTCTTTTCTCATAACTCATCCTCAGCAAAAGACCCTTTGTCTCACTTAAACTGGGACAATGTTGGTTTCCATTTCTTACATATGCTGTAGTAGATTAAATAAAAAAAAATTCTGAATCAAAAAAAATCATCACCACTCAAATCATCATCAGTATGACAATATACTTATTGATACACTGGTTTTCTATATTTCTATATTTCAAGAAATTTTTTCAAATGATAATAAAGACCTATGTTATGTTTACTTTGCATGTCAAAATCAACTGGATGCCTTCCTAGATTTTTATAAAGCATTAAACTCTGGCTTTCTTAAAGTTTTTTTTTTCATATTCTTATTTAAAGAATTAAAGAGGACACAAGAAAGGAATATATTTCTTTTCATTGACAGTGCTTTAACTGTTCTATCACTTGTACTTTTACAATAAGTTCTAAAATCTCAAAACTAGTAATGCAGACCACCTCTACAAACTGAGGTTTCGTCATGAGCATGAGGAACCAAACTGGAAGCAGTAAACAAATCTCAAACCACTTCTCTTGTATTGCTCCTTAAATTTTGTTAAAGTGAGTTTTTCTTATTTGCTCTTTCTCTAGGCTTTATTTTAAATTGTTATTTTATTTTTCATTAGTTTTGTAGATTCATTAAGATGTTTTTTTCTGCATATTTTATTTCTGGATTCTCCAAGGTAATTATCTCTTGTGTGATTGAAATGATACCAGAATGGCACCAAGGTCATCAAGAAAAGAAGATGACAGGGGAGTGAAATTGTGTCACTGTAGCAGCAAAGGAGAACAAAGCAAAGGAAATAGGATTCAGAAGCTGTACTTATTTGACAGCTACTACAAATAAGCTCTACTTCCCTCATCCTGCCCACAATTTAATACAAATTCAAGCTATTTCTCTATATTTAGCAGTTATTATATTTTCTGATTTATAAATATAACACGAGTTGGGGGAGGTTTTTAATTTTCCTTACAATTCAGTTGAATTTGTATGCTCCCATACTGTTTTAACTCTAATTTTCATCTTATCCAAAAGCAAGTTGTTCACTCATGAACAACACAGTCATAAATATACGTTTATATTTATTCTATGGCTATGAATCAGGAAAGCAGATATTATCATTTTCTATTTTAAAAAAGTATTTTGACAGCGTTCTATGGAAAAGAAAAAATAAATTTTTTAATAATGATGTATTTTTTATATTTTATTGTTTAAATTTCTTTGTTATTGACTATAAAAAATGTAAATATTTTTATTATATGTGCCTGTACTCTCTGGGAGCAGACCTGAGTACAAAGAGTTAGAGGTGTTGGTTGATGAGAAGCTCAACGTGAGGCAGCAATGTGCACTTGCAGCTCAGAAAGCCAACGGCCTCCTGGTCTGCATCAAAAGAAGTGGGGCCAGCAGGTCAAGGGAGGTGATTCTCCCCTTCTATTCTGCTCTTGTGAGACCCTACCTGGAGTGATGCGTCATGCTCTGAGGTCCCCAACTTAAGAAAGACATGAGGAGGGCCACAAAAATGATCAGAGGGCTGGAGTACCTTTCCTATGAAAACAGCCTGAGGGAACTAGGGCTGTTCAGTCTGGAGAAGAGAAGGCTCCAGGGTGACCTTAAAGAAGCCTTCCAGTACCTATAGGAGGCCCACAAGAAAGCTGGAGAGGACCTTTTTACAAAGGCATGTGTTGTCAAGACAAAGAGGAATTACTTCAAACTGAAAGAGAGTAGGTTTAGATTAGATATTAGGAAGAAATTCTTTATTGTGAGGGTGGTGAGGCACTGGAACAGGTTGCAAAGAGAAGCTGTGGATGCCTCATCTCTGGAAGTGTTCAGGATCAGATATATTTACCCGTTTACATTGTTTTAATATAGGAAAAAGTGGTATTTTACCATGAAAAATAAATATTTTATAAATCTGCATAATACAGCCATGTACTAATGTGTGTACATTAGTACATCATCTCTGAAAGTGGTTCAGAATATTGTAAGAACAAACAAACCTTGAAGTTAAAAACTAACCAATAGGAAGTACAGAGCTGAAGAGGAAAAGGACAGAATTAATTGCCTCCATCTCTTGCTTCTTAAAAAATGAACTGATGGGATCAACACCACTATCAGAGGTTTTACAATATTTGAATAGGAACTGAATCCACTTAACAAATAGGAACTATTACAGAAGAGCTTTTGCAGTCCTGTGATTACACTTGAAGGTGGGTGTACAGGAAAATATTTCTGTGGGTTAAAATTTCACTAAGAAGCACAAAACCTTGAATAAATAAACCCAAAGGTATGAAATTTTCTTCTGTACTTGAATTAATGGTTTGTGTAAGGATGATTTATCCTCACACTACAAAGAGAAGGGAAGGTTTTAGCTCAAAGACACTGTACTCAAAGGTTCTATGGACCTTTCAGAACAATACTTTATAATTTGAAAGGGCTGTTCCATCTAGTTGTGAAGATAAATTACAGCTGTTTTGCTAATTTAACAAAATTTCAGAAGAAAATATACATACATTTTTATTCACAGTAACAATAAATATTTGAGCCCTACAAATATTAAGAGTTACTTATTTCAGAACATTTTCTTAATTGCTTTTAGCCTGAACCCCAATCCGAGAGCTCCCCTCTCTTTTAAGCCCACCAAGTAATTTGTTCTGGAAATTATGTTAGAACTTATTCCCATACATTCTAAATGAAATTATATCTATTAAAATGAATTCTTTACACTTAAGGGTTGTTTAAGAATTAAGGCTCTAAACAGATGGAGTCATGAAATTTGAGTAGACTATCAAGCCCTCAGGCTTAGTCCTCTTCATCTTCAAAAAAGGAACAAAACTTCAAATAAATTCTGAAAAAGGATGGGAAAAAATATAGTCTACAGTATTACACCACAAATAAAGTACTAGCTTAATTGAAAAGTGAATTTTTGTCCCCTGTTTACTCTCAACTCAGCTGTGCTGGTTTCCGAAGGAAGCTGTCATACTGCAATGGAGCTGCTGTGCATACAGATGACTCTTGTGTCCTTATAGGCATAGACAGCTGTACCCATCCTTTTCAATCACATCAGCACTTTCCACTAATTATCTTTTCAATGAGCTCTGATTATCCTCAGTTCTTCACACCAGAAAGCCTTGGAGGTTTTTTTTTCATTCACTTTGTAGAATTCATGTTATGTTCAGAGTTTGATTATGTGTGCATGCTGCACATACATCTAGAGAAATTATGAACATGCACAGTAACAACACAAGGTTACTACTGAACTAGGAAATTTTCAATACCTAAGTAGTTGACAAATTCTGCCTCGCAAACACCAGCATTCTGGAAATTAGATTATTTTCATTGTTCAGGTTTTTTTTAATCATGCCAGTCCAAATCTTTGCATATTAAAATAAAAGGAAAAAAGCTCCATATACACATGTGTCTGTATCTAGCTATGTAGATTAAATAAGCAAATACATTTTGCTAGAAAACTACCATATTTTCCTCTTAAGGTCAGAAATAGAACAAACTACAGTATAAAATCAAATTCTGAGTGATGAAGACTTATGACAGTTTTCTGATCAGGAGTCCAAAATAAAGCTTCTAAAGAAGTTCCTACGCTTTTTAATAAGTATGCCTGAGTAATCTGTTCAACATACAAAGAAAGAACTAAGAAGAAACAGAATTAAAATATCAATAAAAATAAAGGGAAATTGAAGGTCCTCAAAAATATATGCTTGTCACCAATTTACATCACAAGAAGGTGGGTGTCAAACTAGCAATCTCAGTTCAGCTCCTTAAAGAAATGGCAAACAAAATTGTTTAGACAAATATATAGGAAGTAGTATTTCTGCTATTTAGAATATTCATTTTAATAGTTTTTCTTGACATATTCAATACATGTACCTCGTGTTTGAAAATGTAATTTATTAGCTACAACAGCTACAGACAATGTTTTTAGATCGTCAACAATCAGATAATATCTTCTACTGTTAAAGCTGATGTATTTAAACTATGAGGAGAAGAGGTTAACTTTAGATGTAAAGCTTCATATTGTTTTGGTAAGTGATGACAGGAACAATTTAATATCTGAAAAATTACAGAAAAGATGAAAAGAATTAATCTCATAGAGCTATGGCAAAACATTCTGTGTTATGCAGTTAATTATCCTTATTCTTAAATTAACTCCTTTCTTCTTTACATCTGGGTTGATATGACACAATCATGTTAGTAATGAAGCAATACAGATTATTGTGTTTATGCTATAAATCTTATATCTGGAAAATACATTTACCAAGACTCATTATTGAGATTTCAGGATCTGCCAAAAGGACTGCTGATATTTCAACAAGTCAGTTATGTATTCTGTCAATTTTATAATGAAATAAGTATCTGGTTAAGTATGATGATAAAATAAGCCTATCCTCTGAAAAAATGTAGCTATGGAGTTCAAGTTCTATTGTCTCCTGATGGTGTAATTAGTTAAAAGATTTTTTTTTTCCCCATCGATTAGAAGAGTTTGATGATTGGAATCTTCAAGAGGAAGGTATATAGTATCTTTAAACATATCATCAGAATTAAGAACTTTAATAACCTTAACTTAATTAACACTTTTTTTCATTCAGCCTGAGGAAGAGAGTAATGTTCTGAACCTGCAATGATTATTGCTTATAATACTCATAGAGGAATTGAGTTTAAATTCAACTGATTATCTTACAGATGAACAATTTTTTAATTCAATATTCCAAATCATTTTACAAGAGAACCACAGTTCCCCTGTAGTAGAATGCAACAGCACTATTGCTAATTGAAAAGCAGAGATTTTACATACTGGAATGCTTTTAAGAAAAAATTCTAATTTTTGTGCAGTGTTCTGTACAAATTAAATAAAAGAGTATTCCTTCAAATTTCTTTCCTATCCTCCAGCCCAAACTGGGATCATTCTGTTTCCCTAACCTCCTCTCCTGCCAAAGTGAATTCCATAAAAAACTGACCAAAAATACATTAGCCAAGATGTTCTTTTTTTCAAGATTCTCATACATTGAACATTTCCCCCCTTGTCATTTCCACTACTCAAAGCTATTATCTAACCTACAGCAAAAAAAAAAAAAAAAAAAGGAGGAAGTAGAAACCCAGAGCCACATCCCTGAATTTGTCCTGGTGGCTCTACAGGGAACATCGCTCTGGGCCCATTTCTTGTCTCACTTCAGGTGGCATATACCCTGGCTGGTATTTAGACAAAGAATGACAATAGCTGCCACTACTCACGCATTCAAACACACAAAATATATCCTATGGCTCTCATGACAGTATGGGTTACAGTGCTGAACATTTAAACACCCAGTTTTACATATGTTACCATCTGGACAATTCAAAAACATGACATTTGTCATTCTCATGCAACAGATAAGAAACAGACAGCTAGAGAGTAGGATATCTGAATACTACCAAAGTTTGACAAATGCTGAGAAAATAAAGGACTATTAATTCTGAAAAGCTGTTCAGTTGGGAAGGCCTAACATGAAAGTGGTTTTCCCCTATCTGGTGGTTAGTGCTGCTTAAACTTATCATTGCATTAAGGGAATGCCAGCCCTGGAGGCGGGACTGGATATTGTGCTGGGCACAGGCACCCTGATGACTGCTGTCATCAGGGTCTGGCTGAGATGAAATGGGTCCAGGGGATCCAGGGCAGGTGGGTCCTAGGTCAGGCACATCAGGGATGGTGGGGCTGTGCAGTGCCCTCTGGGACCTTTTATCAGCAACCTGGAAAGGAGAATCTTGCTGTCCTGAATTTCAACATCTCTCTCTCTTTGTAGCCCATCCTACATAAAACTCTAAAATGTGAGATGGCTGTTATCTCACTATAGCTTGTTGTTGAATAGATTCAGATTCTACTCAGTCATGCAATTAAAAAATGCGAAATAACCTGTTTGTGTAAATATACACCTGTGTATCAGCAGCTGATGACAGATTTTGTCTGAGTACAAATAATCCAGGGTTATTTCTCCAGATGTTTCCCAAAACAGTCACCTTAGTTAAAAGTCAGGAAAATTCCATTAAAAGAATGCTTGTATAGTAGATATTTAAGTTCCATGGTTTCAATTTGCAAGTGTATACCACTAAAATGATTCCATAATAAAAGACCTATGCAGTTCTACATTACTTATCAAGGAAATAATAATGAAAACATTAGCCTAGTCTATAATCTAGATTGTATACGAAAAGTCTACAGTTCCTGACATAAGAATGCAGCTTTTTTTTTTCCTGAACTAAACATAAATTTTAGTAGAACCAACTTCTCAGATTCTTAAGTCTGATGTTTCCATTTTGATCTTATTTGTCTGACAGAAGGCTACAATCTAATTCCAAGTTGGAGTATCTTATGTCAGCATTTTATTACTTTTTAAAACGTGGTAAAAATGGTTATCTAGAAGAGGCAGAAGAGTGGAAGAAAAATAATGAAAGTCTGAACAAAAAATGCATAATTAGTGCTGAGACTGTTTCGTGTTTCCTTCAGATGTTACTCAATATTTCCTCCTCCCCCAGGCGCAATGACAGCAAGACTGGGCTTTAAACAAGATCACAGAGGGAGGCATTAGTAGGTTTCATTCGGGCATATCCTGCATTCAGAATGAAAGCATGTCCTTAGGATGAACCTGTATCATGAAATCCAGTGTCTTCTATGTTTAATTCCAGAAATGGGAAAGAAAAAAATTAAAAATGTGAAAGATTTTAACTTCTGGGCATTATTTCTTCAAGGCATAGCTTAGCAAATACTTCTGTCTGCTTTATACAAAAGCGAACAACAATTCTGCATATGAACATTTCTATCTGCCTTTTTCTCACATAACAATGCGTATTATAAGGAATTTCTATTTCAGGTTTCACTTATGGGCAAGAAAAAAAAAGTGCCAGTAGTTAAATTCCAAGTAACAGTGTTTGCAGACATGTTAAAAGCCTGAACTCAGGACAGGTTCCTCTTTGGTTACACGGTAGAGCTGATGGCTCCAAAAAAATATATTCTGTACCCTTGTCAGACATTTTCTGGCATATTTTAGACACAAATGATATATATTAGTAGATGCAAATCCTTTTCTTTTTATAAACTCAATATTTGCTATTCTCAGACAATTTGTAGTTAAACTGCAAACATTACCTTGAAAATGACAACTACATGTGTTTGCTAGAAATAATTCTGCTGGAAAATTTAAGTAGAAAGTGGAGAAAAAAAATGAAAAAAGAGAAAATAGTAATAATAATAAAAAAAAGAAGCAACTATTTGGTTTAAATCCACAAAGGAATTAGTAACACAGATGGAGACACTTAAGACAGTCAGAAATGAAACACACATTTGTAGAGATTACGTATATCATAGATCAAATCAAGAGCAGGAAGGTTAAAAGTTAAAATACAAATTATGTTCCCAATTAAATGGTTTTGGTTCAAGAGATACAATTCACAGTGCACAAATTTCTTAAAATCTATCGAAGACCTGTTCAGAAGTGCACTATCAGATAGGGTATTGCAATTTTTTACAAAAAAACCCCATGTTATTATTTGATTTTTTCATGGTTTTGCCCTGGGTCAATTTGCTTTTACACCCCACACACAATTACTATTAGTTGAGAGAAGGTTTATGCAGACAAAAGAGACTGGATTTAGAAAAATAACATGAACATTTATTACTAGCAAAATAAAAACTACTTAAGAACTATAACTATAACAATTCTACTTAAGT
>JAYRBT010000001.1:71565736-71588625 GCA_036023395.1 Myiotriccus ornatus | reverse complement strand
TAGCAGGAAGTCCACCCTGTGCCACAGTCCTTACTCTCCGTGGTTAACCCTCTACCAGGTGTAAAGTTCCGTCTTCAGTATCTCAGCTTACAGAGAGCCCAGGGCCAGCTGGGCTCCCCCACACAATTCTATTTAGAATAATGCAAAAATGAATTTGATCTGAATGTATTTTCATATTCTTTACAGAAAAAAATTTCTTCAGTATTCATGTAATCTGATTCAGGAATACAGCTTTTTTTTCTGCTCAGTTTTGCTTTCTTTTTTTTTCTTTCCTATAACTCTGTCAATTTTCTTTGTCTTACATAAGTAGTTTCACTACTGACCACTAAAATGAAAGTGCTACTACCCAATAATGTGCCATTTTTCAGTTTTAATTTTTTTTAACTTCATTTATCTTGTAAATTAAAAGGTAAATTTATGCATAGCATAGGAATATATCTCAAAGTTGACAATCCACATTTTAACCCAGTTTGGTTATTAACTGATCCAGTAAATGTTGTATCATGCGGCAGCACTGATAAAAAAAGAAAGTATAACAGTTTTCCAAGCATGATTCTTCCCTGTGGAGCTGTAGTTACAACTATTAAGTGTATTGTTACTTTACCAAATACTGGCCTTACCTCCAAGATTTTTGTTGAAGTGTATCCAAACCATAGTGGTTTGCCTTCCAGTAGGTCAGATTTCAGAGCTCTCCAAGTTTGGGCATTTGTGGCAGCATTTTTTTCAATCACATACAGTTGAGGTTTTGATCAATCACTACATTAGCTGTCACATTTAATTTGACTTTTTTTATATAGTTATTTTCCTTTTACAAAGGAAACTTTTAATTGTATAGTCAAATCCACTTGATTCATTCTTCCTGTTTTCTTCCTACCTGTGTACACAGCTACATGGCAAAAAAGTTCATCATAACGGGTACCCTAAGACTGGAAAAGCCTGTGTCCTAGCTACCTTCTCTACTGCAGGCATTTGCAACTGATCCCTCAGGCATCTTTGTTCAAATTCATTCCATTTTTCCCTTCACTGGGCATTGAAAATAAATGAACTGGAGATTAGACTAAAGTCTTCAGGCTATTAAGTCAAAGCTAAAAACTTTATATTTTGGACTTACTGGTAGTTCTCCTGTGTGTCTTCATTTTTTAAAGTATTATGCATCAAGACATGGAAGAAAAACAAATAAATTATTGGTTAAGACAGTAGATTCCCTCAGGGTTTCTGTCAAACCTGGATGAGTTGACCTGAATTTCTGTCCTAGAATTTTGATCTAGCATCAGAGAAAAAGATTTATATATGTATATATATATATTTATTTTGGATTACTTTATTATCTCAAAATTTAATTTTACAGTGTTGGCCACCAAGAAGTTTTGGGGTTTTTTTTCTAATAAATAAAGTTTTAATTCACTATTTCTTTCTGTCAAATACTTTTTTTTTATGATACTTGAAGCATGTAATAAATAAAATTTGTTTAACTGAACAGAACTAGGCTAATTGAGCTATTGAGTATATATGCTCAAACATTATTAGAATTTTTTCTTTATTGTTTTTGATATAACTCTTTTTTATTTTTTTAATATACTGGATACAAGCAATTATAGCAGAATAATTCAATGCTTCTTCTTTTTAATATTACTAATCCAATAAGAGCTATATGATAATGCATCATAGCTAAAAAAGGGAATTAAGAAAAAACCCTGATTCAACTTTATCTATTAGCACTTGATACCCAGTTATCAGTTTACTTCCAGATATGAAATCTGCTTTGATTATAGGTGTAAGCAGACATGGAAGTGTTTGAGCATTGAAGCATTTAGAATGTATAAATACATCACAGTTCAGCAAAGAAAAGCATTTAAATATATATATGATGCCTAAAAATTTAAACAAGACTGAAATAAAGGAAACACTTGAAGTAGGGTCGTGGTCAGCTAACTGGTCAGCTAACTTTTAATGTAAAGCATAATAGTTTTGTTTGTAGCATAACACAGGCTCAAAGGTGCAAAGTTGAAAATATAAGTAATTAATCATAGGTGCATTTTGAGCAACATTAAATAGTTTTGTGGTATTCTATTGTCTACATAAACAATGATACAAGCAGAAGAATAATACAAATTTCTTTTACCTATTCATGTGTATTCATCAACATTTGGATTAACAATGTTACACAGCTTAATAATTTAATATATTATCCTCTGCTATTTTCTTGCCAAGTATAACTGTTTGTGTCGGAAGTTATCATGGCTCATCCTATAGTACATACTTATGCCTATTTTTAGAAAATAGTTCAACATTTCAAGGACTGAAATTATCATAATATGAAAGATATTTTCCAATACTCATTAATTCCAATTTTCTTTAAAGCCTTTTAGATCTTAGATTAAGACTAAAAAGCCTTTGTTTTAGATAGGGAATAGGTCATGGTTTAAAGGCCACCTTTCTGCTGAAAGCTGAAGTCCCACTGGCAAAACTGTAAACTACAAGATTTCAATTTAAATTACATTTAATTGTTTTTTACAGGAGTAAAGATTGAAAAACTAAATGTCTCAGCGTAAAATGGATTATCCATAATGATATGTTAGTGAAATGAAATGTGCATAAAACTAAACTTTGGGAAATTTGTATATGATACTAATGTTCAAACAAATAAATAACTTTCCCTCTGATTTTTTAGTTGAGCCTACATGTGAGTTATTCATGTACCTTTTTTTTAATGGAAGTGGACCCTACAAGATGAGTCAACGCCACCTACAGATTTATAATGTTAGAAAGATTGTTAATAAGGATCAATCTTGTGAAGTGAGTCCATCATACGTACTTAGCAAGGAGAAATATAGACAGCATCTGCTTCTTAAACTCCAGTGACTGTAGATATGATCAAACAAGACGAGCAAACAAATACACTTATATAAGGGTTAATTATAATTATACCATACATTTT
Organism: Myiotriccus ornatus; assembly: GCA_036023395.1. Classification (NCBI taxonomy): domain Eukaryota; kingdom Metazoa; phylum Chordata; class Aves; order Passeriformes; family Tyrannidae; genus Myiotriccus; species Myiotriccus ornatus. Next base: position 71,585,687 of record JAYRBT010000001.1, on the reverse strand, counting down.
GTTGGAACTCCTGTTCAGTTGCAATGATAAAATTAAGTTTAGGAAAAGGACAAAGCTTTTGTGGTTGTTGGGGTTTTTTAAATAAATAATTGATGATTTTTACTGGAGAAGTTCTACAGTTATGAGAAAGACCTTTAAACTTGTCTTTTATTTTTTCTATCTATTTATGGATCTCAGTCCAGTAAGAACAATCAGATATAATGAGCAAAAATCTAGCAGTATGATGGCTCTAGGCAGACAAATAATGAGGGAAAAGCTGCTAAAGTAAGAAAATCCAAGGAAGGGTGAACTGTTTATAAATGTGTGTTCCATAGAATTCCACTAGAATTGTTCGTAATGGGGGGTTTGTAGTTTTATTCGTTATTTTATTCCTTGTGTTATGCACAATCATAACACATGTGAACAACAAGTCAGAGACAAAGAATTTTTAGAACTTTTAGTTCTAGACGTACAGTGAGACCAATATAAAATATCGTGGATGAGATGCCTGCAAAGGGCTTTTATCTTTTTTTCTAAGGCATTTTAATGCAAGAATGGGACTATGCTTAAAAAACAGGGGAATGGAAAGATTATTTCAGATGAAAAAAACACATACTTTACTAATTAGTAGCTAAGATTACTAACATTGGCCATTAATCACAAAAAGGTAAAAGGAACTGGTTGAAAACCTGTAAACTTTAAGCAAACTTGACTCCAATGACTCTAAGCCAGGGCTTTTTCTTCATGCCCAGCTGTTATTTACGAAGCTGAAAAACTACACATGATATTCCTTATTTGTTCAACAAAATAACTTGCCATTTTTGCTTTATTTTCTACTTTCAAAGCTTCAAGTAATTGGACAATTAAAATATTTTCCATTACTTTTGTATTCCTTTTCATATACTTTATACATCTGTCAGATATTTATTCATCTCTGCCCTATTACTTCCTTTGCTTGCCATTTGGATACAGGTGCTGGATGTTGTTTGTACTTTTGATAATAAATAATACCATCTTTTAGCAACATTAAAATTTCTGGCATTCCTGTGTTCAAGGTTATGCTGTTCATCCTTTTGGCCTAAGATAACCTCTTTGATCATCTGTTAAGTCTTTTCTGAGTGTCAGAATAAGAACAGTAATGTTCACCGCTGTTACAATATCCATTCTGAATAGTCTATTAAACGTTCTGTGTGGTGTCCATTTAGTAAAGTAATGTAATCATATATTATCTGATATTTAGAAAGAAGACAATTTAGAGATTCTCAGTATTTTGTGGAGTCTTGTAATATACTTGACTTTGTATATTTGGAAAATCAAGATATTGTCCTTAGTACTGGGAATTACAGTCACCAGTGACCTTTGGTTTTAATGAAACTGCTCAGAAGAGCTATTGCTTTAACAAAACTGACTGCAGAAAAAGAAAACACTTGGTAATTTACCACACTGAAAGAATTAACTTATAACTTTTGAAGGATTGTCTAGTATACTGACATTACAATAGAAATTTTGTCCTTTCCAAATATAAAATTTCAAGCAATAAAGATGTAATTTTACAAAATTAAATTAATATTATTAAAATAATAATGGCAGGTTGTGAGCATAAAACTAAATTGATCAGGGTTTTTATTTATAGGTGGCTGTGTGAAACAAGAATAAATGACGTATCCCACTTTCAGAGTCCCATTTCAGGGATCCACACGTATTGCCCAAATTCTAACTTTCTCAATGCAATCATAATCACAACTTGCGAATTGCCTCTAGTAGTTTTTTTCTGAAACTGTCTTGAAAAGGGGGGAAAAGTTCTTTGTATTTGCTCTTTACGTTGAGAATTTTCACTGGGAAAAAATTTTCTCAGTGGTCTTGACATCCCTAATGCAATCACACTGTAATAGAATCACTCCCTGATGCCAAACACACTTTGGTGAATAATCTACCTTGAAGTTAAGTGCTTGGCTGAGGCACTTAAATTAAAAAAACACAGTCGCCCTTGGAACCTTCTTTACTGAAGAAAAATAAGTCACATCAGTGGAAGACTGAGATCTTAGATGGGTTGAATTAAACTATGGTTTGATAGTGTAAAGCTGCTTCCTGCTACTAGTCACCTTAATCCCTCCCTTAAGTCCAACTATTCTCATTTATGCGCTCATTAAGAGTTTAAAATTAAGCAGACTAATTCAGGCCTCACAGATTCAGATGAAAAATAATCTGATGGATAATATTCAATAATCCTAATCACTATTTATATTTTAGAGTGTGAAATGGGAGGGAAGACCTTGTCTACATTGCCTATTCATTCTTTTAGGTAATTTATATTTGTGGTATTTTAAGTGCCAGGCAAAGTTTAAAAATAGTGTAAGATCCACAGAAGACTCAGCTAAGATGGCTGTCAATAGATGTGTTCCTGACAAGAGAAAGAGTTTAAATATACCTCCCTGAAAATCAGCAAAACTTGATATTCTGTAATTTTTCATTAAAAATTAGAATATAGGTTGCTTTCCTTATTTCAGCAGACAAAAAGTAAGCAAGTTGTTTCTCTTGCTCTCTTTTATCTACTACACTGATGCTGGTTTTTAGTCGCTCTCTATTATTGATGAGAATTTTTTTACGTCCTGGGGTCTCTGTGAATTTAGCTGTGAAAACCACAAAGCACTAATAAATTATGTATCTGCTTAATAACAATGAAGCTTTGTATAGGTTCATTTTATTATTTCATTTACTGCATGACTGGGAGAGGAGACTTTTTAAAACCATAAAAATTTTGAGTGTCTTGATAACAACTGCCATATGTCACATCATGTTAGAAAGTGTAGTAATTATATTAAGAGAAGCTCAACACAAAGCTATACCCCCCAAAAAATAAAAATCAAATTAATCAATATATAAAACAGAGTAAATCAAGAAATATCTTAGGTAAATACACTCCTAATGTAAATGAGCTGGGGCAGGCACAAAGAGAGAATTATCTAGTTCTAGTGAATGGCCCCCGTTTTCTACTGATCACTATCAGTTTTCAGGGGTAGTTGATACATTGCTAGGTGAAGCAGCGCTGACACTTGTATGCTATTGTGCTGTTATAATGTGGCATTGCTTTACAGATGATCCATTTTCATATTCTGCTGACAACACACTGGAACATATTTATGTCTGTGCTTTGCACCATCTCTGATTCTGAAGTAAGTTCTGGTTACATTATATGTACGTCTGTAATAGCAATCAGTTAAGCTGTGGATTCTATGGAAAAAGGATTTTCTCCAGATAGGTTCAACAGGTTGGGGTAAAAAGTTAAAGTATCTTACGATTTTTCATACCCTGATTTTTTTAATAACTTTCAGTATTTCATCTGTTTTACTTTCCTCTATTGCACACTTCAGACTGCCATTCCCCTGTAGGCACCACAGACACGGCTGTCTCTGCCCAGCCCTCTCAGGACTCCCTTGTCAAAGCAGTGGTTTTTATGATCTATTTGTTTACTGGGAAAGCTGTCCAGGATATGTTCCTTCTGTGCATTGAGTGGTTGCATCTGAAAAGCATCCTAGAATTGCAGTAGAAGAAAGATACAAAGAACAGAAGAAGGAAAGAGGAGAAGGCTTTCTCAATATCAGTGCCAGTGGTTAGTGGATGTTTCCCTTAGAACTTCCCTACGGGTGCAACAGGCAGAAGAGCTCATGAAAACTCCTTGATATACAGGTTTCCTATACAAAGTGTTCAAGGCCAGGCTGGATAGGGCCCAGAGCAATGTGTTCTAGAGGGTGACACCCCTGGCCATGTCAGGGGAGTTGGAACTAAATGATCCTTAATGTCCCTTCCAACATAAACTATCGTATGATTCTATGATTGTCATGCCTCCTTACATCTCTTCCACCTTCACTGCAGCCTTCAATAATCATGAAAGTTCTGTGTCAACAGATGAAGTTACTATTGATTTTTTGGGAGGAAGTATGAATCTGTAGTTAGAATAGTAGTAACTCTGTGATACCCCTAAGGTGGAAGTAAAGGTTGTACAGGGTGCTGGAGTGTGATATTGTCTACAGTTCTATCAATAAATGTATGGAAAGGAATACTGGAACAGACATTTTTGTCTCATTTTGCCATTTTTTGATGTTTATGTAGATGCCAACTGTCATGAAATGAAATTTAGTGTGTCTTAAAATAACTGTACAAAGTAAATTACAGGTTTTATTAACTTTCCTACTCATGAGCAGAACTTGGATTCAGGACTGTCTTCTTTAGACAGACTGTTCTATAAATCTCTGCTTTGGATAAAAGCATTTCTTTGTGAAACATCTTGTCCAGATAATTGGTCTGCCAGAGAATGCAAAACAGTGGCATAAATAAAGATATATTTTTAATGTGCATGCAATCTAAGACTATTTTTGTGCTAAGAATTTTCTACTTAACCCTGTAATTACTTCTGGAGATAAGAATTTAAAGAATGTTTCTGTAGGACTTGACTGTTTCTGTTTCTTGACAAAATAGACACGTTTGTTCAACAATATGTGTAGAACATCTAAACATTATTTATGAACATTTTTCTGCTCCAGGTAAAATGCAATGAAAGAAATGTGGCTTTATGTTTCCAGTCACTTAATGAAAAGCAGCTAGTACAACATGGAGCTGTAGTATTAAAATGTAAAATGTAGATCTGAAAAACTCTGAACCACTGTCTTTTCTGTAACTATGCAGTGATGTTCTGCTCAGAATTCATTGTTTTATGTTGTTTTCATGGATATAAATATCGGTATGGAGTACCCACCTCTTTTTTTATTATTATTGCTATTAGGATTTTGATAGTTTTGTCTCATAAATGCATCCTTAATACACTGACACTATTGGTTGCCACCATACTGCAATTACTCTAGCTGTTGTACCATAGTGTCAAGTATAATATTTGGATAAGAGAAGACACACTTCAGAAATTCCTTTTTTCGTAGTTAACATCTAATTAAGAGTTGTTATTATTAAACAGAAAAATTGTGGAGAGAACTTTTAATTATCACTCTGTTAATAAGATTGCAACTTTTCATGTTAAGGTAGTATTCTTAGCATGCATATAGCAGTTTTGCATCTGTTATATAGTGCTGTTGAATGAATATGGGAAAATAACTGATGGTGTGTTGTTTAAGTAATAACCATCAAAGGATGGTTGTATGCACTTTTTGCCTATTTTCCAGTTAATTCTGTTCTCAAAATTTGAGATTTTAAGAATTTATGTGCAAACCTACGGATCTCTCATCCCAAAAGGCATGAATATAATAAGAAAGTTACTGTTGAAAGAAAGTTTTAGCTATAATCATATGAATCAAATAGTTCAATAATGACAGCTTTCTCCCACATCATAAGAAACTAAATGCCATTCATAAAATAACCAGTCAGCTGGAAAATACACACAGATGAGCATTTTCTGCAGTGCTGTCATTATGTGTAACATGGCCATGATTCTTGATATTCAGTACTTTAATGACTTTATCGTACAGAGTTTCCCATATTCATACATAATAGTTAAGTACCCTATGGTGAAAATATAAGCTGAACAGCCGTATGCCTGCAGTCTTCTTGCAGACTGGGCAGGTTTTTGATTGGCTCTAGCAGGTTTGGGGAAGTGACCATTTCAGACAGGACCCAGCCAAGTAGAAAATGGGCAGATGCTGTAAGTTGCATAATCAGTACAAAGTACAAAGTACTCATCTGCCATTTATAGCACACGAGATTAACTGATGGGATACCGACTGATTCAGGCTAATTTAATGACAACGTCTAACCATCTGGTTAGAAAGCTGTATTTTACAAAGGCCTAATGCTGACCCACATAAGTTAGCCTAAAAAAATTTGGTAAGTTTAATAATGGATTATACATCAAAGCAAGAACTCATTAGTGTTACAAGTCATGAAATATTTATTTTTAATCTGACAGTTCTACTACTGCTAAACAATACGTGATTACCCTGTGAAGCAGTATATATAATAAATGACTGACTACTTTTCTGCTGTGCTAGTAAATGCAAAGCTTTCTGAGCCTGATGATTTTACTTGCTGACAGTGTAAACTGTGGGAAATAGATGCTCCCTTTTTTTCAGTGGCTTCTCCAGCACATCTTCCTTTGCTCTTTGGACTTAACTTATAATTTTGCAACAGTATTCACCATAATTGACAAATTCAACTGACTCGTAATTTCTTTGTATATAGCTTGATTTCACAAATAGTCAGCATCCTGGAACCCAAATTATACCCATGAGGCTTTTGCCTGAAAAGTCTTTTGGAATTTCATTGAAGAAGGAAATTGGTGTAAAAAAATTACATCATTCAGAGCATAATATGGCTGACAAGGTCCAATTTACTAGTGATGGTCTGGGACTTTGAAAGAACTCAGCTTGACTTTTAAAGCTCAGAGCTGACAATTAGAAAATTTGCATCAACAAACTTTATTCGAGGGCAGTGAAGTGATACCCATTCAATTTCCTCCATGCAATTTTTATGGATTCATTGTTATTAACAGACTCACATACTAAAATGTTTCTGAAATATGGCAATGATGAGTGTTTTCAGGCAGGTTATGTTATTTTCAGAAGACATTTTATATTGTATAAATTCATAATAATATATTCACATTTTTTTCCTAATTTTTCTCTTTGTTAATCATGTTTAAATACAATTTAGGTGTAATAGTGTATAAAAATTGATGAACATCATATGACACATTCTATTCAAAATATCCAACATCTGGAAGTGGAGGAAACTGCTGAAAAATCAGAAGGGTATGTTTCCATACATAAACTTTACACATCTATTAAAGGTACTATCAAATTCTTTGAGGTATAAAAGTAAAACATACCACTTGCAACAAACACTATATGCAATATACAACATATGTATTGATCCTTACATTATCCCTTCACTAAAATCTATGGAAAAAAAATATAATTCCCTTTGAAACTGTTTAAGTAGTAGGACCTACTTACTCACAGATTTCAAAAAACCTCAGATTTCTATTCTGTTGGAAAATTCCATTAGTTTTCCTAGTAAGGAAATACTATTTGGTCACTCCAACAGTCAACAAACCATTTTAAAAACTGTATGCACACAGCACAGAGAAGCTCTCCTTCATCTGAAATAGATTGTCTAGAAAAGTACAGCACACATTGAGAATCTGCATTTTCCCTTTATGCAAAAAAATATTCTAAGCTACATGCAATCCACTATCTGGTCTCAGATCTATACAGCTCTTGAATAATGAAAAAAAAGCTGACTCACTGGGGAACTCTGTCCTTTCAACCATTTGAAAGGGGCAAATCCTCTGTCATCTTCAGAGCATGTAGTCCAAATAATAGTCAAGAAACTGCTTTTCAGTACTTAGTTGTACTACCAGTTTTCTTTCATGGTTGTTGCTTCTTTGCAATTGTTGTCCATGTTTAAGGTTCATCTTAAAATGAAAAATACAAATTACATTAGGAATGCAAAGTTTCTAATTTTAGCTTCTTTTTTTTAAGCAGCAAAAGTTAGAATACCTAGGATTCTCTTATCAAGGTATATCTCTTAAGAAAACTGACACCCCAACCCCCCTAGGATATTTCTCTTCCAAGTATTTCTTCTATGGTCTTGGTACTACTCTTTCACACTGTAGTTTGTTTATTTCACTGTTAGAATTTGCATCTCACCTTCTTTTTCTCTCTTTCTCTCTTTCTCAGGGCAAACTTTCTTTGCATGGTTGACCTGAGAGCTACCTCTTGGTCAAATTACGTCTGGTAAGATACAAATGTGGATGCAAATAGTGTGTGTGAACAGGACAGTAAAATCTGTTTTAGAGGGTGTTTGCACAAAACCGATCACACCAAAGTGACAGCCAGTCATCAGCTTGTCCAAAAAATAAACTTTCACTTACATATTAAAGGGAAAACTCAAAATATCAGCATTCAGCTGCACAGACAGTTTCACTAAAAGGAAAAAAGATGTCTTCTTTTAATCAGAAAATCAAGAAGTGAATGAACTCCTACCTACATCTGTAATCTGATGCTGAAGGCAGACTCACATATAAATGGAAGACATTGACCACATTAGGGTGTAGTCTTCTGTATCTCTGTCTACTTTTTGACAAAGACTAATTAATCGTATCTTATTTTTAGAAACCACAGTGGAACGCCACTGCCAGAATGAGGCATAAAAGCAAAATATACCACTTGCAACAAATACTATATGCAGTATACAACATATATATTGATCCATATATTATCCCTTCCCTAAAATCTATGGAAAATTTGAAAACTCATTGAAACCAAGTCAAACCCCAAATATCTCTGTTTTCAAACTCTTATTTAATAATTCATATTATAAGATTGTCAGAATAAACTGCAACTCTCAGAGACCCCATTCCTCATTTCTCCCACCATGGGATCTGCTGCCTACTCTTGTAATAAAACGCAAAAATACAATTGAAAAAATATTGTAGTGACAGAATATCTAGGTTGTCATTCTGAAAAATGGACTGAACGCTTTTTTTTTTAGACATGGAATCTGAAAGTTTCTTCTGACAAAGTGTCAAATATAATTCCAAGAATGGTCTGCTTCAGTTTGTACCTACATTTTTTCTTTTTCTCATCCTCTAGATATGCATCCTCAAAATGCAAATCTGTAAAAAATATCAACTGTAAAATTAGACATTACAAGTAGATTTCAGGGATTTGTTTTCTTTTCTTTTCTACTCCACTTCCTTAACAAAGAAAATAGTGGAGCAGTGTCAACCAGAGTAGATTATTTTTAATTTTCATTTAATTATAACATAGACATTTCTTAGATAATATTAAGCATGTTTTTCAAACAGTATGCTCTGATTTTACTCTGGCTTTGATCACTTCTCTTAGGATGTTAAGCCTCAACTTCATTACAACGAAAGGCTTCACTCTGTTTTAACATCCTCAAAAAGTTCTTCCTTGTTTATGATCAGCAGATCCAGCAGAATCCTCTCCTAAGGGTTTGTTATCACCTGCACAAAAACTGTCCTTTACCCTTTGCAGAAATCTCCCTAATTGTGACCACTATGTTTTCCTTTGAGCAGATACCAGTGTCATTAAATAGCTCTTCAGATCTTTATAAGTACTTACTTGACTGGCTCATCACCAGTTTCACGGCAAAAGAGTCCCTGCTTTCCTGTCCTCTCCTTCCTAACTTACTTTTATCCAGCAACTGCAGAACTTTTGTCACAAGAGCTATCCCACAATGGCTTTGTAATCATAAGGAGAATATTTCTCTGTGTCCTCTCACAGACCTCTAAGTCCAACTGTTTTCTATGTTGCAAGCATTTGTTAACAAGCATTTTTCACTTCATCCTGTGTTCCTTTTTTTTTGTTGTTTTTGTTTGTTTGTTTGTTTTTGTAGGGAAACTGTAATAGCATCCCCAGCTATGCTGTCCTCTGGGGACTTAATGTCTTTTGTATCTGATCTTTTCTTCAGACATTAGGCATTGTCCCCCAACAAACCCATTTTAAAGTCCACCTCAGCAGGTTAACAAGCATGCTAGCAAACTGCTCCTGTTTTACTTTGTCATGTGTATTCTATCTCCCAGGAATTACTCATTCTTCCAAGAAGGTGGAGCCGTCATAAGACCCAAAACTTTGCATATAACAGCTGCTGTGCACTCAGATGTTGACCTACGGATATCTCTGCTCCTACCTGAGTCTTTCTCCTTTACTAGCAAAAAAAAAAAAAAAGAGAGAACTACCTTGGTTCCTGACCTCTTCACCCTTGCCTCAGAGCTCTGATATATATATATAAAAATATATATATAAATATATATAAGCTTGATCTCTCTTGGTGGTATCACTGACTACTACATTGATGAGCAACAACTGCAGGCTGATAGTCCAAGGCTTGATTTCTTGCATCTACTCTTTTCTTGAAAACTCAGAGGTGTAACCCTGGAAAAATCTACAGGAAAAATAACAGGAAATAATTTTTATTCTTTTATAGTGACATAAAGGATACTGGAGATTCCATAGAGAAGCATCCTAAATATGAACTATTGTAAGGTTATTTTTTGTGTAGTTTTATCAGAAGCTTCTGCTTATTTCTAGACTATTATTTACAGATGACCAAACGAGTGATCAGAAATAGTAAAAATTAAAAGGTAAATCAAATCTATTCTGATTACTATTTAATTGTAAAATAAAAAAACATATAATTATGTTTGTAATTTTAAACTCAGCATAGAAAGTATCCTTAATTTTGTGTAGAGAGCAAAACACATTAATAGAACTGCTTATACCAGTGAGAAGATATCTTACCAGAATCTGTAAATTTCACATATAGTATCTGTCTGCATCTTCTTTTCCAAAAATCCCTTTACGCAGGTTACCCCTTCGTATAGATACAAATACTCTTGGAATGACTGTTAAGCAGATATAAACTGACTTGAAATTATTTAATAATTTTAAAAATTGAAATTTGAAATTGGCTGATTTGCTAACCCATGCAAGACAGAGTGTTTGACCTTGACTGTGAAAATCATAGAGAAAATATACATAGATGTACACATTTTCACACATACACATAAAGGAAGTACATAATAATTGCAGCACAGAATGAAGTGAGTCAGAATTTTGAAGAAAAACATGGGAATATGCAACTACCTATGCATTAAGGACAGATTTCTCTGGTGGTTTATGTATATAAACCAATTAATCTTTGAAATAAAGACATTTTTTATAATTATAGGAATCAATGGCTTAACAACTCAGACTAGAATTGTAAGTATAACAAATAACTTGAGAATTTTACCCATGAGCTTCAACCATGAGTTAGTTCAAAAACATTTTTATTTATTAACAGGTCCCCATCTACATCTTTAAATTAGTTGTTGCTCTTATTAACAAAATAATTTTGGTCCTTGTTCAGTAGTCACAGAGTGTTACCTAATAGAGTAATTCAGGCTGCCACAGCTTTTTTTGCCTAGATCAAAGTGGTTCTTATAGTTCTTTTGGGACTTATTTAATATCAAAAATGGTCTGCAGTCTGGAAATTGGTCATATATTACAGCACATCCAAATGCACTTAATATCTATGGCCACCTCCTCTGTTTTTAATTTCTTCATTAATTGAGAGTTTCTTTAATGACAGAAAAATTCTGTATCTTGACACTCTGCACCTTGATCTACATCATAGACGCCTGACACCCTTCCCACTGCCCCTTGATGATATCATCAGCGTGGGCAAGATGGTGCCCACATTATCCATATGAAGTCGGATTCTCTCAAATCGCACTGACAATGCTGGGGCCAAAGGGTGGTGTGAGTCTTACCTGCACTCAAAACGCATTTGCACAATTGACTGTCGCTGTGAGATGACCCAGACATCAAATTGCCTGGTAGCCTGATGCAGTCAGGGCACCGGGTGAGTTGCCATACAGGTGCATTCTGCTTATCTTTCTTACAGCCTTGGTGACATTTGGTTTATGAAAGGTTGTCAGACTCCATTACTGTTCATATCACATATGTTTACTCTCTTTGTAGACAGAAAGGAGATTTGACATCCTTCCCTCTCTCTCCCTTATGACAGCCAATTGCATATGTTGGGCAAAATCATCAGTGCAATTATGATTTATAAGAAAAGATGATACTTAAAATACAAAACCAATGAATAAATGTAAATTATTGAGTTTTTCTACAGGAAAAATACCAGTGTTTCTTTGAATACCCTTTGTCTTTTATTCATTTTACTTACCAGACCGTAATGTGTTTTTCATTTTAAGTGATGAATAATTAAAGATTTTTCATGTGTAACGGTAGAAGTACTATATGATATTTAATTACATCTGCTATGAAAATGTTTCATCACTTAATCAGTAAATCAAACTTGATCACAACATGATGCTATGCATTGAGTGGTTACACATGCTTTGGGTAATTCTGTGTTGGATCTCAAATAACTTGAGATTTTTGTTGGCACAAGTTGGTTAGAAAAGCTTGTAAAAATAAAACAAAAGAAATATAAATGTGTTCTCTTTCTCATCAAGTTTGCTTAGCATGATAAGGTTCTCTAAAGCAGAGGGGGAAAATATAATCATAATGAAATATTTTAAAAAGAAACCCTCCAAAGCCAGACCAACTAGAGTAAACTTTTTTAGAAAAAAAAAAAAAAAAAAAAGTGCTGCTATTTTATGACAGAAATAGATATCCAGTTCTTCAACTCATGGAAATGAATGATGGGATGCCTACGTGTGCAACAGAACACTGTCTCTTGTGGCAAACTTGTGGGTGCATTCCCAGAATTGGGAAAGGTACAGAAATTGCTTTTAACTCACTGAAGATTATCAGTCTTAACAATCTTATGGTTGCCTTCCTGGCAGTCATATTATTGTCCTTGACATGCAAAGATAAGTATTTAATGAGTGTTTGTGCCCTTGGATTTTAGTGCAGAGATGAAGGGAGACTTTTAGAAGTGTTTTACATACTGAGGAATGCATTTTGGAGCCTTGACAGTAAAATAACTTTATAGGCAAGTACATATCATAGAAACTTAGAAACATAGAATGATTTGGGTAGGAATGGACCTTAAAGATCATCTAGTTCAAACCCCCCTGCTGTGGGCAGGGAGACCTTTCACTAGACCAGGTTTCTCAGAGCCCCATTCAGTCTGGCCGTGAACACTTCCAGGGTGTTTACAACTTCTCTGGTCAACCTGTTTTAGTGCCTCACCACCTTCATAGTAAAGAATTTCTTCCTATTACCTAATCTAAATCAATCCAGTTTCAGTTTAAAGCCATTACCCCTCCTCCAATCGTTACATGCCCTTGTGAAAAGTTCCTCTCCAACTTTCTTTTCAACCCCTTTTTAACTACTGGAAGGCTTCTCTCTGCTGTGGAGAACATCTCTCTGCTCCCCATAGAGCCTCAGCTACTCCACACTGAACAGTACCAACTCTCAGAGCCAGTCTTCATAGGAGAGGTGTCCCAGTCCCCTCATCATCTTCCTGTGTGTATATATGTATATATATCTATATATATCTCTAAAATTTTCTGTAAGTTTTGTGTCCTGTATAGAATTTAAACCTACTAAAAATACAAACATTGGATAATTAGCAACAATCTGGCATTTTGTTGTTATAGGTTAAACAAACTGTTGTCATATAGGTAGAACTTCACTTTTAAAAACTACATGAGCATACTCACCTAGAGAAAACTATTTCTTATTTCTGTCTCATATATTATCATCTCTTTCACAAACACAATAATACAGGTTTAGTTGTGTAAATTACATTGAAATATTTCAATATACATTCAGTGACTTAGTTATTAGGTTTTGTTCCCACTGTCTTTTGCTTGACTGTTATTTTAAGCACAAGTAGTTATAGTGTTGTTTCAAAGCACAAGGTGCTCAGCAACTTGTATTTTTGATGCATATGGTACAGACAAGGGAGCAAGAAGATTCCTTGAATAATTTCAATAACCTTGAAAGAGCAAGCAAAGTCTCTCCAAAAGTAGATGTGCATTATAAAAAATATATACATTTCCAGTTGGAAGATCTAGCAGGACACTTTGGCAAAGTTCCCAGGCTTCTCTGTGTAATTCACTGAGGAATACTTCTGTCTCACTCTGTAAATAAGCAGGTAAGACTAGATTTCACTGCTGAAAAGAAGGTATCTTATACATAAACACATCTTTTTAACTGTTCTTCGATAAGCATGCATCAAACTGGATCAAAACCTAGCTACTTTTCATTTGCATGAACAATGAGATGTGAAATCCCACACAAATGGGTATGACGCAAAGCCTCTTCTATTCTTATTAGTGCTATCGTCCTCCAAATAACCTTAGAGCCAAAATTTTAAAGGGTAGGATTTTCTCCCAAGACATTTTGAAATACATTAAGAGAAGCACTCAGCTCCTCACTGACTGTCTCTTTAGTCTGTGAAAATAAAAGAATTCCAAGCCTATCTTTTTGTTGCACTCTGGGCAAGTAATCAAACATGGTCTGCTGGGATATCAGCCTTTCAATTTGGTGGTTTAAGAATACGTATCATTTTCAAATAAGAAAATGATAGCCTTCAGAAAGTATTAGCACATTTTTAGGGAATGTTTTCAAACCTGCCCAAACATTTCTATTTTCCAAAGAATGGCTTTGGTTTTCTTGCCAGTATTGCCTCTGATTTGCAAGTCAAAAGAAAAGATGTGAGGGACATTGTTTTGTTAACCTGTGCCCTTACCAATTAATGTAGGAATTATTTAGTAATGCAGGCCTTCCTTACTTCTTCCTTTTTAAGAAAGATTACCCTCAGCCTGTGCTTAGGACACGTTAACCTTCTGCTATACAAGGAAAGGGAATCTGCATGGATGAGTTGTTATACTGCTTCTGCTGTTCCTGTGAGACACTATTGTCTCAGACCTTTTCTGACTGCTATTAGGAAATAGTTCAATTTTGGAATTAGTATCTGATGCTTGCTAAATTGTTGGGTTGGATTTAGCATATACTAAGTCCAGAATTTTCTGTGAGAAAGCAGAGAACCTCCTTATTCCACTCAAAAAAATCAATCTCAGGGGATAATTTTCTTGAGAAAAACAACCCATAAAGGATATAAAATATCAAATATGCAAAATTAAGCAAAATAAACCCCTGTATTCTGACCTTGACAAGCAGGTAAAGGAATAAGCTATTAGTTCAGGAGTGAGAGACAGGCAAACATTAGCCTTTATACAGGGTGTTTAACTCAATCCCTCAGTCATTCTCCATCATGTGTGATTTTATCTCAGTCTTAAGAAGGAGTTCTTTCAGGTATGAAGACCATTTCTTTGTAGTAAAACAACTTTATCATTATTACCTTATTAATTTCCTTCCTCATCATGTAAAGTTTCGAAAATACAACCTAGACAGGAGAGCAGCACAGAATGTTTTAATGGATCTACAAACATTATTTTAGCTAATAGAAAATAATAACAGATGCCACAGTCTAACTGATTCATTTGAGACAAATTGATAATAGTAACACTAAATATAGATTTTCAGGGTCATTTTCTGTCCCCTAGAAAAATAGAAATAGCAAGAACAATTCACAAATAAATGAAAGCTGCTAGACTACAGTAACTATGAGGGTTTAATATATTCTGCAGCATTGTATCAATGTTGAAGCGTTTTAGAAAAAAGATAACACCCTAGTGAGCTATAAATATGTAAGCAATCCTGTTTTAAACAGAGCAAACCTAATTTTTGTAAGCACTTTAACTTGAATGAAAATACATGACAAGATTCCCTGAAACTGTTTTTCCTTCATGGTATGCTAATTTCTAGAATTTGGGATTTATGGATAGTTTTATGACAGATCTGGAGAATCTTGACTATCAGCTTTACTCTTCATATGCCCTTCCAGTAGTTTCTGACTTTACAGAAATGATTTTGCTTCTGTGTAGGTAGCTGACATTGGAACTGACTCAGAACAATGTTTCTGAACCATGGGCACTGTTCGGCAAAACTTAAGCTTCCCTCTTAACTTAAGCTACATACTGCTGATGACTTCTGGAACTTGTGCACTATGCAGGATGTATTTGCCTTTCTTTTCTTTTTTTTTTTTCGCTAAAAGAGGAATCGTCTAATAAGCTTAGGAATATATAGGGTCAGTTCCAAAACAAGATGCTTAAAGTTCAGGAATAAAGAGTATAAAATCTTGTTCTGGATCTGACATTTGTACATAAGCAGCAATCGTTCTGCCACACCTCATCATAATTTTCACTTTTTTTCAATTATATCTAAGGTAATTGAGAGGTTTTATTTATTACCTCCCCTTCCTTTAAAAGAAAAATAAAAGCCAAGCATACAGGTAACATTCTCCATAATCTCTTCACATGCATTCACAAAACCATAGCAAAAGAAAAATAAAAAATAGTGTGAAGAGAATGTATCTTTGACTGACATTTGACATTATGATATTATTATTGTCCTTCTTTCTTTACTGCATCTTTAACACATTTTCAAATCTGTAATAATGTTACTCGTAAGTTGAAATAATTGGATTCAGAATCCAGACCCTTACATAAGTTTTATAAAGTTTTACAGTGAAGAATTCATAATCTCACTTTTTGATTTATAATTCTGTCTGTTTTATTAATGTTAACACAGCAATGTGCCTAGAATAAATATGACTCATGTTTGACTGAGCAAATAGGGCTTACATTTTGGAATCAAAGTTTGTCATGAGAGGTTGTTCTAAATCTTAAGCTATAGCTTAAGATGGTCTCTATCCATATATAAACAATGAGACAGAGGCATCTTCACTGCACCTTGGCCCCTATTGTTTAAAATTTGAACCGATTTGAATCTGGACCTCACTTTCAGATCATGCATCAGCTATGTTCTGTTTGTTTTCCTGCAGAAACTGAGCAGTTGGGGATGACTTTGAGATGTCACTGGAAGTTTTTTCTGAACCTGTGAAATGCTCAAGACTACCCTCCTCCTTTAAGCATGTAGTAGACATCACAGTCCTAGTGATGAGTAGCTAGCTTTTATTTGTACAAGACCTATCATTAGAGGAGGCAGAAACTGTCTAGTAGTGATTTAGAATAGTCACTGATTTTTAAGGAAGTCTTGAAGTCTTCATACAAAGGTTGAACCGGAATTGAATACCTATAATGCAAGCTATTTATGTTTATTTTTCCTTCACGTTTTCTCACTTATTTCCCTTATTCTTCTGGAATATTTAATTGGATTCTGGATAAGAGTGACACCAATTCCCAAAATTTTGAAATTCTTGATTAAACACAATTCGAGAAAAGCTACACTGTAAACACAATTTTTTTTTTTTTTGTACTTCTAGTTTTCAAAATATGGCATTATACCTTTATTATTCAGTAAATTACTGTACTGAATACATTTTCTTTAATATATAATTCATCAACTGTGTTTGAAGTAGTTTAATTTAATCTTGATAATAGACTTTTAAACAATTTTCAAAAGTTTTGAGCTACATTATTTAAAAAGGTTGCCTTAGATAGCAGGCAGCTGCAACATGAGAAACAATGAGGTGGAGATTTTCACTAGACACTCCTGAAGATATAACTTTAGTTTTGTACTTATGACTGTCTTCCCCTGGGGTGCACCACAATGAATGCTGTGGAGTCATACTCCACAGAAAAATAAGTAACAATGGCAAGAGATAAATACTGAGTATTATTCTGTGTCCTCGTGGCTGCTTTACTGTATATAGGCTTCCCAGTGCCATAGCTTCCACTCTGAAGTATTCAAAGCATGTTGTCAAGATGACTGATTGGAACAGCATTTCATTGGAGAATATAAATTAAATTAAAATTTTTTTTGTTACAATACATAACAAAAAAATATTTTTTTTTAATTGCCTCACTTTCACTGATTTAATATTTGGATTTCATAGGTTCATTTCTTTTATTGGACAAACTCTGCTTCCAAGATCTACCCTTTGTGGAATCCTGTGTCCTCTGCTGAGTGGATTTCAAAAGTACAGTAAAAGAAAATCAAATAATTATGTTTATATTGCAGAAAAACAGAACACATACTCAAATTTAATTAGTTTAATTGTGGAAGATAAAGCAAGAGTCTACAAGGTATTAATAATAAGCAACTTATAAGGAAACTCCTGTAACTTTAAGCACACAAAATAAAGGTTTTGCCCAAGCCAGTTAAAAGTGTTCTTTACTATTCTATCAGTGACAATAACATATACTTTCCAAGAGGAAAAAATCCCCTTGTTTAACACTTCATGTATGAGCAGAGTTTTCAACAAACTCAGCTAGAAAGAAATCCCTGGAAGGGGAATGAAAAACTCCTAGTAATTTATGTAGAGAGCACATCATGAGAGGTACACTTGCTATCAATAAACAAAATGTTCAGCTTTAAAAAAAAAAAGAAAAGTCAGGGCCATTCATTTCAAGTGCTGTTTGTAGCAGAAAGGATTATTCACATGATTTGTGAAGTACTTTATCTTCAATATATCTAAAGGATGTCAGATTTTCCCTTAATTGTCACCCACAAAAATATATTGTTTTCAATTTCTCTGAATATGTATTAAAATTTCAACATATTAAATAAACTTCTAAATTATGTTTAGTAGTTTATTTTGCCAGAAACACAACAGTGTATGTTAATTTTGTGTAGCACAGCATGACTAGATAGTTCTGAAGTAAAGAAATAAGAAATGAATGTGAGTGCAAAGTACACTCAGGACAATATAAAGTTTCAGCATATGTGTATTCCTTAGTAGTTTGTCAATTTTGGCAAATACAATTAAAATCCTAGATCTTTCTCTCCTTTTATTTCTATCATTCTGTTATATAAATATTCATAACATAAAGCCATATATTTCAAGGCAAATTTTTTTTCCCCTCTTATCTATCTTGAATTTACTTGGAAAAAATATCCTTAAAGAAAATATGAAGTTAAGTTGCTGACCAGAATTGCTGGATCTTACATAAAACGATTTTAATAATTTTCCTACATAAATTGAGGTATTAAGTAACTTATCTGGTGTTAAGGAGACACTGATTCACAGCTGAAGCTCCCTTTGCAGTAAAGACAGGGATGTATTTAAAAGTGGGAACTAAAACAGAGACATGAAGTTCTTTGTAATGCTTCAGGGGACAGCTTAGTCTGTGGGTAAAAAACAATATGAGTCAGTAGTCTCTTGACATTAGGTTAGGATCTTTGCTTGGGTTTTTTGTGAATGTCTGTTTATTATGTGTTCATAACAATGTCGAAAGTAAAATATCTTTTGTACTTTTATGTAAATGGAATACACTACAGATTGTCCCAACCCTAATCACTGATTTTTTTCTCTTAAAAAGTAACTCTCAAGGCTTTCAATTTATATTTTCTAAAAAAAATAAAAAAACAAATAAAAATGCTTTACCAAAAAAAAGTTTTAATTATATGGTGGTGCATTATAGTGGATTTTTGCATATATATTATATGTATAAACAAGATTCTATTGTTTTATATGAATCAATGAAAAATATTTGTATTTCATATAAATAAGATCATATAGGATAATTTGGATTAATTGGAAAAAATAATAGAAAAGAAAAATATTCTTGTTTCCCACATATCAGATACATGTACTGAAGCACATCTCCTTTAAAGATTTACTTTTACTCTCTTAAAAGCAAGCTGAATGCAGAAGGAGCTGTAGATTAAAACCTCTCATTAAGTGCTAAAATTGCCTCAGTCAAGAATCATGTTTTCCAGCTCAGGAACTAATACTGGCTTATTTTCAGTAAAGACAGATAACTCTTGCACTTGCTCTGATTTGACATGGAAAATTTCAGAATATTTATCTGTCCATAGCATTTAATTGGCTATGCTTTTAGAATTTTGAGTGCATTTTTAATCGATACGAATATTCTTGCTTCAGTTCACAGATAATCTGCATGTCTTACTCTTGCTTCCTTTCTGTCTAGCAGACATATATGAAGGTGGTCATCTTATGCATGCGTTTCTTAAAAATTGCTTTTTAAAGTAACAAAAAGGCAATCTCTATTGGCCAGTAGAGAACTTGAAATTAAAAATTAGAAGATGAAGTTCTACAAGGGCATCTCTTAAGGAATTTCCCGATAATTAATTCATTTAAGTTTAACTCAATAACAGTGGTCCGTCATTACTGAGATGGCATATGCACAGGCGGTTTTAATCTGAGAACTTGGATGACTCCTTTCTTTTAGACAATAAGGATGCATGCCGAGATATTGCTAAACAATAAAAGTGCAAGATAGGATAAGAGGATAAAATGAATGAAAAAATTGAGAGAAAGTAATAAAAGAGTTGAATTAGTCTTTAGCTTCGAATATATTGGTTTTTACCTCCATTTAGCTCTTTGTTTCAGGAAATGTTTGGATAGGTTGTCAGTTTTCAGTGCATGGTGACCTAGTTGTTATAGATACTTGTTAGAGAATGGCTTAACAAGTCACATAACTGATTTAAAAAATGTGTTAGGCAAAGTGTAAGTTGAAAGTAGACCTTGAAGAGGTGAAATACAA
>JAYRBT010000001.1:71531360-71552780 GCA_036023395.1 Myiotriccus ornatus | reverse complement strand
CATTTTTAAAAAAAGTTTTCTTTCTTCTTTAAGCTGTAAAACATTACATTCCTAGCTCAGTCCCAGTTTTGAAAATCTAAGAAAATAGTATTTTGAATACTGTTTCAAATGCCTAATGCTATATCTGTCCTATTTCATTGTCCTATCATATTCTTCGAGATCATATATTAGCATATACTAATGTTGATTCTTGACCTTGTATCATCAATCTACAGATTAGAACATTCCAAAAATTTCTTTAAGACTATGTCTTCCAGGTACAGATGCTTCACATTTTGAAGTAATTTTGTATTAAGATATTTAAGGCCTGTCACATTTAAGTCTTCAGGTTTAGCTGTCATTTTCCTTGGTGTAACAAACTTACCCTTTTCCTGAATCCAGAGCATTAACTCCACACCTGTTTTTCTTTTTTCCTGTCATTTAATTAGGGTCAAACTTAAAACACAGAGTCCAAGATTGTTTTCTTTTGGTCTTTCTTTAATGTAATCATTAGAAAAATAAAACCCAAAATATGTCTAAAATAACCTCATCTCTTCATTGAATACTTTCAATAACTGTTTGATGAAAATTTTTTTTACTGTGACATCCATTTCATTATTTTTATTTTTGTTTTTGAATTAACATCTTGAATATTAATTTTTTTTTGGAAAAGAATTCATATCGATGGTGTTATTTATCCCCATCACACTACATCACAAATACACAACAGAGGTCCACAAAAAAAAAAAAAAAGGCTAAATAGCTCAGCCTTGCTTATCATTCTTCTTCAAATTTATTTGATAAGAACAAGTTCTACTGAATGTAAGCTAGATTCTGTTGCTTCTATAGAGCTTCTTACATCAGTAATTCATTTTTCATTTAATATGTCTAACCAGGGCTAAGTGAAATCTATCCAATGTTTAAACTTTCACTTTCTGTGATAAATAATAAAAGAGAATATAAATGTATTTTTTATTATTTTTTATTAATATTACTTTATTCTCATATCATTTATCTGTTTTTATTTCTCTTATAAAATAAAGTTAAACACGAAGTCTGCACCAGTCTTTTCTTGATTTCTCAGTTTGTATGAGCCACTCCAGCATCAATAAAGAAGGCTACTTCTTTTTTTCACTCACAGGGGATCTTTAGTCCAAATAATTTTTTAGTAGATATATCCCAGCAATCTCATATTCAAAGCCTATAAGACTGTAAATTTGTCACTATGTTTAGAAACTACTGGAATTCTGTGAAGTTCATCATAAGATAGGACATAAAGTCCCACAACAAAGAGCTTCACATTCTAGTCATAAGGTCAAGGAGAATCAAGAAACATACCTTCACTTTAAAGTTCTCTAAACAGTTCATGACTGTTGTGTCTAACCTAATCTTGAAAACATGCATTGAAATATATATTTCAGTGTCTCTCTTGAGCTACTTAAGAACTTTTTTTTCTTCTTATAAGAATAAGCAGCAACAGATGCCAAAGTATGTCCTCTTCAAAAAAAAGAAAAATAAAAGGGTATATATATTACATTACTATTTCTTTAAATGAAAACACCTTGCTTCTATCTAATGTATATAACTTTATTTCAATTTTTCCTTATTATTTTTCTTTTTTTTTTTGAAATGTGCTTTCCCAAACACACATCAGGGCAAAAGACAATAAAAAAAATAATTTCCTCCTCTGAATTTTATATATATATGATTATGTATATACCCCAAATAATATTTTACCTCTTATTAATTTATGGTAATATTATCATTTGGTGTAGCCATTTTCTGGTTTTAACCTACTGAAATACCAGATCCTCTATTTTGAAATCCCTCTTATACACCTTGTATGAAACTGCTAGGACAGATCAATTTCACTTTGATATGCTTTTTCTTAGCACAGAAATTCACATACAGTTTTAATTAAGTGAGTTGTGTGTCTTACTTTTTAACAAGTTTTTGCAATGTTTACAGCTCCTTGTAGATTGATATTATATAAAAATGTTTTCTCTCTAAAAAAAGGAAAGCTGTCTGCAAACAATATTGATTAGAATGAAGTCCAAACCAAACTTATTTTATATTCAGCTTGAAAAACTTACAAAGAATTCTAATTAGGCTTGCAGTACTGTTTTTTTTAGCTGCTGTTATATTTTTCCTCTTTTTTTTTTTCTTTTTTTTCAGTAATTTCTTCAGCTATTTTGAGATTTTTAAAAGCCTCTGATCCCCTACTTTATTTGTGGTGTTCCCACGTGGAACATTTTGAAAATCTTACCAAACGCAAGTTATGTAAGTTCTATTGTTGATTTGGTTTCTTACTTTCTCCCTAAGAGAGGAAAACATAATTGATCTTATTTTAAATATTTTCTTCTGATATTCATTTAAATACAATTGTTTATTGTTAGATTGTTCAATACCTTGTTCTACTAATATTCTACCAAAAGACTTATTCCATAATTTCCTGGATCATTTTCTTTCCTCCTTTTATCATGCTATAAAGAATTTTCACACAGCAATAAAGCTGAAGTGAAGCTTTATTCATTAAAAAAGACTGAAATTCAGATGTATTGCCTCAAGCAGAATTATCTAGGTGAAGCAGTTTTAAGGGAAATGTTTAATTTTCTTGCAGAGATACATTTACTTTTACATATGACAGGGAAAAGGACACTAAATTAGTAAGCTTCTTATGATACAATACCGGAGAAACAGTGTGACTCATCAACCCTGGAAGACAAATAAGCTTACTCATAAGCATTTACACTTTGTGACCAAAGAGCAGTGACAGTGAAAATCCTCATGAAGTGCAGTAAACAAGCATAATCAGCTGTTGACCAGTTTTTAAACTCACTGAAGAGATTTCAGTTAGAATCTATATGAGATATATTTATCATGAAAAACAGAAAAAAAAAATTCTGTCTCTATGCTACTAAAAATCCTTACACTTTGAAAATTGAAATAAAATTTGTTTTGGAAAGTTCAGGCTCCTTAAGATCCTTGCGGTCCCTAATGTTAGGTTCCAGTATGTGAATCTGCAGAGGCAAATAGAGAAGTCCAAACATTAAGGCTTTCTAACTTATGCTCTACAGAAGAAAATCACTTGCAGAGTTATTTATCTGAAATGTAAAACTTTTTCAATATAAAAAAACTTTTCAATAAAAGAATATTAATCACACTTTGTAAGAACAGCAACAGACAGAGATTAAAAGTGTGGAAAACTATGTGTGTAGGACATGTAGAATCAGGAACAAAATTACGTGTGTTGTAATACCTGAAACAGTGAAGTAAGAATGTGAATAGGGTTAAAAAAGGTTAAAAGGCTGAAAAAGGCTAAAAAAAAAAAAAAAGTCTGTTTTTTAACATATTTAAACAAATTTCATTTTATTTTTACTATTAATTCCCTGACAGTAGAACTTTAGAAGAGAGGTTAAATGAGACTGTGCAGTAGGAGACTGTAAGTGCTCAAATATAAAAAGGATGTATAAAGACAACAGATGCAGCCCTAATATATCAGTCATGCAAAAATAAAATAGGAGGGAATTTGCCTCTGGTTGTAAGTGAAAGTGTTTGAAGTCACAGTAATTTAATGGGATAGAAAGAAAGAAAAAGCAAACCACAGGTATCAGATTATGCCTAAGAGGAACATGACAGATTATTCTCAAAAGAACAACAGTGCTTACTTAATGAGAGTTCAATTGCTCTGAATTCGATTACAGAGTGTATTACTCACTTTTAAAGGACATCATAAAAGTACGGGTTTTACAATAGTAATTTAATTTACCAAATGATGCCAGTTCCCTAAGTGAGACACATAAAGAAGAGCCATTTGGTTTGTTGCCTCTATTTGCAGCATGAAGACGTAAAAGATTTCATTCTCTTTTACTTCTCGGAATTGTGTAACCAAAACAAAATGTACACATCAATACCATTTATTTGAACTCCTTAAGGAAGGTTTTGATATTTATTGTGATGAATTAATTAAGCACAAAAAGTTACCTAAGAGTAGAAAAACAAATGTTTTCAAATGAAAATCAAATTGTTTATACACTAACTAAACATTTTTGAAAGTTTGTCCTGAATATAGCTAATTGGTTAGAAGGAAAGATTAGCTTCCTCCAGAGAAAAATTATTAGTAATCACAGTATTTTCAGCAAATAGCAGAAATTATTGGCACAGAATAACTCATTTAACATTAGTGATTAATGTATTTCAATTTTTCCAATAGATTTATAGAGACAGAGTTATTTTTTATAAGGTTACTATCACTAATCATGAAACTGGTTTGTTTAATAACTTTATTTTTATGTGGTCAGCCTCAGGTCAGTACATAAGAAGAGGACTGTAGCAAATACGATAATTATTATTGCTACTAATATTATCTGGTGAAAAATCACCCAGAAGCTGTTATGTGCTGCATGATCACAGAACTAAAATGTAGATCTTTTAAAAGAGTACTCAATAAAAAAAAGAAATGAAAATGGGCAATTTTCCCAGAATTTCACTTGGGAATACTAATATCACTTCTAATATATTACCTGATTATTTCAATAAAGACCCAGACAATCAGATCACAGGCCATTATTATGCATAGTAATAAGAGAACCATTTCCTTTCTTGGAAATTATAACAATAATAAACTAACCAAACAAACACTCTTAGATAACATCTTTCTGTTATATTGGAGAGAGAATGAAAGATTCTTCTATTCTTTCCAGTCTTAGAAGTGAGAAAAAAAATCAGAGTTTTTCTTAAGAAATAACTGTAGCAAAAGGGCTGGATTAGGGTCTCACTCTGAATGCAAGTCTGACTTCTATAGGCCAGGCCTAGTCTTCAGGCACAACTGATTCTCTACTGTATTGCTGCTCAGAAAAGACATTTCCAAGTAGTACTGCAGAAAGAAAGAATTATGATGCAAAAATTACACTCTATCCAGAGAAAAAGAAATGGTGCACTCACAACTTTTTTCTGTAGAAGAGAGGATAGTATGTAAAAATCCTTTGAATGTATTTGAGAAAAATGTCTTGCGTAGCACTTAAGAATGTGTTTGAAGAGATCAGTACTGCAGTGGTATTAACTGCAAGTAAATTTAAGAGCTTTCAAACCTTTGCACAAACACTTCAATATTCACATTGTTTCCAGAAATTTATTCCAGTTCCATTAAAAGAATTCATTAACTTCTTTATATGAATAAAAATGACATTGAAATAAGATAAAAATGTCTATATGCATAATGCATAGTTCTTTAGTATGAAATATGGGGAAAACAAGAAAACAACTCTTTTTTTTTCTTTTTCTTTTTTTTTTCCCCTTACTACTTCTTATACTCAACGCTAAGATTTATGGTAAAAATGTTTGGTTTTGTGTTTCCAAAAATGTCCAAAAAATTTCCACCTGCCTCACATGGACTATATACTGCCTTGCTGCTTTGGACTTAGTAACTGAATACCAAATCTCATTTAAATATTGGGATCAGGTAGGGATGACATATAATTCATACACTACCAGTTATGAAATATATAATTATTTGCTCCCCTGCTGTCCCTTATTGCCTTTATTTTTGCTTAGTTTAACCTTGGAAGAAGAACTCCAGAGAAATCCTGAAATATAATATCTCAGTAGGTTTTAATCTAATGTCTCTTTTAAAAAAGGTGAAAAAGTGAAAAATGTTAAAACTGAGACCTCTGACAGCAGGCAGATGGACACAGTCCTAGGACCCTGATTTTAGCTGGAATGTCACCATGTACCAGAGGATATAGACGGCTGTGGGACACATGATGCCTTGTAAAAAGAACTAGCAGGTGAGATGTCTTCAGTATCTGTAACTCTGATTCAGAATAAATGTAAATCAGTCTGAGTGGTCAGCTTGTCTTCCACCCCCAGAAAAAAAGAAAACTTTGATCTATTTGTTTTACAGTAGAGAACTTCGCATTATCATTAAATTTGTCTTAACCATACATTCTGAGATTTGAATTTCATGGATGAGTTTCTGTCATAGAAATATATCTATTCACAGAGCTGAAAAATGCCAACTTCTTCAAATGTGAACTTTTCTCCAATAACATCAGTCAAATGAAGCCCTTAATAATTTCCTGAAGACAGACAAATCCTAAAGTACGGGGCAACAGTTTTCTTGAATAATAGTACACATTGCTACAACAGATTGATATGTTATTTGTTAAACCAGTTTGATTTGACACTAATTTTCTGAGCAGTGAGCTTCCAAATGGCAATGGACATGTGCATCAGAATAGACACGTATGTTCTTCTTTGCTTTACTATATTCTTTCCTTCTGGTACTTGATTTACAATATGTCAGGAAACAGAAATTCTTCTAACAAACACGTAATTCATCCATAGATATTTTTCATGCAGTCATATTTATTCTGAGATATCAAAATGAAACTATACTAAGTGATGTCCTTCCTGAAGCAGCTGTGCAGTCATGTTATATTGCTCTTTGTTTCTTTCTCCATTCTCTTCCAGAAACTGCTGGAGAGAGCTTTAGCTGTGGCTTTGTGCTGAAGCTACTTGGTAGTGCAGCAAATGAATTACAAAATTGAAGATGTCTGGTGTCAGTACATTCTGTACATCTATGCACAACCCTGTGTTATCCAGAATTTCAAAATAACAATTTTTATACAGATTTTACTCTCTGTCATAGAGTAACTCATGGAAGAATTGTAGATTACTTTTCAAAAACAACCAAAATCTCCACAGAGGAAGAAAAAGCTTCTAAAAGCTTGTTAACAGCAAAGGGAGGACTAAAGAAAACATAGGTCTATTATTTGATGAAGTTGGTCACCTCACAAATAAGAAGGAAGATAAAGCAGAGACATTTAATGCCTTCTTTTCCTCTTTAAAACCAGTGAAGGGCTCTGGGACCAACAGAGCCTTGGATTGGAGGACTGTGACTGGGAGAGTGATATGCTCCCAATGGCTTCGAGCTTGTATGGGATTTGCTTCTGCAACTTAATGCACATAAATCTACAGAGCCTGATGGGATTCATTCGGGGCAACTGAGAATGTTATTCTTTATCATTGGTGTTGGGACTCTGGAAAGGTCCCAGTTGACTGAAAGCTAGCAAACATTACTCCAGTTTTTAAGAAGGACAAGAAGGAAGACCCTGATAATTATAATTCGGTGCCTGGTAAAATTATGAAGAAGATTATTCTATGAGTTATTGAATAACACTTGTAAGAAAATGCAGTCATTGGTCAAAGCTAGCATGGGTTCATGAAGGGAAAGTTATGCCTTAATAACTTAATATCCTCTTTTGACAAGGTTACCCATCTTGTGGATGAAGGGAAGGCAGTGGATGTGGGACTGGGGTGTGAAAGATTTTAGCAAAACTTTTAATACCGTGTTTCAGAGTATTACAGAGTCTCAGCAAAATGTCCAGCATACGGCCAGACATGTAAAATATGGGTGAAAGGGGTGAACATGCCTGAAGGGGTTGGGCTCAAAAAGTTAGAGCAAATGGGGTAACAGCTGTTTGGTGAACAGTCACTGGCGATGTTCCCCAGGGCTCAGTCTTAGGGCCAGTTCTCCTCAATATTTTTGTCAATTACCTGAGCACAGGAGTTGAGTGAACATGAAGTTTGATGATGGTACTAAGATGGGAGGGACCCATTGATTTCCTTGAGGGTAGAGAGGTCTTACGGAGAAATCGTGATATATTAGAGTGCTGTGCATTTACTAACTATATGAAATTCATCAGGGAGAAATGCTGGATTCTGTACCTGTGTCAGTGTTACCCTGGATGCACTTATAGACTGGGGGACAAGAGACTGAAGCACAACCCTGTAGAAAGGCACCTGGGAGTTTTGATTGATGCTGAGCTCAGTATGAATCCCCAGTGTGCCCTGGCAGCCCACAGCCTGTCAGTCAGCCATATCCTGGGGTGCGTTAAGCCCAGTATAGCTGATTGGTGAAGAGAAGTGATTGTCCTACTATGCTCAGCATTATTGCACCCTCTCCTTGAGTACTATGTGCAGTTTGTTGTTCCACTACAGAAGAAGGATATAAAAATATCAGAACGTATCCAAAAATATGGCAGCAAACACGATGAAAGCACTAAGAGGGCATGATTCATGAGGATGGCTGGGAATCCAGGGTTTGTTCAGCTTATATAGAAAGCTGAGGGGAGGTGTTGCTGTCCACAACTTCTACCTGAGAGGAAGGCAAGAGGGAGGTGTTGATCACTTCTCTGGTGTCCAGTGAAAGGATGTGAGGGAATTGCTTAATATGTCAGGGACCACCACTGAGAGGGTGGTCAAGCACTGGAAGAAGCTTTCCAGGGCAGTGGTCAGGGCCCCAAGCCTGTTGATGTTCAAGAAGAATTTGGACAATGCTCTGAGACAGATGGTTTAATTTCTAGGTTGCCCTGTGTGGAGTTAAGAATTAATGATCCTTCTGGATCCCTTCTAACTCAGGATATTTTATGATTCTATGAAAAAAAAAAAGTAATCTGAACTTGTTTTCTGTAGAAGTACTAAATATTGGATTCATCCCTCTGTATTTGGCCCACAGAAATCTGATTTAGAAACCCCAAGCTTTGTTTGTAGTCAGTATACACACCTGTGGAAATGATTTACTTCATGATGGCGTAGCTTTCTTGGACTGATACAGAAGCGTTTCTCTAGGGCTACTGGTTTGCGTTCATCGACTATAAAGGATTCCCAGAGAAAGAAGTTCAAATTTAAACATCAGACTTTTAAACAATCTGTTTTAGATGTTATGATGCTGTCATCTCTCTATTACCCTGTGAATGATCCAAACTACCAGTGAATGATCCAATGAAATGTGCAATTGAGCTGTAGACATCCGCTCAGGAGTCTCCTGATGGGTTTGATAAACAAAATGAATTCATATCCTCAGGAAACAGATGTAGATTTTACTAGTATGTTAGGTAGCTCTACGTGGTTGCAGATTAGAGGCACATATTTTACACAGGCACAGGCACACCAAAACCAGAAATTAGTGATTAAATGTTTTTTCATAATTTTATTTTGGCTGCTTCTATATATTTATGGGGAAAAACAAACAAAACCACCAAAAACCCCAAACCCACCAAACTGATAAGGTGTTTGTTTTGTTGGGGTTTTTTATTTGTTTGTTTGTGGGTGTTTTGTTGTGGTTTTTTTTTTTTTATTTTTGAACATTTGCTTTTGTTAAACTTTTCTGTTGTTCATAACTGGGGATTGACATAAATTTTCTGCCATTTCTGACACAGGTCCCTCTTGCCATTCCTTTAAAGAAGTTCATACATTATACAGCTAGTACATTTAAATTTTCTGCTGCTGTGTGTTGAAAATGACTCCTCCCTTCTCTCTAAAAGGAACAGAAAAATATTAAAAATGCACATACACAAAATGTCATACAAGAGACCTATCACAGTGAAAAGACTTTAAATTCTACTAGTGTCTTTATCAAAAATACATCTAAAACATTATTTCCTCATGAAATATAACATCTGAATTTTGCTGAGCTGTAACATATCCTATATCCTGTTTGAAAACTGTTGTCTTTTTCAGGAAAGAGTCACATTAGCCATCAACAATTAATACCTTTGTTTTTCTGCAGAATGTGCTTAAAAAGACATTGCCACACACACAGTATTAGTAGTTTCGAAGGTAGGTTAAGGCTTGTTTTCCTTGGTGCCTTATTCAGAGTTCCATGAAGAACACCAAAGACTATCTCAGTCCTGAAGATGTCATCTATTCTGTCTCAGTAGGAAAGCATGTTCTTTCTGCATATTAAAAGACAGGTCATGAATCCATGCCCAAGTCACTGAAATGCAAAATATTATATGGTTTATTCTACACTGTCATTGTCTCAGTCAAATGGTTTCAGTCCTGAACTGGGCATTCTTTGAAGGTAGGAAACTGACCCTAAAGTACTACTGGTTTATTAAGAAATGAGTATCAGAATTCTACATAACATCAGAAAGCACAAAACTTCTAATAGGGACAAATTTTCTAAGACCAGCAAACAAAAGCATCTTCAATTTGGGCATATGATTTCTGATATTTACTACACTTTTTTTACCCTCTATTCAAAAATCAAGAAAACATTTCACATACCTTTTCAAATTGTTCATCTAAATACAGATGTTAAACCTCTTAAAATTCTTGTTTATATTTATTTATATCCATATCTAGCTATCTTCTCCAATAAGGTCACATCTAATCTGAAATAAACAAAGGAACATTTTAAAAAAATAAAGTCCTTCCTGGGAAAAAAAAAGAAAAAACAAAAAAGAAAAAATAGCAGGTATCTAGTAAAGAACCTTGGAAAAAAAAAAAAAAATCATTAATTTGTTTCTCCTGTAGCCAAGTATAAAGTCACAGCTGCCATTTTTACTATTTTGTGTGTTGAAACAGTCCACATCATGAGTTAATTTGAATTCTAATTTCTGTATTTCTTAAATGAATGCTGAAAATACTGAGTAAAAAGACTACAGATTTCCAGATTTTCGCTTGCCTTAAAGTCTCAAATGTTCCCTTTCTGATTACTATTTACACCTGTTATTTCAGCTCTGGATGGAATTTAACTACCATGATGCTGAAATGAGAAGAGTTTTCATCATTTTTTAGAGGTAACAGATGTACTTCCCTCATAAAATGGCATCTATTGTTTCTGCTTACTTTGAGTTTCATAACCAAGCTCTGTCTCTCTGCTAGTTACATGCTGACACACTGATGCAGTCCCATCACCTAGGCAGGTTGCATGTCTCTGCTCAGTAACAGCTGAAATTCTGTTTCACTGAAAATATTAAAGGAAACAGATATTAACAGTTAAATTCTATTTTATGCCCAAAAGAATCCTTTCTTGAGCCATACTTTTTAAAGCAGTATTAAGCGTATTAAAACAAACGTTTATATCAAATCTTTTAACCCTTTTTAGCACTTCATGAGTTATAATCTGTAAATAAGTGGAAAGCATAGGCAAAAACAAGTATTTGTTGTAGATAATTTGCTAAAATTTTCATCATTCTTATTTTCTGTGGTGAGGCAATTCTAATCCAAAACTCAGAACAAAAGCAGAAATCTATCCTTTTCCCTTTGCATCTCTCATGACCTAAAGGGTTATCCAGCCAGCAGGTGTGTACAGATGTAGATGGCCAGTAGTACCAGGGAAGTGATTGTTACCCTGTACTCGGCACTGGTGAGGCTGCACCTCAAATTCTGTGTTCAGTTTTGGGGCCCTCATCACAAGACAGACATTGAGGTTCTGGAACATGTCCAGAGAAGGGCAATGGAGCTGGTGAAGACTCTGAAGCACATCTTAAGAGGAACAGCCAAGGAAGCTGGAGGTGTTTAGCCTGGAGGAAAGGAGACTCAGGGGGACTTGTTCTATACAGCTACCTGAAAGAAGGTTGTAGCAAGGTGGGAGTGGGTCTTTACTCTGAAGTAACAAGTCATAGGACTAAAGGAAATGCCTTAAAGGGGAGGTTTAGATTGGCTATCAGAGAAAATTTCTTCATGGAAAGTGTAGCTAAGCATTGGAACAGGCTTCCCAGAGAAGTGGTAGAATTACCCTCCATAGATGTGTTCAAAAAACATGTAAATATAGTGCTTAAGGACATGGTTTAGTGTTAGTTTAATGGCTGGACTTGATGATCGTCATGTTAAAAGGGGCAGAAATTAAGAATTTTCTATCAAACTTGTATTAGTTTATTTTTTGTCTATCAGTGTCCCCTCCCAGGAGATCAAAGCTTTTTAATGTCTGTTAGTGTCTAACCTAATGAGACTCTTCGCTTAACAGATTTAACTTACAAATTAAAACAACTTACAGAGAATACTAATACTGCAAAACCTAAGCAGAAGCTCTAAAGCAAAAGCCATTTACAAACTTAAAGCCAAAATGAAAAATACTATGAAGCAAAAGTAAGCTCCAGTTATTTAGAACCAAGTAATTAGCATGCCTAAGATACATCTCACCTTCAGGTGTCCCCCAAAGTGGAAGGAGAAAGGGTAACTCATCAATTACCTCCCTAGAGTTGATGGAATTTCTCCCCCATTTCTGCTTATATTCAATTTCCTTTTATACCTTTTTCTAAGGCAGTTTGAGTGGCTATAGTCAATAAACTAATTTTGGGGTGATAGACAGATGAAAGAGGCCCAAGGGTCCACTTCTTGAGTTCCCAGCAGCCAGGAGGTTTTTGAAAAAAGGCCGTGTTATCTCCATATCACTCCTGTTTTCCTTTTAAACCTTTTGTCAGTTTCTGGGAATGTCTCCCCAGGTGATGGGATTTTCCAGGAAACCATCAGGAGGTTTTTTTTTTCCTTTTGTGTAGCCTTTCTATCACCTTACAATAATCTTGTAGGTTTTTTCCAATGTTACTGATTCTGTGATTCTATTATAGATCACAACTGTGGGTTTGTAGGATTCTATAACACACAAGAACACAGAGGCATCTATCCTATAAATGGCTATATTACAGATTACCACAAATAGCACAAAAATCACCACTGACACGTAAACTATCACAAAAACAATCACTAGCAAGGATATCTATGATAAATGAAGATAATTTATCTCAAGGAATTACAAACTGCTATTACACATCAGTGATATGGTATCAACCAATAGCAAGACAGCAGTTAGTACTAGCAGCAATCAATCATATAGTAAAAAGCAATAACAGCAACAACAAAGTCAGTATAGAATACTACAGGTTACTATAAACTTATCATTAGTAAAGAAACTTACAATAATATAGCAGCAGATATGCTTATGGTAGATAATTTCTATAGATAATATAATAATAGTATCAATTGAATTAGATTTCAGAAGGGACCATCCCAGAGAGGAGAACAAACTGATTCCAGAGGGCAACCCAGCCATTCCAGAGGGCAACCCAGCCATTCCAGAGGCAGGAGGCCAAACTAACTGACCCTAGAAGTGGGCTCAGGGAGGGAGCAGAAAAATAACAGACTTCAGTCTCACTTTTAAATACGGTCACCATAACAACACCCGGCGTCAGGCAACCCTGGTGAGAGTCCAAGACTGTGTAAAAAGTTCAGATGGAATTCAATCTTTACAGGAAAGAAAAGGTATGTGTAGCATGGAGAAAGAAGCTCCATCTTGGATAAAAATTAAGTTGTATTTATATCGCAGAGACATAAGAAGGCTTAGGATATCACCACTTTGAACAGCCAATAGATGATGTTAACTTCAAATTTTCACCTGTAACAGTCAAGAGATGATGATTTTTCTGGTTTTGAGCAATTTTATTTTCCCAGACTGTTTCCACTTTTTTAAGATGATAACTTGTTATTGGCGTTTTGGGTAGTTTTTTACGCTTGTTAATAGTGTTTCAGGATATGTCTTATTTCTTGGTACCTAGCTGTACTTTGAAGATGCCAGCTGCACTTTTCAAGTATGTTTCTGGTTCCCAGGGCTACATCCCAGGCTCACAGGACACAGGTAGGCAGTTTCTCTGTTATTTTTGGGCAGGCATTTTCTTTTGTACAGTAATTTTTCTCTTCTAACCTTTATGGCTACTCACATCAGCATCTCCACCCATCAACACATATTCCCTGAATCTTTCAAGGAAAAGTTGTGTTAAAAGTGACCTTTTCAGCATTGCATAAAGATCAGAAGAGTAAGTGAAAGAGCAAATTAAGTAGCATATAATTGATAATGCTTTCCAGTCTAATGAAGACTATGGCTCCATAAAGCTCTGATTGTTTCTGTAATATTCCAGCTTTATATACATTTTAAATGGTGCACCAGGGGGCCATAACAGAACCTTTCTTAAATTGTAGATGCTTCATATCATTAATAAATCATACTCCAGTTTAATCAACATATCTTGAATTAACATTTTTATAAACACTTTCTTCTTTCAAATCTAGAAGCAAATAATATCTAAACATTCAAGGAAGTACATTAATAATCTAAACAGAGAAACATTGGTTTGAATTGCTGTTCAACAGCTTCATCAATAGCACCTGAATCTATTCTACATCTAAAACCTAAAAGGAATATAGATTTTATCAATAATTGTCCACAAAATAAAAATGCATAGATAAAGAAATCAAAAGTGGAATATTAGAACAAATGTGTATTGTATTGGTACATATGAATATTTTCATATTGTTAGGTAAATATGTTAAAATTTGAATTTGGATATGGTGGGTAATTTATTTGAAAATAAACAATGTAAGTTCTTTTGATCAAGAGTTTAAAAGTGCTTTATTAAAATTTAAAAGAAATGTATGGAGGTTTCTTTATCTATAACATTCTACAGTTCTGAAATCAACATCCAGTGTTCTCCTCTTATTCACTAAGTATATCGACTCATCATGGAAAACTGTCAGGTTCATCAGACAATGTATGCCCCTGGTGAATCCATGCTAATTGTTCCTAAAACTCCTGATTTTCTTCATGTGCCTAGACATACTTACAAGAAAAAATGCTGCAAAAATCTTCCTAGAAATGAAGTTATACTGACTGGCCTGCAGTTCTGTGAATCTTTCTTCTGGCTTTTCTAAAGATGAGGGTAACATATACCCCTTGCTTGAGTATTTTCCATAAGATAGTTCTCTACTTACTGAATGTACTTAAACAATTCATGAAAGAAATATAAAGTGCATGTAGCTTAAAATCACTACTGATCTGAATAAGGCCTTATTTACACAAACAGAGATTTGAAGCTATTTCAATCTGTTCTATATCTTTGTGCTTAGACAAGCATATCATGGTGATTACAATTACTAGAATATGAAAACAAAAATTACCGTTCTTGATTAGAAATAATTTTTCATTTTGTTATCTTGAATTTGTGTCATATCAAATAGTTATGTTGATAGTGTTGGTTGTTTGTGAATTTTGAGAACACACATTTGATGAGAAAAGCAAGATACATTTAAACCTATTCAACAGGAGAAAAAAATCAAGGACGTTTAAATTTTTGAAGATCATGGACAGAGTGCAAGAAAGTGTAAGATTATAGTATAGAAGGACGGGAAGAAGACAAACATTGCAATTTATTTGTGTTACTATAATAGTGTTGATTACATTGCTCTCAGCTTTCCTTTCTATGGCAGGAAATGGGCAGCATAGTAATTCAATGTAAGAAAATACCAGTCAAGAGAATTCTCTATCTTTAGTTTAATCACTCTTTCACTCACTTTTCTAGCAGCCATTAGTATGCATTGTTCCTCTGAGACTTAGAACAAGAACAGATCCACTGGGAGCATTTGCCAGTGAATTAGCTGGCGAGATGAGTTAAAGACCACATATTGCCATCAATGTCTGAATCAGAAGGATGTGAAATACTCTACATCTCGTGGCATTATGAAACACAGGCACAAATTTGTGTCTTTATTACCACATATAGAAGAAAAAAACCCCAAAAAACAAATTCCACAACAGATGGTCCTCTAATAGCCAGCCAAAGTGAAAACCCAGAGACATACTTCTGTTTTTCACAATAGTTTTTTTGGTTTAGAATGGTTTGTATTTTACATCTGTTCAAACGCTGGCATACAACTAAAATTTGCTTTTTTAACATGAGCAGTACAGTAAAGCATCTACTCACAAAATATTTCTCAAATTTCAGAGTAAGCATTTACATGCCAAAAATCCTTGCTAAATAAGTGGCTTAGAAGATAGTGGTTATCACACATATATCACCTATACAATGATATAGACCAGAGACAGATTTGTCTCACGTAAGGAAATGTCTACTGTTTTAGACAACTAAGAGCCAAATGTGGAACTTAACACGAATTCAGAAAAATAACAGTGATATGTACGATGTATTTCAGATTAGAATTGGGGCAAATGTTTTCAGAGAGTTTGAAAAAATACAACAAAATCAAGCTATGGGACTTGTTTGTTTGTTTCAGCTGGTTGTTCTTGGGGTTTTTTTATCCTCAGATCACAAGTCTACTAATATAAATGTGTTCATTTAAAGATTATTTTTAGACTGTGTTACTTTACTTAATTTTGCTGTATCAAAATAGAAAGAATATACCGAGTGAAAGTTTTGTCTGTATTATATTAACTTCAAGCTAATAATTGTCTTTTCTAGCAATTCTGTTATTGTCAGGTGAATTGCTGCAAATATATGTACACTAGACCATCATCTATCATACATATATTTTCAATACTATGAGAACCTATAATAAGCTTATATGCTACTTATTCTGATCTAGTTTTGCACTTTTAAAACTATCCTGGTATTATTCCCTACAAAACTTTGAAGCCAGTATAAGAAGCCAAAAAATTAAAATAGCAATATTGCTATTTTATCATGTAACAGTGGAATTATGCAGCAGTGAAAAAATTGAAAGAAATACTCTGTCCACCCACACAATTGCAGTATGCAAGTACTAGAGTCAAGCATTTGTCAAAGCACAGTTGAAAAGGCTGAAACAATTCTTATCTGCCCTTATAAAGTGTTCAAAAATCTTGCTTGTAATTTCCAAACTTTTGCCAAAGGTGACAGGCATAGAGCAGGTAATGAACCATTCCTACTGAATTAATAGCCAAAGAAGCCTTCCACATTTCTGACACCAGTTCAGGGTTTGTTAGCTTACACATTTTTCTTAGATGACAGGATTTCACAGGATGTCAGAGTGGATTTTTGAGCCTCACTACCTCTGAAACAGATTATAAGAGATAAGCAATACCTTTGAGTGTAAGCATTAAATTCAGTATCATCAATAAATGAACCAATTAGGCATGTTTAAGTCCTAGACTTCAATTTAGCATAGAATTTCTCTAGCTTTTCAAGTCTCAAGTCCCAGATGGTCACTGAGTAGATACTACAAGAGAAACAGATCCATTTTTTTCACTTGAGAAAATATGCAATACTAGTGCACTGAATATATATATATAATAAATACATAATTAATATATGAATATATGAATATATGATGGCACACTATGTATCTGCCTGATCCAATTCCTAGTAAAGGAAGTACAGCCACTCAGAAGGCAAGAGAGATTTTGAAAGACAAATCTCTTTCCTTCCTTGCTCCCAGATTCTCCAAAACTCATTAACCTCAGCTGCTGGTCTGGGAGCACTACACTGATCAAACTACCCAGGCAGCACTGTATTTTGCTTCCTCTGTCAATCTGCATTAAAGTTCTGGCTACTGAGGTTCATATTTCTAATGGAATTGATTCAAAAAAGTGCTGGTGTAGTTGTGGTCAAAATATTATTACAAGCTACTGACTGGCGAGGAACTGTCCTCTTCAGTATATTATTCTACTTTTGAATGGCGTAGGTGTAAACTACTTTAACATTTCACAACTGACTTTAACTATGCCTCCTTCCCTTTCCAGCCCAACCTCCATTGCACTTCATGTTGTCTCTGTCTTTATACAGAAATGGAAATACCACGATGTCCTTTGACAGAGAAGGTCGTTTGTTATGACATTTGTAAAACTAATTGTATTTTCCTTCCTAGTGAGTACTGGTAAGGCAGGCAAAGAAAAATCTCTATTTGGTCCTAAAGGGTTTCCTTAAAATGTATTTACAGGTTACACAGTGCAAGAAATATATAAACACTAAGGGTTATATTGCCAACCTCGAGCATTTAAGAAATAAATCCAGTTCCATGAAAATAATAAATTCAGCCTACAGAAATAATAAATGTGTATATACACATCCAAATAAGTAAAGAGAGCTAGGAACTCTTTAGTTCAAAATGCATGCTTCTTATAACAGAAAAAAATCAAAATATCTGAACTCTAAGAAAAATATCAAATTTCCTGACACCTCCAAGAAACATTTTATGAAAGTTTTTTGCTTTTCCTACATGTCATATGAATAATTTCACAATCTCTAAGAAGAATGTTCAACTTTTCTACCTGGGAATGATGGAAAAATCCTGTTTTCTTTTCCTCTCTATTGCACTTCTGCAAAATAAAATACTTCAAAATGAACAATGGATGTTGAGTTCCACTAAAACCTACTGTGTAGTTAGACATATGTATTTGTATATACCTATATGTATAGACAAGTCCAAGTATCACAAAGATAATACCATGAAATTATGACAGAAATTAAAACTTGAGCTCCTATTATAGGATTCTTAATTAATATCTATTTTAAAATACTTAAAAAAAAATAAAGATTAACATGGTAATTAAGACTGAACATTTTAAAGCATCTGTTTCCACAGATGTCTAGTATTTGATAGTGTTTCAATTCTCCAGTCATTCAGAGCAGTAGTTATGCCACTTTAGAAAATTATATTCTAAGTTTGTATGTGGCAGTTCACTAAAAGTTTTTTCAAAAAAAGAAGTTTCTCAAGACAAATTAGTTCTGCTATTTAAGTCCTTTGGTGACTTACACCTTGAAGGACTGAATTATACTATCAATATGCTGTGGAAAGTCTAATGAACTTTCATCTGTGTTTGAAAGTACACAATTTGAATACTATCATTCAAGTCAAAATCACAGAAAGGGATCTGTTAGCTAATTAGCACCTGTCTGAAGTGGCATACATACACTCTTGCATTAAGTTCTGGAACACAAAATGAATACATGTAGGTAATAACCATGTTTAATATACTACATACGTCTTATAATTAAGAACAGAAATAATTTCAAGGGCATGAAGAAAAAAATCTAGAATTAAAATTATCTTGAGCCTGAATCTTGTATTCTAAATTTCACTCTTAAATGGGTGTTGGGGAATTCTTGTGAGGGAGCGCTCTCACTCACCAGAGACAATCACCTAATCACTGTAATTGATAAGGAGGTAGCCCCACAACAAAAGGTTAATAATTTTTTTGGGGGGAGGTGTATTGAAACACTGTCTGAAGCTATTGTTAAGGATATTAAATAAATAGAACCAACCATTCTCTTGAATAAAAAATAGGAAGTAAATTACAAAGTCAGGAGTAGAACTTGGAGTTAAAATTGAGATATTTTGAATTCTCCTGCTTATTGTTAACATAAAATCCCTTTTTTATCCTTTTGCTTCCAAATTTTTCTTCAAGTATTTTGGAAGAGACAAACCCTAGTTTTCTTTAAAAAAATTTAAAAAAAACCAAAGTAAGATATTTCATATTCTTTACATACACACACTCTTGAGAGTTAAGCTTTGTTTATAGTTTTCCTGTGTATATTCCATGAGTCAGATAAATCCACGTACAACAAAGTTCCCGGCTTCTGTTGGATTTCTGAAGTTCTAAACCACCTTAAATGGAAGGATCCCACACACTTTTCCTTAAATGTAATTACTATGAGAATAAATAAGTTCTAGATTGCTACCCTGACCCACAAAGCATGTGACTTCAATTTTATAGTAGATATAAATCCTGAATAAGGAATGAACAACAAAACAAAACAAAACAACTCATTTTAAATTAATTCAGCCAGATCATGCTTCTCTTCATACTACCAAGAAAGAGTATTAGTGGTGTTATGAAGTAATATATACTGGCCTTGGGCAGAATCCCAACAGCAAAAAGCTCTTACTTTTTGCGTAAAGGCATTACCTTTCAGGTAAAGTTATCCAACCTGAGCACTATAGGATGTGACATTACGAAACAATTTGGTTAAGGTTAGGGGGTTCTCAGAGACACAGAGCCTATGATTCCAGAGACACTGGGGCTGGAATAGGCACGAGGGGATCATGGCAGGGTACAGCATTGCTGTCTCCAAACTTTTCTAAACTGAAATAGCAATGCTGATGGGCACCTTGGGTGCAACACCAAGATTTCTTTATGGTTAGGATTAGGGTTGAGAGAGACAGAAAGCCCACAGTCCTGGGGGCTGGAAAATAGTCTCATTTCAGGGCACTAATATTGTTGCCTCTACACCTTTCTAATGGTGGCTACCCATGGAGATTGGAAACTCATCTCAGCACCAACTTCTCATTAGGACTAGGATTAGGGTTAGGGTTCAGAGAGCCAGAAAGCCCATGGTCCTAGGGGTACTGGGGCTGGAAATGGCATGCCAAGGGGATCACAGCAGGGCATCAACATTGCTAGCTTAACACTTTTCCAATCTGGACCACCAATGGTAATGGGGACCTTAAGTAGAGTGCCAAGATGCTTTACATTAGGGCTCAGAGACCCAGAATATCCATGGACCAGGGGATACCAGGTCTGAAAAAGGGATGCCAAGGGGATCAAAGCAGGGCACCAATGATGTTACATTCACTCTTTGCCAATCTGGGCCACTCATTAACAGGGGCACCTCAGCCCCAGTGTCATCATTCCATTAGGGTTAGTTAGGGTTCAGGGAGCCATGGACTCTGCACTTCCAAGGACACTGGGAATGGAATAGGCATGCCAAGGCTATCAAATTTAGATTTTAAATTTATTAAATTTTTTCTGTATAAACTAGCTTGCTTACATTGTAAATGCTTTCCACT
The DNA here is from genome assembly GCA_036023395.1 of Myiotriccus ornatus. Classification (NCBI taxonomy): domain Eukaryota; kingdom Metazoa; phylum Chordata; class Aves; order Passeriformes; family Tyrannidae; genus Myiotriccus; species Myiotriccus ornatus. Next base: position 71,532,461 of record JAYRBT010000001.1, on the reverse strand, counting down.
AAAGGATTTTTGTTCACAACAGTTAAATATCTGATATTTTTGCTATTAAAGGTCTTCAAGAATGATCTGTTACCCACCAGTACAAAGATCTTTGGTGATGATGCAGCTAAAATTCATGAAGCGGTAAAGAAGCTGTATGACCTCTCAGAGCAGTGATCCACACTGCAGCAACCATGCAGAACAGATATTTTACTTTAGTAGAGGTAGAGAGGGTTTCACTTTTCTACATCTAGAGACAGCATAGCCTCTGCAGAAAGATACTTTGATCATGCTTCTCTTGCTGTAATCCTTGAGAAGATTCAGCTTTTTAACATTCTCTCTTCTTTCCATGCTGATGGCATTGGCAATACCTTTAGAAATTATTTTTTTAGACACTTATTTCTAAAAGAAAATTAATATTGATGAAAATAAAGAACATCAGATAACATAATTTGAAGGAAAAATCCAGAAGTTATTACTATATTTTCGACAGTCTACGGATCATTCTTTTTCTTGTCTGTGATTCAAGAGAGGTAACAATTATATCTCCATGTGTAATAGAAGATTCAGTTTGTTTCACAGCTGTTTTCAAATGAACCCCCAGCTTCTGATCCTCTTAAACCTATTACCCTTTGGTCTCAATCTTTTATCCTCCCATTCTTGTATATATTTCTGCAAAGCTGAGAAAGGATATTCCTTAAAATCTGTGGTTATCTGATTACAGATTTTACAAGTATAACAAAAATTTTTACATTTGACCACAAAATACTGTATCTCCATGGTACGTTTTCACACCTATTAACTAAGAATCATCATTTGAAGGTTACAATGGGGAACTAAGGGTTGTTCATTCAAGGGCAAATATATGGGAACCACAATGTGTCTCAGGTGTATGGCATATGCAGTAAGCCATACTGCTATTAAACAGCAGGACTCCAAATACACATTGCTAATGCAGTATATTCAATCTATTTTAAATACTCTTTGCATGTGTTGTTGTTGCAATATGCTTTTAAATATAATAAATATAATTATAATGGCCAGTCTTCGTGAATGAAGAACCGGGGAAGGTCTTTACACCTTCCAGCCTGCGCATTGGATTTTTTAGGTGAGTTACAGTGT
>JAYRBT010000001.1:71478480-71512600 GCA_036023395.1 Myiotriccus ornatus | reverse complement strand
CAGATACAATTCTGGCTATTCGTAGACAACATTTAATCAACAGTACAAATTTCTACATCAGTTGAAATTTAATATATTCACCTATATTATAAAAAAAATGTTTCTTAATCTTGAAATGTAATACATTTCAAATGTAATATATTTAATTTAAAGTTTGGTAGTTTCTTATTTCCTCCTTTTTTTTTTCCTCTAATGAAGACTCCACTGATAAATGACTTCATATACGCTCCTTGACGCTCCTATATTATCATATTTTATAACATACATAAGCAACTAGGGAAAAAAGCTTTGATTTCACAGCCAAATCTCTAGAAAGTGTCATTTGACTGTTTATAACAGCCTTTGAAAATGTTGCTAGCATTTCTTGACAATTTTCATTTAGGTGCTGCTGCTCTGACTAACGGTAACTTTGTGGTAGCTTTAGCAGTGTGCAGATAACCCCTAGCTGTTTTAGCCTTTTCATTAATAATTCTCCTTGTTCCTCCTCAGTTTGGTGATGCTTCTCAGATCTGGAAAATGCCAATTCTGGTACAGTTCTGTCATAGGTGAGGATCTGAACTTCCAGTCGTGTATGTGTTGTGACTTCAGCAATCTTTTCTTTCTTGAGCTGGTGATTAAGACAATTGTTCTGACCATCTGAATTAAATTTTCTTTTGCCCACTTGCCCATACCCACCTCCTCAGATTTATATCCTACCCTCACCAATTGTGGATTTTCTTTGGTTTAGTTTGGGTTTTCCTTTGTTTCTCCAGACCTTCTGTCTCTTGGAATCCTTGTTCCTCTCCTTATCTTACTATTTCAAACTTTTAAATATCTGCTTCCATCCCTTGTAGTCTATGAGTCCTGTGAGAGATAAAAGAGCCTTTTGTCTCATCAGAAAGCCTTTGTAGAAGAGAATCTCCTTGGTTACCCAGGAGGGCAGAGGTTGGACAGAGCTGTGTAATTAACAGTCAAGAATATGTCAACATAATCAGGATACCCTTCACAGGAGCTGTAAATGACATCTCCTCAAAAGTGATCTTGAAAAATTTTAAGTCACTTTGCAAGCTTTGAAACATATGAGCTTCTAAATATTATGCATCTGTTTTCTACAATTCAATTTATACACACACATCAGAAAAATAATGGCTCTGGACTGTTCTGGCTAAAAAATTTTCAGAAAGCTTTATGCTAAGGGAGACAGCTAGGAAAATTAATTTATAAGCAGTTGAAATTAATTACTATAATAGAAGCATCATGAATCTCAAGAGTAGGCAGTACTAAAAAATATCTCTAGCATCACTTAGACACTCATCAGAGATAACTATGAACTATGATGGTATCCTACAAATGTATTTGAAAACCTAGATAAATCAATCACCATCTTAAAAACAAAAGAACAAAATTTAAAGTTATATGGGAACGAGAGATCGCTTTGCCAGAAATCAGTAACTACTATGTCACATTCATTCACTAATTCTGTTCTTCCATTTTCTCTGTCATTGCACAATGTAGAATAACAAATCACTTTTACTAAATTATTCTAGTTTGTGTATTGGATATATGAAAATAAATGGGTACCTTACTGTATCAATAGCTCCAGAATGTATTTATAAAGTATTCTTAAAAGACCATTTCCAAGTAGTTATGACACAAAGATGTGTAAGCAAAATAATCTAATTAGAGTCTCATTCCATTTAAAGTACCACCTATGTCACTGAAATGTCAAAATATACTACATTTATTTCTTCAAGAAATCTCTCTAGTTAAACTCTGTCTAGATGGTTCATGCATATCTCTAGGGAGAAAGACTCAAAATCTCATGTGAACTCAAGTACATTTTATGCAAATTATCCTTATTTGGTAAATTAAATTTTTTTGTGTATGATTAGATGAACTTTGAGCTAGATCAATGTTTGTGTCTGTCTGTTTGCCATGTGCATGTATGTTCACTTTGTATGGTTTTGGTTGAAATACAGATAAATTTATTCATATTTTTATGAGAAACTTGTAAATGCATCTTATATACAATTCAATTAAAAACCTTCCCTTAAAATATATTAGAGTAAAAGGTCCAGTAAAAGGTTTTGTCACTTTTACACATATTGACTCATTCTGTATATACATACATGTATTTTCATATATATGTACATTAAAAGGGAGTTTGTTGCTTGAATGTCACTGATGATTCTCAGGGACCAGGAGGTCAGGATATTATCTGGTAATATGAACCCTTTGACGCTAGAGTTTGAAAAACAAATAATAAACTCTAGTTCCTCCAAAATTATTTTAAATTTCCTGCCCATCTGTCCTGTCTCATATGTGAAGAGTCACTTTTTACTATTCTGTTTAATGAAGGTATATCTTCCACATTTGGATCAGCAGCACAAATGCTGCTGCTGTGAGACCCACAGATGTTGATCGTGTGGTTCAGAGTAAACTTGCAAGAGAACTGTGAAGAACATATGAGCTTCTAGAAAACAGGTACAAAGAACACAGCTTGATGGATTTTTGCCACATTATAATTTCAAATACTTTTATATTTGCAGCTGAACTTAGTGCAGTTAAAAGTATGAGTGGAGTTTGACTAGTAACTCTCGTGTTTTGCTTTGTATTGACTTCTACTTTGGATGATGTGATTTTTCTTTTTTGTAGGTGTTTTTTTTACATTTAGAGAGGAGTACTTTGGAAAAATCCTTGAGCTATTTATTTTATGAAAGTGTAAGATATGAAGCTGCAGTTAAGCTGAAGAATTGCGAAGAATGTTTAATTACCAGAACAGAAATCCAATAGCAAAATCAAAAATCTCATTCATAAGTCTACTCCATTTGAATGCTAGGTGATTCAGATTAAAATTCATAAACATAAGCTCTGAATGTATTAAGGAGAGAATATAGCTTTATAGTTTTCTCATTAGGTCTCAGCTAATATTTAGATTAATGAATAAGTGGTTTTTTTCTGTGGATATTAACCAAGGTGAAAGAATGTCATTGGTTCAAGAGCTCTAAGGCCTTAAATCTAGGGCATTCCACAAGACGAGGGTGAAACACAAACATGAAAAGAGTAAAATCCATCCATAATTCATCAAGGAAAAGTAGAAAAATTAATTAAGTTAAATTAATAAGTGATTCATTAAACTATCATTTTAAAATTGATTTTAAAAATAATAATCAATTAATTCAGTTTTGAAGTAAGTGTATTTTGAAACTAGAATTTATTCATAGCTGCAACCATGTATCATCATCACTACTCACTCCAGTGAGTTTCTATAACAGAACCCTCCAAGTAGATCATCAATATCTCATACTGTTTCAGTAATTACAATATTTATTAATACAATTATTTATGAGACTGATTGCACCATATTTTTATTTATTTACTAAAAATCTACTGTCATCCTTGATTACTTATTGATATTATCAATTTTAATATAACAGTGAACTTCTTTTTTGAAATGTTGTCTGTTTCTCAGTATTTTCATTCATCTTTTTCTTTCGTAATTAATATCGGTCAAACATCAAAAAGTTAACTGAGAAATCAGTTGTTAACTAAATTTCAAAAAGAGAGAAATTTCCAGGAATTGCATTTTTTTAGGTAACCCCAAGCATGCGGTAAAACATTTCTTTTAAATTTTCTTTCTGAAGCTTATACTGTTAATAGAATTATTATTCATGATTTGGTGTTTGTCTTTTTTTTCTCCCCTAATCTTATCACCAAACTAAGTGATTAACTTCAAAGATTTTCACCCTTTAACATGTAAGTGAGTCATAAAGAACATTAATTAAATAGTTGATTGAAAAGCTATTTTTGAAAATATTGCATTATAAAGAAACTATTTCCTTCTTTTTTCAAGTGATGCTGGACAATTTTATAGAACCACTGGGCTGAAGTTTAGTGAGAAGGATAAATATATCTTGTTTTGCAGAAAACACTTAATGTGAACCTCAGAAACCCCCAACTATTTTTATGTAAAGTTAAAGGACATTTAACCAGGAAGAAAATCTAAGTTTTTTCCTCCTTATAGTTAATGAAACCAGTTCATCCGTGAAACTAATTCAACTACAAAAGAATTACAGAAACATTAATGAATCACTTTGAATGCAATGAAAAGTGGGAATTCACTGTTAAAATAATAATAAAAAAAAGACTATGCAATAGCATTTATTGTTATTAACTCAAGCTGCACTAATAAAACTATGATGCAGTAGCTTAAAGATGCCTTTAATGGGGCATTTTACAGCTATGTCAGTTAGTGATTACCCTTTCTTCATGCAACTGAACAACATAGCTGTGTTACTCACAGTCAAAGAGTATTTCACTCACACTTTTTGATCTGACTGAGAAAAAAAATATCTTCTGCACTGTGATAAGGATGGCCCAATTCAGACCTTGGACAATTGTTTAAATATTTAACAAAATACTGTGTTCTGATTTTAGGAGTTTTTATGAATTCTGAATTCTCCCATAATATTGGGAGAAGGTTTAATGTGCTGGTATGTGGATGAATTTGGGTCACAACATTACAATCCTGCATTGACATGGCCTGGTGAATAACAAACCCCTATAACAGAAGAAGGCTCAGAGAAAATAACTAAGGGACAATGAGCTGGTGGAACTCGGAAGAACACAGAACTGTTCTAAAGAAAGCTGAACTTAATGGAAGAGGGAGTAGAAGGTGGCCTTTTTCATAGACAAATGGCTTTATCAGCTGAGCAGACCATCTGGCTATATCAGTAAAGTGAAACAACTGGTGGTGTAATGTTTTTCCCTGAACAAATCAAAAGAACATGTATGTCTTCCAGAGCTACCAGAGCAGCACAAGGCAAGCATACGCTTGGATGGGCATAAAATTTGGGATTAAACATGAATCTCTTCTCCTATGAGATATAGAATCATAGAATGGTTTGGGTTGGAAGAGACCTTTAAAGATCATCTAATTCCAACCCTCCCACCACAGACAGGGACACCATCCACTACACCAGGTTGCTCAATGCCCCATCAAGGTAATTTTTGTTCTGACTGCAGAATTGATCAGAATTGTTTCAAATTGCAAAATCACAAAATGAATAAGCAAATGAATAAATAAAGTGGGCTACATTACAGAGAACCTCTTTCATAGTAATCAGGACTGTTGTGTGTCATGATGAAGAGCACTTCATCTTGTTCACTATCTTTAGCAAGGAAAAAAAAGCTTTGTAGAAGAAAGCGTTATGCAGGATTAACAAAGTTGTATGCAAAGTAGTTAAGGATGTGCAATGTAATACAGTGGGCGTATTTCTTCCTGTACTTAAGCAGTATTTTAAAGCATTTTCTTGTATAATATTGAATAATATTTTATTATTTTAAAACACAATAAATAAGAATTCCTTTTTCCTTTTTTTTTTTTTTAATCAAGGGAGAAAAAATACTCTTGTTATATTGCAACCTGCTATTCAGAAGTCCAAGCAACAATGGTCTTTTGTCCTGCTTTTTCCCTTCTTATAACATATATTATAACTACAAATTGTTAATTTAGTCAATGACTAACTCAATGTAAACCACTGGTATTACTGTCAGTAAATTAAAAATTCTAATCTAGTGTATTTTATAGATGTTATTTACATGTGTAAGTGTAGAAGAACCTTCTGGAAGATTTTACTATGAGGAGATTAGAGTTTTTTTGTTTAAGGAAACATCTTTCTCTTTGCTTGAGGCATCTTTCAGAGAGAGAGTTTTAGATGTTTTCTCCTCCTGCTTTCCAGAGAAGCTCTCCCTGTTATGAGAAATGTTCTTGCAGACACATTTGAAGGTCCCCACAGAGAGGGGACTGAGGATGATAAAAGCCCTAAGAAGAACGGGGGTTTGTCGTTCCTTAGGCCCAGTACAGATGTCTGCCGAGATGTTGTGTTCTTGACTTTTTAAATAAATTTTCCTAAAACCTTCCACTGTATGGTATTTTGGGGGTACCTGAGTGCATTTGACCCTTACAATATGCAAATTTAAATGGAAACTGGAAATAAGACAGAGAAAAATGCATTTTTACCAGAAAGGTCATCTTGAGCTCTCATAAAACTAATAAAGATGATAGAAATGTTTTATACAATTCTGTTAGAAATCTGAAGTAAAAAAATATCTACTGTTTCTCCTTTAGGTTTGCAAGTGGTTTTTCTTTCCTGCTACTAAGATGAATGACAGAAAAGGGGAAAATGAAGGAAACCATAATAATTACCTGTAATTCAGGGAAGAAAATAATAAAAGAAAAATAGTACTGGAAACGTGGCAATGGCTTTCAAGTTAGTATTTCAGAGAAATTGTTTCAATTTTACTTTTTTCCTAGACCTCTTACCTCATTTTTTACATTTCATAGCTATGAAATCTCATTTTAATGTTACTGTTAAAGAAGATTGAGAAATGTATCTTTTGGAAAAAATATTTCTTAATTTCCTTCATAGTGTTAGAAGTCCAGTGACATGGTAGTTGAGAATCTGAAAACTGAAATTATACCAGATTGTACAGAATTTGGCTGGGATAGAGTTAATTTTCTTAAGACTAAATGGTCTGGCGCTATATTTTACATTTCTGACCAAAACAGTGCCGATACTCATATTTTAGTTCTTTTGTTCTCACACAGAGCCATGGCCTATTCTGCCTTTCACCCTCCCCACCAGTGAGTGGGCTGGGAGTGCAAAAGGAGTTGGTAGGGGACACAGCCAGGACAGCTGACCCCAACTGACCAAAGGGATATTCCACACCATATGACATCATGTTCAGTATATAAAGCTGGGGGAAGAAGGAGGACAGGGGGGATATTCAGAGTGATGGTTTTTGTCTTCCCAAGTCACTGTTACATGTGATACAGCCCTGGAGCTGCCTGCCCATGAGCAGTGACAAATCCATTCCTTATTATTCGTGTGTGTGTGCCTTTTGTTTTACCTATTAAACTGTGTTTATCTCAAGCCATGATTTTCTCACTTTCATCCTTCTTTTTTCCATCCCATTTTGAGGGGAATAAAACTTGAGGTGCTTATCTGTCTACCTAGTTTAATCAACAACACCGACATCACTAAAGACTTGCCAAACAATGCAAGTTGAGAGTTATTTTGGTACTAAACTGATGAGAGCTCCCCTATTGGTATAGAATTCATTACAAATTTTTAGTTTTTTCCAGACATCTTTCTCATTGGTAGCCACTGATAGGGTAAGATAGATACCCTGAAAAATACAGCAATAAGATAACATTGGAGGACCCAGACTTCAAGCATTAATGATTAACCAGTGATAAAAGAATTGTGTAGAAAAAATTACATGAAGCTTCCCACAACTGATAACATAGGTGTAGTTGTCTTTGAAGTAAGGCTTCATAAGGCTACTGGAGACTGCGACAGAAACGAGTAATTACACTGCTTCAGAATCTTTTATACAGCGTTGATCACTCTGATATCCTGTACTGTACTGCTGCATATGCAAATATTACCTTACTGTAATTAGAGAGTTGTATTTTAGTGCTTGGTCTAAGATTTCATTAATTGCATTCATTGGTTATTCACATTTAAAATCTTTCTGTTTGATCTGGATACAGTAGCATGAGGTAAAATTCTGCCATCAACGCTGGACCCTTAATGACATTTAGAATAGTTTTACTTTCTTATTGTATACGCAATATACTCTGCAAATTGCTAGGGTGTTTTTTTGACCTTGATACCATATGGTTTATGGTTAAAATTTCTATTTTTGTTTAAAAATGTGTATATTTTAAGTAATGTCATAACTTTAAAAATAAAAAATTAACTTCCTTCCTTCCTTCCTTTTTTCCTTCCTCCCTCCCTCCCTTCCTCTCTTCATGTCTGTTGTTGAATCATATTTTAAAAACTATTTTACATGTAATTACAGAGGGAAAACACACCCATTATTTTAAAACACTGTTTTCATATGCTCAAAAATCAATGTAATTGTTCTTGTTTGTAATAGACTTGAGGTTATTTTCCTTTTTCATCACAGAATATGTACATTGGTGTTTACAATTACATACCTTTATAGCAAGATTTAATTTCCATAACTGCAGAAACTTCTAACATTAAATAAACTAAGTCAGTTCTAACTTCTCTCATTTGAGACACAATGAAGGAAAGCAGAAAAAGCAGAAAACTGGTTATATACAATGACACAACTCAGAATAGTTTTTTAGTATGGGTAGAGGGAAGAAAGTTTTAATTACAAAGAACTTTTTCTTTTCTTTCTGTCTACTTGAAGTCACTTGGGTGACATCAAAATGAAGTGCCCTGACAAAGATCATGATGTCACATGACTGTGACTTCAGCTGGAGGAATCAAGAGAAGCAGCAGATGAATTCTTATAAAATAAACTTTTACTTCCATAAAAATGTCTTTCTTAATAAAAAACAAGAAAGAAAAAAAGCAAAAGAGATGTGACATATTTAGGTTGATTTCTTTCCCCTAAACAAAATGCCCTTTAATATTCAAGATGTATCCCAAACATGTGGATTGCTCTAACATCTTCTTGTAAGACTTAACCCACTACAGACAATATTTTTTTTAAAGGAGTCTTCAGATATTCCTACTGATTCTTATGACAGCTACAACTTTCACATTCACAATGCCCATATAAATGTCTTCCATATAAAGTCAATTAGAAAGCAATCTTATGGCTTCTGAGATGTCACGATCTGTTCTCTCAGTGACTGTGTTGTGCAATGACTAGGAATATAGACAGAATTAAATACCTAACTGGAAGGCAGCTGAAGTCATAATAAGAAAACACAAAGATGTAATTTTTCTGTGTTTTAATTTGTACCTGTATTAGACTTAAATTTCACATTTGAATATAAACATGTTGAATAATCAATCTTAATTTAGCTTAAAATACTTATAATTTGTATGACTATGAATTCATATAATATATATCATAGAATCATAGAATGACCTGGATTGGAAGGAACCTTAAAAATCACCTAGGTTCAACTCCTTCTACTAGACCAGGCTGCTCAAAGACTTGTAGCAAATCAGACTCAACTTGGGAAAGAGCAATTTCATTCATTTTTAATTAAAATCACAGTAGGATGTTGGGAAACAAAGACAAAAATAAAAAGTCTTTCCCCTGTCTACACCCTCTTTCTTTTAGGCCCAGTTTTATTCCCTCATTCCCAACTCCTCTCTGGGGATGGGGAATGGGAACTGCAGTAAAAACAGTTTGTCTCTGTTGCTCCTTCCTCTTCGTGCTCTCTCCTGTTCCACAATGGGACTCCTCGCACAGAAACTTCCTTTGCAAACTTCTCTGACGGCATGCTTCCCATGGGCTGCAATTTTTCAACAAGTGCTCCAGTGTGGGTTCTTGCAATGAGGTACAGTTCTTCAGGAATAGATTGCTCCAGAGTGGGTCCTCTATGGGGTCACAGGTCCTATTCATGAGCATGGCCCCTGAGAGAAGCCTGTTATGACATGAAGTCTCCTGGGACTGCACCTTTCTTCCATCTGCTGCAGCTTGAGATCCTCCATGGGCTACAGTGTGGATATCTGCTCCAACACAGTCCTCTCCATGGACTGCATGCTTTGTAGCGCTTTTAGCCCCTTCTGAAACATGTTTTACAGAAAGCACTAGTCCTGGCCGAGAGGCTCAATTGGTGAGTCTGCTGGAGCCATCTGAAACAAACTGCATGTAACATGGAACAGCTCCTGACCTCTCAGAGTGTACCCTTGTACCCTCCCACCGTGACAAAACCTTCTTAAGTAAATTCAATAAAGCAATCTACCTGCTGAGATAAGAAAACATAGTGAAGTTTCTTGGCAGTATAAAAAGAACTTTATGGTTTAATGTTTAATATTTATTGTTATGAAATATTGCCTTTTTTTTTTTTTTTTGTAATTACTGTTTTGCTGCTACAAATAAAATGAGAAAGACTTACCATTTTCCCTGGTGAGATGTGAACTCCTCCGTTCTACTTTGAAAACTGTTTTTAATCTCCCTTGCTTATTTGAACATTCTAATTATGGTAGCTTTGAATGTGACAGTATCTTTTTCATAAGACTGACATCAGAAGGATGAAAGTAGTGAGAAGTAAGAGGTTCAGATGAGGAGATGATACAAAAATGACTAGACTTATCAAGAGTTCTAGATGTTGAAATCACAATAAAAGTAAAAATATATCCAACAGGCAGAGGTAACACACTTTGGCAATATCTGAGACATGAAAGGAAAGGCAAAGATGGCAATGAATTTAGAGGCAGTCTGAGAGTGATGCTGCTTGAATAATTAAATATTAAGATTTATTTCAAAATGTAAAAGACCAAAATAATCCAGATCCATGTCTTACACATAGGATGTAAGCTAGTAAATCCAGAGGTCGAGACCCTGTTCATTGCAATACATCAACTTTGTGTTCAGTGATGTAAAATTCAATGCTGTCAAAATAGTAGTTCCAAGTCAAGTAAATTTTCATTTCTGAATTCAGAATAAAAAGAAAGAAAAAGAAAGTGAAACATCGTGTAGCCAGACCCTTTTCAGAGGTGCCAGGACCAGAGGCAATGGGCACACATTGAAACACAGGAGATTCCCTATGAACATCATGAAACTTTTTTTTACTTTTGGAGTCACTGAGCACTGGGACACATTAATGATTCTAGAAATCTTCAAAAGCTTTCATGGTGCAGGGCTACCTGCTGTAGGTGATCCTGATTGAGGAGGAGTTTGAATAAGATGACCTCTAGTGATCCCCTCCAACTTCAACCAGCCCATAATTCTGTGATTGCTCTCCTTGTCCAGACTCCCCACAGCCCTGTCCTGCCTGGCCATGGGCCTGCTGAATTAAGCCCACCTGTGGGTGCAGGTCCCAACCCAGCCACAGCCCATCCCCATGCCCAGGGAGGTGCCCAACATCCAGGGCTGACCTGCCCCAGGGAGGCAGTGGCTGTGTTGTTCCCATCAACTCATGTCACTGAATCTTCTGTTCAAGGGATAACGACACTCCAGCTCTCTCCCTAGGGTTTGTTTGTTTGTTAGAGTTTTTTTTTAATTTATGAAATTTTCCAATCTAAAAGTTATCAGGAAAGCCATGGGTATCATCCCAGTTTTAATAACTCTCCTTTTTTTGACTGTGATTTTCCAGTATTTTTGTTGTAATTTGCTTATGAAATTATCACTAACTGATAAATTGAAAGGTATTCTTTATGAAACCATACAGCTTTTGGTCAAATATTTTTGTTTGTTTCACCATGTAATCTAATGCATGACCTGAAAACCCCAGCTTCACAGAGAAAAAAGAGTGAAATTATTTCCCTGCGTACAATAAGAGCCAAACGAGCATGCTAGCAGTGCAAATCCAAGAGATAACTTTTCATCAGTAACTGCAAACAAGTGATTTCTTTCATTTCAAGTCAGATATAATCTGTGTTCCCACAGTGAGAATAAGGGTAATCAAGAAATATTTTCTAAGTTAATTTCATGCAAAGAAACCAGTACTGCAATAAACATTTAATAAAACAGAACACAGAACTCTTTGAATTTCATGAAGCTGCCAGTAATTTCTATTGTAAGATTCTAAAATGTGTAACCCGGACGCAACCCCTCCCTCATCTACCCAGGATCTCTGTGGGAATACCACTGAGCACAGGAGTGTTTAACAAAAAGTACTATTGTGAGTCCACCAAGCTTCTACAGAAAGGTTATTGTGTTCATAGCAGTCAAAGCGCAGTGTTTCTCAGAGATGTTGAATTTAGTCCAAACCATCACTTATCCTAAAATGAGCTATGGAAAATTATCTCAGATCTTTTGTGATGGATCTTCTTGAGCCCAAATAAATAATTTGTGGTATTCTCACTATAAAATGGGTATTTATAATGATGTTGCATAGTGACAAATCCTCTCCCTATACTTGTTGCCCAAGGAGAGAATCATCAACACTGTCTAAACTAATTTGTACTTAATTGTGTAATGCAAAGAAATTCAGAGTAGTGAGGTTCCTACTACGGAGTTCATAGACCTAGAGTGGCTAATTTTCAGGACAGCAGAAGAAGAAAATTTTTTTCTTGACTCATTCCTTTGTCCCTATATGAGATTACCTCATCTGATTATCTCATACCACTATTTTATCTTGCTTGCACATTTGTGAGATGTCAATGGTTTTTAAATGACAGAAATATTTATTTCAGTCATACTCCACTTAAAAGGTCATTTACAGTGTTTTATGGTTTCCTCTGTTCTTTGTTATTTGTCATTTTCTCTCAGAAACCTAAATCAGTATTTCCTACAAATAACGATTTTTTCATATAGAAATTATTGATCTCAGCCTTGTAAACCTCATTTAATCAATGTGATTACTCTGGGGAACCCAGTAGTGCTCAACAGAGTGTATTGAGGGGATTTGTAGGGGAAAAGAAATATAAAAGTATCCAATCTAGTTTTGTGCATGAAAATTTCTCTGTAATTGTGAAAAAAATGTCAAACTTTACAAGCTTTATAAGTCTGCTAATTAAGCATTTTCCATGTGGTTGTTAAGTCTCTATAGAATGTCTTTTATTTCAGACTTGAATATCTGATTCCTTTAATTCATAGAACAATGAACAAACTTAAAGTGATCATTTTAGCTATTACCTATTTGAAACAGATTTGTTGGTTAGCTATGTACTTTCAACTCTCAGATTTCAATGACACTTTTTATGCTTTAGTTTGATTATAACCTCCTTGTCCTCGATGGCCACCATGCCCCTGTTCCCAAGGTCACTTATGTCTTACCTGACTGCACACTGTGGATCCATGAATAGTAGATCAGATAGGATATCTAGGGGAAGGTAGGAGGTAGGCCATGAAGTGATCTTTTGCTTTAAGAAGAATTAATTTTCCTTTACTTTTTCATAAAGAAATTTTTCTTTTTCTATGAGGTTTATTGCAAAGCTTTTTCAGGTTTTGAACGAGTCAAACCTTTTTCTTTTTTTTTTTTTTTCTGGAAAAAATAAAAACATTTACATGCTTTGAAGGTAAAATAGAGTCTCTGTAGATAAAAGTGTAAATGCCTGAAGAAACTTTTGCATATTAATAATGTTGTTTGACTAAAGAAGAATTGTTTGATATTTTTAGGTAGATTTTTAGAGAACATAAAAGGAAATACCACTCCATGTCCCTCGTGGGAAGTTGAGGGGCAGGAATGCCTTTTATAATTTTTTTTTTTCCAGGACATCAGTGTAAAAAAGAACCAGAGCAATGCCAAGATATTTTTGTTAGAAATTAAGAACTGTAAACCTGAACAAAGAGTTTTACTACGTTTAGATCCAAAGGAAAAGGATTTTACTTATGCACATGCTTATTTTACTATTTCTGTCTTCTTCTATTCTAAATATTTATTCAAGAGGTCAAGGGGAGTGATTTAAGTGATCTAAGAAGAAGACAAAACAGGCAGTTTCATTAACCCTTCAGCAGACACAATAGAAAGTGTAGTGAATTAACAGAAGTGCAGGACTTTAGACCCTCACCTTAGGACTGCATGTCTACTTCTATTTATATATATGAATCATGACCTATTCAGCATCATGCTAAGTGTAGCCTTCTACAGCTGAATTATACTCAAAAAATCAAATATGTATCCAGAGCCATTTGAAGTACTCTTATGATTTGCTTCCAAGCTTTCTATTTGTGCTCCATAATGACATGGGTGTCCTATTGGTTTGTCTCATGTCTGTCAAGCACATGTGCATATCTTCAATCTTTTAGAGCATATGTGATCAAATAAAACCACATGACTATGTTTAGGCAACTAATTCCCACATTTATTTTCTTTATGTAGTCCTAACTTGAGGCTTCTGTGAATGTAATAATAATAATAATAGTAATAATAATAATAACAATGACAAAGTATTTAATACATTTATGCTGTATTTTTAAGTAGCTACTCACATGAGTTTTAAAGTAATTTTCTATAATTAAATCTTTAAGTACCTAAATAGATATTTAAAATTTATGCACAAACATATATGAGCTAATGCTTCAATTTACTTCCACTGTTGCTTATTATTGGATTATAATACATACCTGAATATCTCTAAACCAGATTCTCTGCTATCTTTATACTTATAGAAATCATTTCACCACATTCATTCTTCCAATCAGCCTCTCACTATAACTTCTTTTTTTCTTATGCACAAATCTCAAGTTTCATTACTTTAACTAGAGTTCCATGCTGAGGAGCAACATCAGCATACTTTGCAGTTGCAACAGCAACCCACTGGCCCTACAACCTCCTGATATTTATTGTTTGTTGACAGTGATAGCACATGATCTAATTCGAATGAAGTTACTTTCTTTAGCAAAAACCTCCAAGTCCCCAAAGGCAGCATGAGTCTAGTGACTGTTTGAAAAAGAGCTGGGCCTCTGCAATAGGACTAATTTTTCAAATGTTACTTTAAAGAAGTGAGCATCTGATCAGCAAATATTGAAATGTAACAATTTATTTTCATAGAGCAGATTGTAGAATGATAAGGTTCTGTTCAAGGACACCATATAGTTAATTACCAGTAACTCATAAACTTTCAGTAAGTGAATAAAGATGTTAACCACTAGAAGGACACTTATATTCATTGTAAAAGTAATTTGTCTTGAATTTCAACTAATCTGAAGACTGCAAAAATAATTGACATGCATATCACTAGAATGAAATAGTAATGCTGATAGTTCAATCTAAAAGAAATTTTTTATACTGAAACTAGACACTGAATATTATAGTATCAAATTATTTTAAATTACTATAGGAAGAGTTCATTCTTTTAATTTCAGTTGTACTCCCATCTCAAACAATGCTAAATTTAAGGACCTGAAAATATTTTTAAGAAAAGATACTCAAAAATCTTTACACTGAATAAACAGCATTTATGCAAATTAGATATATGAAATATATGTCACAAAAAATGCTCATAAATTCTAATTTTCTATCTCACTTATTTTCAGTAGAAAACAAAAGAGAAACAATCAATATTTTTTCTGCAGTAAATATATTTCATACTTTTTCCCTTAGGTGACTTGCAGATGTTGGAATCCAGCAGCCTCAAATAGTCAGGAGAAGGTAATTTTACTGGATTTTGGTGGTAGTCTAAGATGTTGTGTCTGTATCTGAGATTTGAGGACTCCAACTTAATTTTTGAGGTCCATCTCCCACATGCAACTTTCTCAAAGAAGAAGCCACCCAGATGGCAGCAATTAATTAATGGTTCCAGAGTAATATACAAATACAGCTTTTTTCACCTAAAAGTGTTGCAATACATCTCCTTTCCTTCTTTCACTACCTGCTTGGAAACATTTTGAAAACAAGGGAGCTGTGACATGGTTATTTACTGTGAACTGAATCTGAATATTTACCATTCATGGCATGCAGAATATATTCCTGAAAAGTAAACAAGTCAAAGAAATACTGCTTCTGCTTTTCCTGAGATGTTGATATAATTGTGCTTCTGGCCCTAACAGTGCTATATCAGTGGCGTACCATGTTAAATAAAGACGAAATACTGCTGAAAGAAATGTGCTCTGAGCATGAATATGAACTGTCTCCATGACATCATTGGATTTTTTTTTCCTTAAAGAATTTCTTGTTTTCTTGATGGGGAAGAAAGGACATTATGGGTAATAGAAAGTAAAATCTAACTTTCAGTTATAAATAAAAAAAACAAGGTGCTTTTATTTCTTTTGTTGTTGTTTTCTCATTTTGTTAATTAAACCACTTGTATATTTACCATTTTTTAAATTACCAAAAAGATATTTACTAGGCAATACACCTGCCCTTGTTCTCTTTTATCTTTTGTTTGTCATGGACTTCTTTTGCTCTGCAAGTTATTACTTCTTTTTTTTTTTTTTTTAATTATTTTTCATTTGAACTCAATTCCATCAGAGACATTTTATAGCCAGAGGCATAAATGAAAGGCAGGCAGCAAAATCATTTGTCTAAGAGACCCAGAAACTGTTTTACCTTCTTTGTTTGCGATTCTTTTTGCAGGAGGAGCTGTAGCATATGATGTAAATACCACTTTAGCTAGAGAGATTTACGGTTGGTGAATAAACCTGTCCTCAGTCTACAACTTCTCAAGTATGGTAACTGGAAATAATGATTTTGTTGCTGTGCCCTTGATAATCCTTTTGTGTTTGTTTAGCTTCTTGTCTCAGTTTAAATGAGACACAAGTGTTTTGCTGAGGATGATTTATGAGGAAGACCCAAATTACTCCCTCTAAGCAATTGTAAATCCTAAATTAAAAGGCTGCAATTGAGAAAAACGTGGTAAAAAGAAAAATAACAGCCCTTTATTAAAAGATATATGTGTATTGGCAGAACAACTAAAGAACACAAAATAAAACAACCAAACAATAATCCTATACCCAAAAATACTCCCCTTCAAAACAAACAAACAAACAAACAAAAAAAGGGAAACAGTTCAGTTTGTGCCCTTTGGTGCAATTCTAACCACAGTCATCAGGGGACCTTGTTGGATCACTGGTGGTCGCCACATGTAGGGGTCCTCGGATGTGTTGGAGAAGCCAACAATGAAGAGCTTCCCTTCCCTTCACCAGGAAAAGGGAGAGAGGAGGGAAAGAAAGAAAAGGGTCCTTCCCAATGGGAACTCACTCTGTCCTGCTGGCTGAGTCATATGGTGTGGCTTTCCCCTCTCCTTTGATATGCACAAGAACCGCTGCCAAAAAAAAAAAATGGAGGAGGAAAGGCCTTACGAACAGTTCCTCGCTGATGAAAATCCAAGCAAAATTCCCAGCTGGCAGCCAGGCTGAGAGCAGAGCCACCTCCAAGTTGCTGCCACCTGGACCTCGTCACAGCTCAGGCAGCAACAAACTCCTCCCCTGTTTACCTAGAGAGGAGTTAAAAAATAATAATAATAAAAAAAAAGAACTCCTCACCTTTTCCCACAGATAAGATCTTGAGGGCCATCAACTTGGAATGTGGTTTTATCAACCACTTCTTTTGTGTTAGTTAATGGCCTAAGCCACAGCCAACCTGCCTATTCAACATCCCTTTCAAGCCGTGGGCAGGGGGAAGGGAAAAGTTCCAGCTTAGTTTCCCAGAACAAACAAAACCATGACACTTCTTTTCTATGCCTCCTTCCTTTTTCTTTCATTTTAACTCAATACCATCTATTATATCTAGGAAATAACAGAGAATGTTTATAGTGTTTATTAAATTAACATAACAGAAATGGCTTTTTATTTTGGTGTTTTTTTAATATATGTTTCTCTCTTGGAGTAGGTATGATCTTAAGACAGATAAGACAGGCTTCACTGCACCCAAAAATTTCTATATTAAACTGAATTTTTCATTCCTCCTAAAATGCAATACTTCATGTTTTCTGTATCTTAACCAGTGAGGCTTCCACCTATGAGTGATAAGAGACATCTTGGAATAATGAAAAATAATATTTTCATGTAATATTATCAAAGAATTATTTTATAATGAATAGGAGGATTTGCTGGTATAAATAAGTAATAAAGTTAATGTGATGGACTTAATCAGTTTTCCATGGACCATCCTCATATGCTCTGTACACAATGCCTGAAATGCTCTGAGCAGACATTTTTAGAACAATTACATCCACAATACATATGCTTAATATTTTAGTAGTAGGCTAATAATGTACTTCTGATTCTCTAATTGCTCCACAGAAGGGAAGAGATTGTACCTACAATTTTAATTTCTCAGAAACAGAACCCCGCACTACAAAGTTAGCATTGCCTATTTATCTATAACATATGCACCATATACAGCCTCACAGACACATACCCTGTATTTCGCAGAGCCGCTAATCCTGCTGAAAACAAAGTACGCTGTATTTGAATGGGGCCATAGTTTCATCCAATTATAAATGAAATACACCTGCTTAAAATTTGTGCCAAATACTAAAGATAATTCAGAACCTACAAATCTAATTTAGAGATGGTGAACCATGCCTATATTTACATGCAAAAAAGCTCTGGATATTTGAAGTTTTATAATAAGATAGTAACACATGTTTTTAATTCAAATGCAAAAAACATAATCACCTGATGTTTTAAACATCAGCCAGGCCTTCATGTTAAATATTGAACAATTCTGAATCTGGGTCAAAACCATTCCCAACAGCAATTAACTCCCCCTTGGACACTTAAATATTTCTTATATTATCTGAAAGCCAGACACCTGGAAAAAGGCCAAAGCAAAATCTGTTCTTATAAAGTATATTTTAAAATGAGAAATACCATTAACCATGAGACTCACTGAGGTCTATTTTAAGCATTGCATTGATGGTTACTAACTGAAGTCAAATGACTTCTTCATTGTGCTTAAAAAGCTAATAAATACCAGTCAAAGAGGAAAAAAGTTGCACTGACTTTTGATCATTTTGCCAAGAGAAACATTAAACCAAGTAATAAGTAGTACAATATTTCTACTGATTGTATGTCAGGACATTTCTACTGAGTGTATGTCAGGAATCTGAGCCCAACTAAAGTTAGAAGTGATATCAAAGAACCTGTGTCCACATAAATGAAGATGGTGTAAAACAGAGAGGGTTATAAAATACTCCATGGTCACTTGTGTCATGTGTGACTGAGAACATACATGCTGCACTGCACAGTACTAATAATTTATTTAATTTTCATGAGATATCCTGGCCTATTGCCATTTTCAGGCATTAATCCAACCAGGAACATGATGTTCTCTATACCTCCCCTGAAGATAAATTAAGGCCATTTGGTGGGAGTTTAAAAATACACAGTGACATACTCTTCCACCAAATATATGAAACAGACAAGGCCTTTTGCATTGAGGTCCATGATTAATATTTGCTTGAAATTTTGTTGCTTGCAAGTTCTGAATTAAACAAACTTTGAAGCATAGAATAAAAATGCTCCATCTGTTTCATAAACAGAGTAAGAATTGCACAATCTATAACTTTTTTCATTGTTTTCTAAACAAGTAAGTGAAAATTGTTTATCCAGCTCCCCTTGTTCCAAAGTTAAAAAAAAAGTCTCATGCAGAATAGTCTTCTTAAAATAATAATACACATATAAAGAATATATATAAAATATTTAAAATATACAATCATATCCTTTTATATCAGTAAAAGCTTATGTTTCATGTATTTACTCATATGAATCACACAGTCTTTTTGCTTGAATTATTATGTAAAAAACATATTATATATTATATGTGCTATTATACACATAATTCTTTTGCATTTAATTTAAACCTACCAATACACTGAAAGAGTTGCATGAGCCCAAATGAGGACGACTCTCACTTCCTCACACAGACATAGACAGCTCCCCGCTCAACCTGTTGATTTCTTCCCATGCCAATTTATAGAATGTCACTCATTTTGGGCGTTTTTTTTTTTAAATCCCATGTGCACATTCCAGGCTTGTTATTCTGCTGGAGAGAAAAAATGCACTAGAAGTTTGTTCTTTCAGGGCAAAAAACCTGCATCTCCTACTTGCCTTCTAATTTTGGCCTAATTCCTGTTGCATATTAGGTCACGGTGAAATTATGTAGTCCCTTCATACAGTATTGCCACTGTTACTAACAGACCATAAGCTTGGTAGTACCCTTGCCAGACCTGCTCTGTATGAATTTATCTCCAGCTTTGTTTTACTATACTTTTATACAGATAGTATCGATAAAAAAAAATTCACATAGTATAAGGTGTTTAGAGCTCTAACACAGTGGTGTAGTGTAGAGAAATTCGCATCTGGTACAATAGCAAAGACTGAGAAGTGGAGACACAGGGCGTGGTGCAGAGGAGCTCAGGCATGGGGTGGTGATAATAGATGAGGAACTGGAGATGCCACTCCTATAAACTCACCCACTGACAGTTACAGAAATGCAGACCCTGTTTTTCAGGATAATGAGCAGAACAAAGAACTGTTTATCTAACGTATATAAAGAGCACGATATGTAGTAAACTTGGACGTAACATGACACCGCAGATGCATGAGGAAGGAGAAAGGTGTAGAAGCTTTAACAAACAAATACAAATTACCACAACTGGATACTGGAGGACAATGGAAAATCTCTAAACAACACATTCATTCCAGCAAAGGGCTTCAGAGGCTGACAGAGTATTGCCTCTGTGTTGAAACAGAGTGCTTCCTTTGGAGGTATCTGCCAATAAACTTTTTCAATATAATAAGGGATGATAATAATAAAGGGAGGAAGCTGCATTTGCAATTGTCTTATGAACATTATTGTAAATAAAATGGAATTTTTTTTTGTCTTTAATAATTGGATCTATACTAATGTTGATTCTTGAATTAGACTTTTCAGATTTCTGTTAGGGAAACAATAACCTCTTGGCTTTACTTTTATGGGTATACGTATTTTGCTTCCCCTTTGCCCATAAACAACATTTTGAGAACAATGCTAACTTGCTTGTAGTTATTCTTTCCCATAAAGAGTTTGTTCCCGCAGGGAAAGATTGGTTTCAAATCACTTATTTATGCCCAGATTCATCCCACTGAACTTCAGGCATTTAGCTAATACATCTGAATAAGGGTATACTCCATCAAGTGCCTCTTACAGTCAGTGGAGAGATACTGGCAGTGCCCACAGGGCAAATCTGCTTTTAGTGACACTGCACAAGGGAAGTCACTCACTTCATGAAAATTAGAGAAGAAACAGGATTGATTCCTAATTTAAGCAGCTAAAAGAAGTACTGAGTCAGGCAGAATGAATCTACCCTTGAACAGATAAGCCTTGCTGAAGGATGAACATAGGATTTACTGCTATTTAAAACCCTTTCCTGTTATCAATTAATAAATCCTTGCATAATGGCACAACACCTTTACAACATATATAGACGGAAAAATTTTTTACTACAAAGGGGCAGCAGAGGTATGAGTGAAATAACAGACAGGATACAAAAACCTTTTTCAGTGTGTTGTAAGAGAAGATCAGTGGCAGAAGAAATAAATGCAGAATGATATCAGAAATTAATTTCACTGTAAGTAAAATATTTAATTGTCCAATTACCCAAGGTGTTGCAAATTGTATGAAGTGAAATTGAAGTTCTGCTGCAGCAGGATATATTGCATTGCAATTATTCTACTTAGCAGGAGACAAGAAAGAGATATACTTGAATGTAAGAAAATAGAAAGGTCACATAAGAATTATCTGGGGGAAAAAATACTTTCTGAAAAGAAACAGCTGATCAGTATTGAGTGCTTTTTACTGTTTTTTGTTATTTTGGCTTCTCTATCTAATTAAGATATTAAGAGACTTTTAGTTGTCTGCAGTTTATGGTGAACAGGCTTTGGACCTACTATAACAGATAATTCAGAAGCTAGTCACTATGCAAAGGTCCCAAGTTTTAAGTCACAGAGGGCAATCCATTAGAAACTGAAAATTCTTCAGTGTCAACATTTCTCATTGTGTTCAAACTTATCCAGACCCTCCACAGAGACTGTATATATCACAAGCTGTTTCTTTCAGCCTGCAAGCTGAAGAGCCAGGGGGACCATGTAATTCCTCTTCTTTGCCTTTTCTGTTGCCTTCTGTGGTTATATGTATCACCATAAGATGGAATATTATAATTTTTTTATGGTAAAAAAGTTCAACTGTTACAATAACATGAATGAGCTGGAGTATCTAGAGAGTAATAATCTATATTTTGCATTCTTAGCCTCCAGAAACATGTATGTTAATGAATTTGAAAGACGTTTATTGTCTTATCTACAAATGACGGTAAAGAAAAACATTTGTCAAAAGAGCATGTTGTATTAAATTTTTAAAGAATTTTGTGTTTTCATTTAGATAGGTTAAAAAATGAGAAAATAAGAAAAATAAGAAAATAAGAAAATAAAAGATTTTCTGGGCAAATGGAGTTTTCTAATGATGAAGTGAGTAGGTTAAACCTGTTTGGTTCGTGTTTAACATAAAGACTTTTTTCCTAAATATAAACAACTTCAGTATTGATCACTGCCAGTTTTGTGCCTTTTGTGATAAATAAAAAAGGTCTTCGATATTATCTTTCTATCTTGAGCACGTAAAACTCAACCATATGTAGAGCAACAGAGGACAAAAGGGCTCAAAATCATAGACTCAACATACATGTAACCGATTATTTCCAATAGTTTTCTGTAATTGTTTTAGAACATTTCGTAGAACCCCAGTTTCCACATCTACAAATCCACAGTAGTTTTGCTGGAAGATAGCACAGAGATTAAAAGGAAAGACAGAACAAAAAAACGACCTGCCATATTTTTGTGTTTCTACAAATACAAATAATACATAAATTAATCACCTGTAAGCAAAAAATAGCACCAGCCTCTAGCGACCATGAATCATCAACTATATTTACCTGAAGATAAAAGTGAGGTTGTCTTCAGTTCTAGGTACAAAATTCTATGTTTGAACTTGTTAAAACCCTGAAAAAAATCACTGGGAATCCAGAACACTTAGTAGCAATGGGATCCAAGTGCCAGTATTCATTCACCTTGATGAATTCTAAGCTGGGTAATAATATTGTCACATTGAAGCAAATTTGCTATCAGAACTATCTGACTGTACTATTTCTTGTGTCATTCATCTTTTTACTCTTTTTTGACACCTTTCTTTTTAATTTCCTTTCAAATATAAAGAGCAGTCTACAGTATGAACCTGAACCAAAAGATCATCAGGCGAGCAAGGCTGCTCACTGTTAAATGGCTGCTTCCTTTCAAAAGATGACTAATAAAAATTAAATATTCCTATGTGCATGTGTTCTAAGGTTGTTTGTTTTTTTCAAAAGCACTATTTAAACATCAAGTTATGCAAAAAAATGTCAAGAGGATAAACTGTCAAATTCTTTAACCCACACCCCTCTTGAAATTGCATGCACAATGAAACAGTTGAACCTGGCACCTTAACTAATCTAATGTATGCTGTTTGGTGTGTTTTGGTTTTTTGTTTGTTTGATTGGGGGTTTTTTGTTGCTCTTTGTGTTTTTTATTATTATTATTAATCTTTTTTTAAAAAATGTTCATGTTTTCAAAATAATGCTGCTTATGTCCTTGAATATAGGCATACTGAACAAAAAACAACTCACACTGATATGTGGTGTTTCTACCTGTAGCATCAGTTAGTTTGGCTACAGATCTTAATTTCTATGAAAATATCAATGTTTGCACTTTTCTTCGTCCCTCAGGCATTTCAGGTAAAATGAAAGGCTATAAGAATAGTATTGGCTATGTTTGTCTCATCTGGGCTCTATTTAATGATAAAAACAGATAATGTTTGCATATTTGTGAAAGCATGAAAATTAAATTTCTCTTAAGTAAACAAAGTAAATATTAATGTGTTGGAATACTTTCAGAGAGAGATGAATGTGGACTAAGGTTAGAAAGGCAAGATATTCATAAAAGAGTTATATTCATGTATCGTATTTTAAAGTTAGCAAAATTAGATTTTAATAGCAAATTATACATGACGACAGGAAGCTATGTAAATTTAGGAAGGAATATGTGTTCATAATCATGAAAGAGTGGCAAGTTAACCAGACCAAATCCCTGTAAAAATGTAATTCCTACCACATAGCAATTCTTAAAAAAAAAAAAAAAATAGTAGTTTTCACTGTTAGCAGTGGCCATATTGTCTTCAACATTTCATATGGCTATGAAGGCTAAATTCTGTGAACACTCTTTTCATTTATATTAACAAGTCTTGGATTTACTGAAAAGCTGTTCTTGACTAGATTTATTTTAGACTTTCTCTTTCACTACTTTGTGCAGCTGACCATCATTCATCTTGCAAAAGCGACTGTGACAGCATACTGAGAGTTTTGAGGTAAATTTATTTATACCTTTTCCATGCAATAAAATACCAAGTTCAACTAAATTACTTTGAATCTTGAAATCTATGTTTCATTACTTGACAGAAAACACTATTCAAGAAACACTGAATCACAAAAAGAACAGACAATTTTCATTATCACAGCCAGTCCATCTTTACAGTGTCACTCTTCTATTTACAGTAGAATTTTTGTTTGTTTCCTTTATGAGAATGACTGCAGGCATTTTATGACACCAGTAAACTTTTACAATATGCCTGAGATAGGTGAAAGAGACTGTTTTCTTTTATAATGACTTGCTAAACAATCCACCTATTCCATGCATATTTTTGACTCTTCCTTCTTCATCAACTTATTTATCACAAATGAAATATTTATCATTATTCAATCTTATAACAATTTTCTTTCTTAAGAAAATATATGGTCACTTAGCAGGACATCATGCAAAAGATTTTTTAGAAGTTTTTCATGTGATTTTGTACTGGAGAACATTTGGGGCTTTGCAGAGAAGTTCCTGGGCATGCTGATGAGGAACAAGTTGAACATGAACCAGCAATGTATCCTTGTAGAAAAGGTCAAGAGCATCCCAGCTGCACTACGAAGACTCTTGCCAGCAGGTTGAGGGAGGTGATGCTTCCCCCCTCCTCATCCCTGATGAGGCTACATCTGGAGTGCTGCTCCAGGTTTGGTTGACAGGTTGGAATGACTCCAATAGAGGGATACATATTAAGTAACTGGGTCATCTTTCATATGAGAAAGGCTGAAAGACTGGTGTTTGTTTAACCTGGAGAAAAAAAAGGCTACAGGAACCTATGAGCAGCCCCCAAAAACTTCCACAATATTTTTTGAAAGATGGAGACAACGTCTTCACTAAGGTGATGAGAGGACAAAAGAAACATGACTATAAATAGGAAGAAGGGAAGTACAAACTGGATATCAGGAGAATTACACTATAAGGTCAGCCACGCAGTGGATCACCTTTCCCACAGAAGCTGTGCAGGCTCCAGTCTCAGAGATTTTCAAGACCTGACTGGACAAAGTCCTGGTCTGACATCAGAGCTGTGTCTGCTTTGAACAAGCAGGCCGGGATAAAGAACTCCTCATGTGCCTTGAATCATCCTATGGTCCTATGGTTCTATCCCATGTCCTATGGCACTATTTTGTCTCCATTTGCTCCTTCCGAAGACCATGATTTTCTCTTAGATCCTGTGCATTATCTACCAAGTCTAATCGGGTGTCTTGAATACTGTAGGGCACCTCAAATGGCCTTTTAGCACTGTATATAACAAGTTGAAACAGTGCTAAGGTCTCCCTATTTGAAATAGATATATAAGCTCCCATTCCAGTCAACTCACACCTAATGTGGAATTCAACAATCCACAATCCGGTTCTCAGTGAAATTTGATGAGGTGGACAATTGTCGGTTATGCAAACCACATAGAACATGCTCTTCATTATAAAAAGTAACATGTAAAATAACCAGAGCCTCAGAGAAAGTTTTGTTGACCCAGTGTGATACCTTAGAGCACCAAACTGTAACCTCAGTCATGAAGCCAGTGGACTGTGTGGTTCAACTTATCTCAAACTAGACATCTAAGGCCTGCTCCAATTTTGCAAAGATGCCATCAAGCATAAAAATCAAATGCTCAGAGGTGTCTGACATAACACTGTGGCCTTGCAGATATAATAGGATTTATGGGAGAGCCATGGGCTTTTTGAAGCAGCAGCTGGACACAGGGACAGTACCCTCGGGCATCTAGAATGGTAGCAATATGTAGCCAGCTGATTAATCTGAATAAGCGCTCTGTAGTCTGCTGATATACTGAGCAGGGTTTCAATTCAGCTGCCATGTATGTAGGGTTTTAATGTCATTTCAAACACCCTTAGCTGTCATGAGGATCTGCTAGCACCTCACTTACATTTCAAATCCACAGATATATACTAAATGTTATGAGATGCCTTTGCAAATGACAATTGAAGAGTTTCAAATATCCTTAAGGTTTTATATGTATGTATATACACACACCCACAACCCCCATATTTAGCCAGTTATATTTGCATATCTAAGTTTAGAAATCGGCCATCTGGAACTGCATTTTGCCCAAGGAAACATTAACCATGTTGTATAATAACTAAGAGTCCTTTCCAAACTGCTGACTCCTCAGGCAAGGAACAGATTCTGAGAGTCAAATGCTGATATGCTAATTTGGATAGCATCACCTCCTTTGGTTACAGATTTTCATTGATAGTAAAACAACATAAAGTAGATAAGAGACAAGATTTTAACTGGAATTGCATTTTAGTTGTGGGGTAACTAACCCTCCAGAGTTTCAATTTTCTAATTAAAAGAGTTTTCTCATCTAGACAGTGATATTGGCCGCATATCTGGGCAAGTGCTCCAGACTCAACACTGAAAATACCTAAATGCTAGATTTACTAATAAGAAAATAAATTCAGTAGTAAATAAATAAATATATAAATAAACCCCTCTGCATATTTTTCTTCCTTTTTGACTGGTACCCAAGTTGCAATTCTAGCTTTGATACATGTGAATACATACCTCCTTTATAAATATAATATAAATAAAGCAAAAATTATTTTATTAAACATCTATTAATTCCTTTTTAAATGTCTGTTAATAAAGTTCTACTTAAAATTTTGTAATCAAAGCTATTTTTATTTAACGAAATAGAATTAAAACTTGCAGGCAGTTGCATTCAGACAGAAATCTGCAGACCATCTGTGACTCGAAACCACAGCACATAGCCAGAAAATCCTTGGTCTTAGAAAAACACTAGCCCACTTGACTCTTTAATGACTGCCTAGAAGGCGTATTTCCTTCTGGGACAATGAAATAGGCAGCTCTGGCACATTCTTCTTATTGCAAATAAAGTTGCACCCTTGTTTTAATTACATAAAGTAAGAAAATCACGGAAACAGTATGAGGCTTATTTTATGTCTTCTTTTATTTTTATTTTTTTTCCTTTATAAATATTTTTACTTTAGTCTGGAAAAGTTTTGGTTTGCTTTTATTTCTATCAGTGCTAGAAACTCCTGAAATATCTTCTAGTTCATGAACTACCACAGCAAAAATTATTTTAAATAAATGCAGAACATTCTACCGTGAATCATCGTGCAATTTTGCAAGCAAACAAAAAAAAAAGGCAGTAAGAATAATCAAAGAAGGATAAAAATTGAACTTTGGCAGCCAGGATGAGTAGGAAATATACCTGTAACAATCAAAAAGGATGTGCATCTAGAGTGATGTAATGAATGCAGTTTTGCTTCAAGTGAAAGAAGAAACACAAGAATCAAAATATGGAAAACATAATTTTAACACCGTTGATGCTGTTGTAATTCATGGAACAATGAGAACTACATAAGACCTCTTCAGATGATGCACAACATAAATAAAAGAACATTTATATACAGAATCTGTATTCTTTTTGCTCATCTTATTGTTAATCTTACTGAAAAGTCTTAGTAAATACAAACAGTGGTTTTTTTGGCAACATATTTTTTTTCCAGTGAACATCCTTTGCTACTTACAAAATCATCACCTTATAGCTATGTGTGAAAGCATACACCTAATCTTTATAGTCCTCAGAGAAATGGAATTTATAGACAATTTAATTGTGCTTAGAATTTAGGTCATATTATGACTTCTAAGTGGGCTACAAATTGTTGACATTACTAATGCATTAACCTGAAATAGATCTTGTCTTTTAATATAAAACCAAAACAGGTCTTGCCTTCTAATATAAAATCAATTTCCTGATGGCCGTGGATTTTTTTCATCTTCCTCTTTTGGCTTGTAAAACCTTTTGTTTACTCTATGCACATGTGTTAAAATAATTAATTCCTGATGAAATCTGGTGCAAACGAATGTTTTGTTCTTTCACTTCAAAGCTGAGTGTTTTGGACTTCTGACAGAATTGGTTCGAAATACATATATTTATAGAAGACATCATCATAAGTACATGTAGACCTACAGTATAGCAGGTCCCACCCCTCCAATCCTTATTATTTTCCCATTAAATCATTATGTTTTACTTTATGATGTCCATTGCTGATATGCACAAAACTGACAAGAGATCTTGACATCTGTGAAAAGCATTCCTAAGACTGAAAGCACTTCTGTTATCAGTTCTGTAATGCCTCAGAAACATCTATGTGTATGGGCAGATGGCAGTTTTTTCGATTAAGTAGAAGCCCCCTCCTATAGTCCATTGCTTCTAATGCTCACCAAATAATCAGTTATGATACTTATATTACAGTGACTGATTCCTCATTTAAGACTGTTTGACTCAGAGAAATAGAACAAAACTTTTCAGTTCTGGACTTTAACTATTTTTATTGCAAATTTGTACAATGACCTGATGGGAAGTCCAGCTGCCAAGTACTGCTGCCTATGCTGATGACCTGGTATGGCAGCTTTTGGCACAAGTGTTCCTGTAATAGTTTATTTAGCTGTAAGTACAAGGAGACCATACCGTTAAACAGCATTTTGGCTTTGAATTTTTTACTTGAAGCTATTTTTGCTGTGGTTTTCATTAAAATACATAGGTTGCATTATGAGTAGATTTAAAATGGTAACCAAAACACTTAATAAAATATTCCAGTAACCTAACAGAAAGATTGAATTGTAAAAGCTTTCAGTGCTTTCAGAATTGACAAAAATGTGCAGAAAATTGATAAAAGAGGGATTTAAAGGAGCATACAAGTAAATGATTCTGAGATTTTTTTATATATATTCCTAAATGTATTTATTTATTTATTTGCAAAATAAAGTCATTAAGGGACTGTTCAGGTATATCATATTCGTATCACTTAAGAAGCCACAAGTCCTTCACACGGACAAAAGATCAAAACACTAAATCAGTTAAAAAACAGGAGAAGAAATAGTGACACAGAATAAAAGAACTGTCTGAAAAGGTAGGCTGAAGAATATCTACAGATATTTGCGCATCTCATGAAGCATGTAGCTTCAGGTTGGCAATAATTGCAAACAGGAGGATCTCTTGGCAGAGAAGCTGGTTGTTGAAATGTATTTCAATCTATCCTATGTGGATAAGGGTAATGTCCTGTAAATAGTGGTCATATGTCTTCTGAACAGGCAAAATGCCATGCTAACAGACAGATATGAATATTAGCATGAAAATTACTATTATGTACTTCATGTTTGCATTTTAGAGGCTGAAAGACTACAGAAAACTATGGAAACAGTGTCACAGCAAGTTGTAGGCAGTTTTTGAAAAAGTAAATTCTCAATTTAAATAAAAAAGCTTTGGCAAGAATAATCCCATAGGAGCAGTCTATCTATTTCTGGAGCCTCTAAATAAAGTTCCCTGATTAGGAAATATCTTAGGAAATAAACATGACATTATAAGCATTTTAAACCTCAGGATGGTCTAAAGACAACTGAAGTCCATATGTTATTTTATTTTAATCAACAAAGTTTTCTCTTCATATCAAAGATTAATGTTGAATGCATCAGGATTAGTCATTGTTAGTAATAAACAATAAAAGCATCAATATCCAGATATAATTTCTAAATAAATAAAAAAAAAGTTGAAAATGAAAAGTTCTCTATTCTCATGTTATTCCTCCCAAAAAAGAGAAAGTAATTTCAATTTTGAAACAAGCAAAATTACAATAAGGAAATAGTTAAGAAGTAACACTGCAGCATATTGTTACGACCAAAAGCAAAAATCAATCAATGCATACACATGGATAATATTCAGTCATATTGAATTGTTCATAAGGAGTAGTTTTCAGCATAACATATTACGTGAACCAGAATCTGAAAACTTTTATACTGAAATATATACATATATATACATGTACATATATGTACACAGAAAAAGAGAAAAGCAGAGAAGCAAGATATGTGTGTGTATGTATATGTTAGTATGTACAGCCCATAGGTTTTATTGCCTTGTTAAACGAGGAAATTATATTGATCTTAAAAACTGAAATCTTTCCTTTACACTTTCCTTATTTAGCTGATTACAAAAAAATTCTAAAACTCAGGCACAACTGATTGCATTTTTGAAAAATGAAATTTATGACTTTCCACTAACACACATGAAGCCTTAATGAAAAATAAGTGGCTCAAAAAAAGTCCAATATTTTTAATTAAATATCTTTTTTTTCATAAATAAATAAATAAAATAAGGCTATAGTATGGTTCAGATCATGTAGGTCACATTATCATGAAACTAATGCCTAGTGACATTGTGCCACCTGAAATATTCAACCAACAAAGACCCTTGTCTCTCAGCCTCAGTGTCATTTTTAACTATGATTTAGTCTTTTTTTTTCCTTGAAGTTAAAACTAAAAAGCTCCTATAATAAAAATCTTTATTTAGTGGTCAAGAAAGATGATCTAAGGTCAATAAGGTGCCCTTTTGCCCTTTGAAGTTTTTAGGTGGGTCAATCACAACTTCAACAAAATTATGGGAATAAGAAGGATTTAATGATCCAGTCTCATGGTGTCATTCACACTAGTTTTGTCTATTTTTCTCTTTCAGATACTTTTAGAATAGTGTAGTTAATTATGAGTTAGTCTGAGAATCTTGTTATTTCTGAGAGTGCTGAGGGACTTGATTCTAAATTCCAGCATAATGCATAAAAAGACATCATATATTTAGTGAAGGCAACTATTTCTAAGCATCAATTTTGTTCAGCAAATAACTCACTGGCTACTATGACTTGTTGTTAGGGAAAGATTTCCATTCTTGAAGACCTTGCTCAAAGCTGAGTGATGAAAAAAGTCCTAGAGGTCTACATACACGGATTCTCTCCAAATTCTGTCCTAAATTACTCTGGTAACTAACAGGAATCTATTCCTAGAGTAAAATGCTGCTCTCTAGAGCTTGAATTTCAGAGACAGCATGCACATGGTTCATTACTACTAATGCGGGTGAAAAGAGCACAAAATAGTGCAGTAAGATACTTTTTTATCAGCCTTTATTTTAACTAAACAAAATGTGGCACCCATTTACTGTGAAACACGATGATAGTCAAGAATGGAAGTTGTGCAACAGAGCTGGATAATGTGTGTCAGCACCCTCATTAAGAAAGATGTGAATTCAGTAAAGCAAGCAAATTGAAAGCATAAGTTAACAGCAGGCCTCCTGAGGTTCAGGAGGACTTTCTTCACTTAGGTAAGCACTCCTAATAAAGATGCAGAGTAAGAAGATGTGCAAGCTGTCCTAGTAAAATTTTTGTTGTCTCTAATTAGGAGTTTCCAGTTCTGTGCTCAAGAGCAACAGGGTTTCATATTAGTATAGGACAGAAAAATTATATATAGAGCATATGTAAAGATGTTTTAGTTGCCTGTGCAAAACCAAAACAGGACCACGAGGGTTAGATCATTTTATTTCAGTGGGAGTATTTATATGTACTCAGTTGGAAGCAGAGTGGGTTTTTTACTTTACTTTGTTTTTAACTTTGTTTGCAAGAGAAATACTGTTGGGAGACTTCACTGAGCACATTACACAAAACATACCATATTTATGTACTATACAGTCTTGTTTCTCTAATTAAATATATTTTTTTCTCAGAAAGACGGGATTCAAGCTAACTTTACACTCACTATTGTTTAATATTCAGATCATTGTTTATGATGTGTATATAAATTTGTTTCTGCATACACTTGGCAACTTATAGTTTATTCCCACTTCTGATATCTGCGTTTGTCATTGCATTGATACTTAGTCTACTTTATAATGATTACTTCTATAATTTTATCTCTCTACAGACTAGTCTAAACGTATCTAATATCCTTTAAACAAAGAGCACATTAATTCTGCATTCTACTGACAGTTCTGCTGAGAAGTTGAGTAGGTGTAAAATGTTGCTTTATTGTGCTTCAAGGAAATGGGTGAAATGTCCATATTTCCAGGAGAATTCTGTAATGAAAAACATTGATCTTTACATATAATACTATGCTAAGTTTTGGTGCTGCAACAGTGACTAAATCTGCCTCTCTTATCTGCTCCCCATATGAGACAGGAGGATCACACAAGATGCAGCATAAGGGATACTCCCACACAACCAAGTAACAACAGAAAAAAACCAGGTAGCCAGCAGGAAGCCACTGAAATTGAGAAAATGTCATGGAAATAAATGGAACAGATGATCCATCCAAAAAGGCATACACAAAAAAATCACTCATGCTGACATTTCTACATTTCTTTCAATGGAATATCATTCTCTTTCAATGAAATATCATTCTAGCATAGTACAACACTGTCTTATTGCATTCTCTTAACTAATGTTCATTCCATAACTAAAATATGTAAATAATATTCTCTTAATAATATAGTTTATGTTTTGGCAGCCGTGTTTCCCTCTTGTTCTCATCCATGTGCAGCGTATGCTCATATGGAACACATACAGGTCAAATTCCATCAGAGGAATGATAATCTCGAAAATTGCATTTTATTAGAATGTCTGTTGAAAAAACAATCAACTAAAGACTCAGTCTTCTGTAAGTGTTATATCTCAAGTACAAATAGTGGTTAAGATACTGAAAAAAGGCCTTTTTTTCTCCTGAAATGATAACCGTAGATGAATTGTCCAGGTAGAATCAGTGAAATCTTCATGTTCTGGAAAAAGCTGAAAATAATTAGTTGCACTGATTTACTTCAGCTAAGGATGAATAAACTTATACATTTTCTGACAGTTTTAATCAGTCCAATTCTGTAAGGAGCTACTCCAATGTAGCTTAACTCTTCAGTAAAGAAAAGATCACAGATGAACACATAAAAAAACCTTCTATACCTTTGTACTCTTATTAGGAATGAATTGTTATATACCTGTGGAAAACTGGTTTTGTATATTATCTTATAGATGTCAAGGATATTTCAGCCCTTTGAGTTAAAGTGAGATTAAAAAAACGATTCTAGTTTGAGCTTATGGTATGGCATCTGGGAAATAAATCCATTCCTGAACTGTGAACATGATTCCATTTTAATTCTAGGAGAAATTTCAAATTTTTTTTTTCTGTCTTTCACCAGTACCTCAAGTGACTGATCACCTTTCCTGTTGTTTTTGTTGGTTTGTTTTGTTTTGATTGTTTTTGTTTGTTTGTTTGTTTTGTGATTTTATCAGCTGTTATTGGCCAACCTCAGGCCATACTTGTCTGTGTGTTAAGGAGGCTGAACTACCTGAGAGAATTGAAATGAATAATTCAAATTTTTCATAATATTTAATTCAAAATAAACAAAAAAAAAGAAGACTAAAACCTGAGGTTAAGCTAGCTTCACGTAAGGGTACCTTTACAGTCAAAGGACAGAAAGAGACATTTCTAGGCAATGATTCATTTCATCTTATTGGAAAAGAAGAAGATGGTCAAATGCCCCTTTCCCAGAAAATACTAGTAGTTAATGTCCAACATAATCTGAATAACCCAATCTGAAATTTATCAGACTGATCATACTGATTCATCATACTGATTCCCTGAAATCATGGAATAAAATATATTTCAGTATCTATGACTTACTAATAAGTCAATTCTATAATTCATTTTAATGATATGCTGCTTTACCAGTACTAAATGAAACAAGATCTTCCATAGTGAGTTATGAACTCTGTTTTTCTGTTTTCCCTGAAATGAGAGGGAATACTTACTTTTCTCACTTTAAAATAAAGTTAAAAAGATATTCTAAACCAAGATGTCGAAGAACAGCACAGATCATTGTACAAAAATTTATCAAAATTAAGATTGGACTATAAAGTTTGGGGCAAAGAATTTGACTGAAAATTCTGAAAGAAGGGAAGGTGGGAAATTGCAGAGGAAATTGAGTTCCCTTCTATTTTCCATAAGTAATGTTTTCTTAAGTCTGTGCAATGTCCCTTGAAATAGAACATACATGTTTATTTCCATCCTTCAAAATAATACTGGCAGGACTTCAGGCAAATGGGTTTTTTCCCCCCTAAAAGCAGTGTTTCTCAGTATAAATAGATTCCAGTGTTTTTCCTCTTTTGTTACACTTGTTTGTATATTTCCCATATGTACCATTTGTAAGAATTTTTACTCAGGCTTAGAAGAAATGACAGTCTGTTATGATTCATGTGAATATATATCTCAGCATGACATTCAGAATGCCCCAAGAGGAAAAAAATCAAACCAAAACAAATTATTTTGATATTCAAAATACAATAGCTTCAGAAACAGAATGTCACTTATATTTGATTATCTCATTCTCAGAAAAAATTAAATAAAATTTTGGATTAGATTTTCTGACCGATAGCTTTCTGTAGGTATACTTGCAATTTAAATAGTAGGACCTTCGTGACGCTGTCATCGTCACCTTGTACAAGAGGAAAGGAGATAAATCAGACTGCTCAAATTACAGAGGTAT
>JAYRBT010000001.1:71466377-71478380 GCA_036023395.1 Myiotriccus ornatus | reverse complement strand
TTTTTAGCCATCAGCGCGCTTGTAGCAAGCGTGGGTAGAGCCCAAGCGTGGGTAGAACCCTCCTAGAATCTTCGTTCATGAAGCCTAGCCATGAAATAGTAGGACACACAATATCTCTTTTAAAGATCCAGCCACACCTACTGCAGAAGCTTAATTGAAGATAATTCATTGCCTTATCTAACATTGTTAAAATTTTATACCTCAGTTATGTCTTCCAGAAATCTTTTAAGGTCTATATATGTAAATACATACATGAGCATATGACTTTATTTTATATTATATCTACTTGCACAGTATTATTGATCTTTAAGGTCCCTTCCAACATAAAGCCTTCTATGATATGATTCTATGATATACAATTTTATGTCATGCGTATTAAAAACCATGTACTTTTTTTTAATGTGGGGTTTTTTTTAATTAAACTATTAATTTTCCTAATACTTACAAAAACTACAGACATAAAAACTCTTAAACCCTCTCAAAATGTTTTGTATGTTTCAAAATTGAAATTATTTTAATTGCATTCTTATTCTAACATTCGTGAGTTTCTTTAAAAAGCCAAGCTATTATAACCACAGAAGTCTTGAATCAGTTAATCCTGGTGCTAGAAGAAAACCAAAGCCAAAAATTTCCTCTTTCAAGTTTTCAGGCCAGCTCTATTCTTTAATGAAATCTTCCATGAACAAGCACTGTCATCTGTCACACCATAAGCACATCCTTGACATTCAAAGCTTACTTAAAAGAACTCTCTTTCAAATGTCTCCCACCCGTACACCACACTTGTTTTCTTGCAGGCATTTCAAAAAAACACTTGAAAAGATGGAGGAGGAAGTGAAATGAGCTTGCAACATATGAAGTGCATGTATTGCACGCATGCATAACCATCTGTAGGCCAAGCTTTGAAGTCCTTTTTTGGCAAAACTGAAGTTTCTTATCCTTATTTCCTTAAATACTCAGGAGAAAAAACACCACTTTCAAGCCAATCCTGGCAGCAAAAACATTTTGTCCAAAAGAACCCCATAGCAAGTGATTTAACATGTGCCAAGAAGAATTTGAAGAGGAAAGAATGGTTTTAACAGATATTTTGTAGTGGGGAAGCACTTGTGAAAATATTAACACACTCTTTTTTTTGCAAGTATATTGTTATCATGGTTATCTGTCTTTATCACGAAGGTAGATGTATTTTTTCAGTACAGTATCCCTTGAACAGTTTGGGCAGCACAAGTACATCAGTAGCAACACAAATTAAATTATCTTTCTAAAGGTATAACTTTTGAAAATGGATTCATTTTCTCTCTAGCAAGTTATTTTTTTTTCCTTTTTCTGTTTTGTTTAATTTTGTTTTCAAGAGAATTAACAGAGTAGCAATATTAGTAGATAAGGAAAAATATAATAAATTAAATTAAACTAATTTCATAATTGGCAGATAAAAAGTGAAATCAAGTACCATACGCATATGCATAAATTAAGCTTCTTTCCAGCTTGTTTTCTTCAAAGTCAAGGAATGCTGTTTCCTTTTTTCCCCTACTGCGTTTCCCTAAATTAGTGTTGCACCAGGGAAAATCAAGCAAGTTTACTCTCTGAGTGACCACCAGTGAGAGACTGACCAAGCCTGCTCAGATCAGTGAACACCTTTTATAGGGTTCAGCAGTCAGATCAAAAAGAGACATATACCTGAAGCACAACTCTCTTCTCCATATATGGAACAATTTGCTGAAAACCAATCAAACAAACAAAGTTATATCAGATATGTATTGATGCCTTTAGAACTCTTTGCCTGTACAGTATACACCTCTTGCTATTCTCACTTTTCCAAACTAATGAAGTTACATGAAGAGGATGTACATTAGAAGCCTTCATTAAGAAACTATGATGTACTGTGAATAAAAGCTATCAGAATGATCAGAAAATAAAGACAAAGAGAAAAAAGGTGAACTTTGATAGGCTTATAATTCCAAGTTTCTTTTTGCTTTTGATCTTTTCTAATTATTACATTTCTTCCTATTATTCAAAAGTGACAGTCTGTATCATCCATTTCATAGATAAACTGCATGTCTGCCACTAACAGTTTCACAGCAATGAAAATTATGATCCTTACCCCACAACAAACTTTGCCAAAGTGCGTAAGAATTGTATTAAATTGATATATATTCTGAAGAAATTCTTGTTTTGTAAGAAAATGAGACAGTCCCTAACTTTTTGGTGCTTTAGGCCATAGTTTATTAGCTCAGTACAAATACTTTTGCTCCGAATATCCAGAATTGTAAATGACTGGTCTGTTTGATCTTCAGTGAATCATGCCTTTACACCTCACATGAACTTTTGGGAAACAGAATATTTTAAATTTTGCAAACTAAATACTGTTCATTTATTATGCTCTTTTTTTCCCCCTAATGATCAGTTTTATTCAGAACAAAGAATGAGCTTTAAGGGTCTGTTTTGATGTAAACCAACCAACATTGAAAAACATCTGTTTGAAATCAACACAGTGGGGGAACACTGTGGTTTTTTTATGAACATGTTTTTGTCCTATCTAACACTGGAGCATATATTAAAATTAAATAAATAAAACAGATGTAAGAGAAATGGGATACATCAAAGCGAGAAGTGCAAAGAAAAAGGAATTAAGTGGAACAAAAATATGCTTAAATTATATATAGATATTAATGCGTTCTGGTTCACACTATAGCTCTCCCTCTAAAGAGCTGAGAAAAAAACCTGGTTTGTTTTGGACAAATTTTCTCAATAAGAAAAACTGGGACAATATAGTGCAGTCTAGACACCGTAAAGAGAATTTAAGCTGAGTTGACTGCCTTGTGAATGCTGTCAGAAGCCTAAACTGTGGATGGAAGTTCAAAATTATATTACCTTTTGGGACCTTGTTTTGTCATTTCAGGTCTCTAAAGCAGGTTTTGGACTGAAATGCTGTCTTGTATTTCTTATACTGTGCTAGATACTTGCATTTATAAAGAAACCAAGAGAAAAAAAAAACCTTGCCATTGTGAACAAGATAGGAAAGAAGATGGCAGAAAATGGAAGATGAAGGAAAAACAAAAGAATGAATTTGTTACTTAAATATAAAACTGGAGAAAGAGAAGAAACATTGCCTAGGTAGTAATGAGCATGGCGTGTACATCTACCTACTGCAAGTCCTATAAAAATACTTCCCTCCAAACTGGAATTTCTTTTGTGACAATAAGGCAATGTCTACACTGGAGTAGTGAGGACAGATAGAAGTGGATCCATAGAGTGAAGCAGCTGGTGCTGAGGCACTGATGTCCACAATGTACATATTTCACAGATTTTTTTTTCCTTCAGTCTAGTTCAACTCTGATGTCATGAACTACATGCGTGTATGGCATTTTGGTATAGTCAGGAATCATATTTTTCAGCTTCATCTGAAAGAAATTCAGTTCAAGAACTTGGGCACCATTCCGTGATACAAATTAAAGCACAGTAGAAGAGATTAATTCAAAATATCATTCCTAATCTGTGAGGATTCTGCAGACATATTATGCAAATAAAATATCCAGGGTGCTCTATCTGCTTCCTCTTGTAGTCTTCATGATGTTTGATCTGGACCTTTTCCATTCTGTGAAAATATTTGCTGAACAGCCATCATGAATCTTCTTTTACATTTCCACTTGAAAAAATTCCAGACACACAGGCAAATAATATTAGCAGTCAGTATTGCAGTGTTTCTACCATGCAGTTCTGATACATCCATAAAAAACATGAAAAATGTTTTTTTCCAAAGGGTAGTGGAAAATTTTGATTTTAATATCTGACCATTTTGGTGGTAAATAAAAAGACAACATCAGATTTTTATCCCTACCATCAGTCCACTTTTTTTTATAGATTTTATGGCTACAGAACATAAAGGAGAAATTTATAATGAGGGGAAAGCAAATTGGGCCAGAATTTCCTAGATTCCCTTCTCCTTTATTCCCTTATTAGGTGGACACAACCCTGGGCTTCACAAAAAGCTGTGTTTACATAGACAAAAGTAGCACATTAACATTTTTCACATTATATTTGAAATGGAACCATGGAAAGGCAAATTGGCAAAATTATCTAATTCGTATATTACACTCTCTAAAGAATTTTGAATACCATCTCAACATCCCCCTGCTTATTTAAATGCTGCACTAAGAAGTAGAGGCATTTCCATAGTGAGTGGCATGATTTCTTTGTCCACAAAAGGTGGTATAGGTAAGGATGAAAAGTGTCTGGACTTACCAACGTTGTAAGATTATTTTCCCAACTTGTCTTTTCTCTTGAAAGAGGGAACTGTGACAAGAGCAGTTTTGTATTTTTTTCCCTTCTGAACTATTATAAAGATGCCTGATGTCATCAATATTTTGTTTTCTCCTTAGTAGAATCATCTGTCATGGTAAATTAGTATTAGGCAATATCAGAGTCAGGGTGACAGGACTTTGTTCATGAACTCTCCCTATCTACCACAAGAAGGTGCAATAACCTTGCAAAGGAGGAGTGACTGTGATGACTGCATAAGCAGGAAGTCAGAATTTGGATTATTCTAGCTGAAACATTTTTATTAGTAAGTGAACAGAGAAGAGACAGGAGTATCTGTAAGCTAAGTCTGTGAATATTGCCTGTTAGTTACTCAGTTCCTGTAGGGTAGCAAACAAATTTGAGATAGATACTGTTACTCAAGCGTTCCAAATTGTCAGTGACAAAGAAATATTTTGTCAAACAGGTCTGTTGGAGAGCCATTACTAATAAAAGATAACAGATTAAATACAACATTAAAAAAAAAGAAAAAAAAAAGAAAAGAGTTCATGAGAAAAAGATCTGTACTTTGATGACCCTGAGCATAAGCATTAAAATTTGATATCGATAAAATTAGATATAGAAGAACAACATGAGATTTTATTTTCTGAATATGTATGCATAATTTCCTGTGCTATCTTACCATTATTTGTACTCCTCTTGTTTATTTTGTTGACTTATTTCATTACCCAGCAACTCTAAAGTAGGGTTTTTTTCAAATTCAGTTCAAAAGCAACATTTTAACTGTTCTTCTAAATACTTCTGAATTGTTTTTCTGATTAATTTTTTTGGTGAAAATAAATTATTTTGCTTTAATACCAAAATTAAGTACAATATGTATGGTGTAATCCACATAAAATTGTTGGTATAATTACATGGCTTTTTCACCCTTTTTTTTTTTTTTTGAGAATTAAAAAAAAAATAATTATTTGGGACATTTGAGATTGAGAAACAAAAACAGAGAAAAAGCTTCTCTGATAATTTCCAACATACTTAACTCCCAGGGAAAGAGAGAAAGGCATGTAGCAGAACTTGGGTTTCAGAAGAGCAGACTTTGGCTTATTCAGAGTAGGCAGATAGGCAGGTTCTCATGTGAGGCTGCCCAGAAACGTAAACTTAGGAAAACTGGTCTTTTGTCAGGCATAGCCTATCCAAGGAGCAGAGTTGTACCATTAGGAGAATTATTTGCACTCTGGAAATCCAGTACAAAATATGTGTCATGTATATAGGACTAGAATCACTCCTTTCCCCACCATTGCTGGTAGAACATAATGTAGTCTTATAACAATTTCCACTTCATTATTCTGCTGTTTCCTGTGTGAGAAACTCCTAGGTGCAAAAGAATATGTCCAAAAGCAGCTCTTAGATTAATTTTGTCATTAATTTTGAATTTGAATGTTTTACTGACATAACCAGGCTGAAAAGGCTTCAGGAAGGGTTAGATAGACTAAGGATTCCCAGGGAACTTCTCCCATATGTCTTTCCACCATATATGCTTTTCTAGCTGTGGCCCCATCGAAAGTCCATTTCAGCTGCTTCTGTGTTACTTGGATCTATGTTTGTAGGGCAGCATTCATCCAGAATACATTCATTTGTACAGAAGCAAATAAAATACTATTCCAGTAGCTGAAAAAGTATATTCTTGCTCCTTTCTGACATTTTTATTTCATTTCTTCCTAAGTTAAAAATTTAGATAAGTGGGAATATGCCAATAAAGGAAGCAACAAATTAAATACATCCTTTAACTGTGAAAAATTGGACTTCAGCCTAGGTGAGAGACTGTTATTATTTGTATTTTTGAGTGTTTTATTTTGTCATTCTATTAATAAGTTCTGCCTTCTAAACAAGGGATAAAAACTACCAAAATAGGTATATATTTGGTAAGAAAGATAAGGGTGACTTCCATGTTTCGCCAAAAATCCCCAGTGAAATGTTCTGGGTGTAACTATTTTATTATCAACTCTGTCAAATGCCCCTTGAGTTATCATAATTAAATATAAGCTGACATAATTAGATATATTAGAACTCACTGTTTATCTTCCATCAAGAAAATGAAAACCTCTAATATAACGTTAAAAAAAAAAAAAAAAAAAAAAAGGAAACAACCACCAAAAAAACCAATAAAAATTATTATAGCAACTTCTTGAAGAACAATTCTGGGACAAATCAAAAAATTATGAATGTCAAATGGCTTCATGGCTGTTTCACATATGTTCTCTATAATGATGTACTCATTAATTCCCCTCATTTCACTGCCACTCTAAAATTACTTTCACATCTGTTTTTGACAAATGGAACTGTGCTTCTACATTAGGCAGATGAAACTAGAGTCAGGTCCAAGAAAAAAATTGAGCCCAGAATAGACTTCTCATATAGCTGAAGGATTCAATATTTACTAACTGGATAAATTCGCAGAAGACTGCATAGCAGGTAAATGTGAAATCATATATAGAATAAACATTCTTAAAAAGTCTGGTTTTGATGAATTATTTCTTCTCAAATACATAGCTAAGGGAGGAAGTTTATCTAAACTAAGTTAACTTTTCTGTTTTATTTGATAAAATATTTCTGATGAAGTGGGAAAATCCTTCAGGTCCAAGAGTCAGTCATAAAAAAACTGTAAACTCTTCAATTATTTCAACTAGGCATGAAGTTGCTTCTGTTCTGTGCTTGTTTTGCTTTGGAAACTTCTGATTTTTCAAATTGATTTTGAAGTGAACTATACATTAGATGTCTTTCTGGCTTAAATAGAAGAAAAAATAATAAATTAATCAAATATAATTAAATAGGAAAGTTGTGTGTGTAGACCTTAAAGCTGTTTCTCAAGAGCAGCCCAATGCAGACACGTTCTTATAAGAAGCAACTTTAAACACAACAGGTTACATTGTTCTAGCTGAACAGTTATTATTAGTCCAGTCATGACAGCACTAACCCTTAGAGCCTAAGT
This sequence comes from Myiotriccus ornatus, assembly GCA_036023395.1. Classification (NCBI taxonomy): domain Eukaryota; kingdom Metazoa; phylum Chordata; class Aves; order Passeriformes; family Tyrannidae; genus Myiotriccus; species Myiotriccus ornatus. The sequence goes on along the minus strand of JAYRBT010000001.1, from coordinate 71,471,140 downwards.
GACCTAGAAAACAAAACCTCCCTTATAACAAAGCTTTAAACTGTTACAGAAGCACATATGGGCTCATACACATACTCTCTCATACACATATACTTATTATCTCTTAACATCCTCACCTTTTCTTCAATATAGGACTCAACTTTCCATCCCCTTCTGGGTCTTAGTGTCAAAGGCATCAATATTCACTAAGAAAGAGCTGGGGAGTGGGCATTTGGAAGGGTCATCAGCTCCTCCATGGGGGAAACTATAATTTTCACAGTGGTGTTTGTTCCTCCTCATTCTAAGGTCTAAGTTCATGTATTTTCTAAAATTTTCTAAACTTTGTCCTTTCTTCACTAGTCTCCATTTCCACATAATATCCGTATTTATAATCCCTAAGAAAAGGTTTGCTTTGCTCCCCATGTTTTATCCCTTTAATGACAAATAATTGATCATTGATTAGTTCACAGACATGGAGCCTCTGTCATCATCACCTCTAAACAGTTTCAAGGCCTTTGTTATCATGCAGTCAGTTTTCTACACTGAGCTTTATTCTAGGCTCACAGTTTATTCTACATGTACCCCTTTGGATTTAGCATTTAATAGTTACAGAGGTCTATCAAAATTATTAGAAGAATAGGTAAAATGTCAGACTGTTGTACAGAAGTAAGCTAAACCAAAACCAAAGTAAGTCATAATCATCTGGGTGTTTGACAACTGATGTTAAAGCTAAGCCAGGTGAATAAAACTGCAGGACTACACGGAGAGATATTAGGTCCGGTAATGTCTAAAATTCATATTTCATACTTAGGGCTTGTAGAATGGGGTAGAATGTGATTGGGGTTTTTTGTCTAAGAATTGTTTGTATGCTTTAGCCGATATATTTTTAATGCTGACATACAGAAATATTATTCGGTGAATACAAACTACAATTCCTAGCAAATGCAAAGATCTTATGCCTGTAGAATCATAATATCTGTTGATGATCTAGTCAAGCCTTACATTTTCGATGGACAAAAAAATAAAGGAGAAATACACAACTGCAAAATAAGAACAGAAACTGCTATGACTGACTATAGCTGTTTGATTTTTGTTTTATTCTGGGCAGGTGTGTCTTGTCGCTGAGAGGAAAATTTATTTAGGCAAGTGCTTTATCTCCTAATTACTGTTTAATAAGGAAGCAGAATCATACAGATGGAAATACATTTTTTGTCTTTCTTTGTAACAGAAAGGATATCAGAGAAAGTCTTCAGGATAAGCTTAAAATGCATAAGTGGTGTTTCTAAGTATCTGCTAAATGAGCAGATTATTCTGTTCTTCCATTGTTCTCTCCAAACTTCCTGTGTAGTTTACACCAAGTAACTTCTCACACTGTGTATATGATTTGTTTGGGATCTACGTGTGCAAGAAGAGCAGGTGCAGGGCCCAGGGGTCTGGAACCCTGGTTCTTAAAAGTTAGTGATTGCAATATGTAGCCTTATGTCACCTGTGGCTTCATGGCTCTTTTCCCAAATTCACACTGCATGGAAAATAGAGGCAGGTAAAAGATTGTTTTTATGCTTTCACTCTGAGAGTGAAATGTAATCTTTGTCTCAGTTTTATCACCCCTGAGTTCACCTTAATCTTGCAGGCTGCAAGACCTATAGAACTATCTTTCCTTTCATTTAATGTATGTTCTTTATCAGTAGATTTACCCTAGTTAATAAGTTACTACAGTTAATAAGACTATAATTGTACAGAACTCTCTGAATAGGTGTGTAGTGGATGACATCACTAAGAATCTATGAGAGAATGACAAATTAAATTCGAATTCTGATTTCAGATCATATGTTCTCTGATACTTGTTGGCAAAAAAACCAACAAACAAACACACAGGTCATCTACCCTGTAATTTGACAGAAACAAAGAGATATATTAGGAAATATATATTAAATATAATTAAAACATAAAAAATTCCTCCTATCAATCAGAAAAGATTTTTGTCTTTATGATTTATGAATCCTTTTAATGTAATCTATTAAAAGAAAATATTTTCTTAAATGATCTATGAAAAGTTTTCATGAGGTTTTATGAGACACTTTGTTACAAGACTGAAGACTTAGAAGGCCCAGAGGAACCCAAAGCTCAAACATAGATACAAACTTACATATCCATTACATTCTTATTTTCATGTATGGCCTGACCCAAAGCCAGCTGAAATTTGGACTTGCTTTCCATTTACTTCAGTAAGCCTCAAAGTATGGTTTTTACTTAGTAAGTTCATTGTGTTTGGGAAAAAGTGCATGAAATGATGTATTCTTCAAATGATTGCAGATTGAAGCTCAAGGATTTATAACAGCTACTCTGCAGTCCATAGTGTGGAATTCTGAGATTTGAATTAATGCTGATTCAGCTCAGAAATTACCTTTCCTATGGAAATATGTTTTTTCTGTCCAAAGTTCTTCTATTAATGTGTTTATCGTACTATATACTTTGATATACCTTAAGCAATTTTTGCAATGTTATTTAAAATTAAATTTCAAATAAATTATCACAATACTTTAAATGCAGTGGAAACTTGAATTTGCTTTTACAGATCATGTTAGAAGACATTCTGTGATTTTCCATCTTATTGCACTTTGTGGAAACTTATCTTGGCTAAATATGTTATGGGGAGTAGAGGAGGAAAGTATTAGCATTAAATCTAAAAAGAAATCCCAGTTCATTTGAAGATTCTTGTCTTCTATCCAAATATACATTCATATTAAAGTATCTATTCTATAAAAATAGCTTTATATTTACAATAATTACAATATTCCCAGACTTTTCTGTCCTATGTATTCATATAGAAAAAAAAATTGTTTGTGGTAGCAAAGAGATAAAGATCATCTGAATTTGGTTTAGAGTGGTGGGATAGCAAGTCATACTAACAATGAGAATGCTTTTAATTTAGCTAAATCTAAACTGTTTATCCTTCCACTAGATGTCTTGCATTACTGCTTAATCATTTCAATGTTTCAAATTTTTTATAAGTCAACTACAGTAGTAAAAGACTAACTATCGTTTCAGTGCTTTAAACTTAGAGAATATTTGAAGATATAAATTGCACCTTAAAGTTAGGCCTCTATTCAATATTTTACCATTTTTTTTGGTGACAAAAATAGTGAAATTTTATCTTATTTAATAAATAAAAGTAACAAAATAAAGTGACCTAAAGGTTACAAGATGCTTATTAGTAAAGGTAAGAAGTAAGATTTCTAAGTCTCATTTTTAGGCTTTATTGTTAAAACATGCTACCTCATAAGATCAGAAAGGAAACAGAGAATCAACAGCCAACTCTTGTTTTTGTGAAAAACTTATTGTCTGATAAAAAGATCCCTAGATTAAATATTTTCAGAATAGCAATGCATCCCATGCTGAATATCTAGAGAGTGTCAGACTGAATCCTCTTTTCTTTTTCACTCTTCTTGATTCTCACAATGGTAAAGCACTGGAAGACAAGAAAATAATTAAAAAATATTAATCCGTAGTTTTTTTCCTAGGTATCTTTATAGGCCACAGCTACAGGTGATGATTATCATGGATATAAGTGCTTCCCACTCCACTATCTGTTCTGTATAACCTTCAGGAAGAGCAGTCAGAATGGTACCAAGACGATAGGCATAGCAATGATGGTCAGTTGAAGTAGACCAAAAAAAAGTAAGTCTCAGAGTTAGCAAGATCTCTTTCTTCAATCTCTTCTACCCGATGGTGGTTATCTAGGACTAGAACAAAAAATGGAGAAAATTTCATTGAAAGGACATTGTTTAAAACTGCAGAATGTCTTTCTACTCCCATCCTATTTTTTGGCAGAATACAAAGTGATACATGATTTTTCTGAAATGGTAAACACTCAAATCAACTGAGTCAAAAAAAATTTGAAAGCAAATCTTTTGTTGCATAAGGAGTTCAACAATTATCAATCAGTTTTTCAGTTGTAACACAATATGGTCTCCTTTGGGAAGCCTTCTTCACATCTTTATACTTTGTTCCTTATTTGTCATTACCAAGGAATCTTCCTGTCCTTATCTACATTGCAGGCTCCCTACCTTTTATGCCTTGTTGTGTACCTGCCCCACTTAGCACTCCAGGATATGACACCATTAGAATTATCCTTAGTTACTCCAAAAAAAGAACAATTTTTACTTGGCCTTACTTAGTCACAACTCAGCTGTAAGGCAATTGTAAGGCAAAATAAGCAGGTGATTTTCATTTCTGCTTCCCAAACTTATTAAAAAAAACCCAAAAAAAACCCAAAAAAAACCCAACAACAACAAAACAAACAAACAAAAAAACCCAGCCAAAACCCAAGCAAAACATATACAGTAAACACTGCCAAAACAAATGGAAGTTATACCATCAATTGCACTGGGCAAGTATACAGCAAAAACAACAAAAAACCAAAACATGTGTTTTATATGGAATAGAAATAGATGTAAGTGGTTTTAAGAGAACTTCTAAGGGAAATTGAAATATGTTTCAGTGGTTTTTTGAGTCCAAAGACAAGAGTTTCTAAGTAGGACAAATCAAGAATATACAATCTTGAACTTCTTGTTTTAAGCTGAACTCTCTAGATGAGCATTTACTTCCTTCTCAGATAAAACAGATCTTGAAGTGTTCAAGAGAATATTAGACTGATATTTGTACTGATTTTTTTGAAGAAATGTAAAGAAAGAAGGACATCCACTATGAATTTTCATTCATAAGACTCTGATGGACACGAATGAGTTGATCTACTGGAGAAAACTGTCATCTAGCCTTGTTAG
>JAYRBT010000001.1:71453961-71466277 GCA_036023395.1 Myiotriccus ornatus | reverse complement strand
TGAATTTTCATTCATAAGACTCTGATGGACACGAATGAGTTGATCTACTGGAGAAAACTGTCATCTAGCCTTGTTAGCTTCATTCATTCTTTATCAGTTTAACAACATTATACAATTATAGAATCTTAGAATGGCTTGGATTGGGAGGGACTTTAAATATCATCTAGTTTCCATCCCCCTGCCATGGGCAGGCATACCTTTCACTAGACCGGGTATAGTATTGTCCTTTTCAGGAAACAAAGATCATTATTGAATGTGATTGTGACAGTTCCTTTTCCTGTAATAGTTAATATTGTCCTTTCCACAATATGTCACCAAATTAAATTCAGAAATTCTTCACCAAACCAAATTATTCCTCAAAATATGATGCCTCCTCAGAAATAAAATAAATATTGTAGCATGGATAATAAATCTAATCTTACAGTTTGCAAACTGAAATTATTGGCCAGTATGAAACCTTGTGTAATGCCTTATTTATTTGAGGGTTAAGTTAAGACCTTCTGGAGTATATGTGAAATTCCATTTTATCCAGCTTTGGAACTGACCCTCACTTGTCGAAATTAAATCACTTAAGACAAACTTCTTTGCACACAAAATGTTCTGGCTGTCCTTTATGACTTTCAGTGTTCACAGTACAGAAGACTAGAAGAAACATTTTATTCTTGGGAATCTAATTAATCCTATCTTTATAAATAATTCTTCCTTCCTTTCTCAGCTCTACATCTTTTTCTCCAGGGGGTTTTGTGTCACTTTTGTTCCAAGATTTCAATTTACAACTTCTCCATTTCCTCTCTGATCCAGGAAATCTCACAGAAGTTCTTCTCTCATTCTCACAGAAGTTTATGAATTCTCTAACAGCTCTTTTTTCCCAGAGCTTTCACTCCATTTTAGTCACAGAATGCTTAGGTTTGGAAGGGAGCTCTGGAGGTCGTTTAGGCCAACCCCCTGCAAAAATAGCTTCACCTAGAGCAGGTTGCATAAGATACTGTCCTTTGTCCTATTGCTGAACACCACTGGAAAGAGTGTTCCTGACCTCTTGACACACACCCTCAAGATATTTGTATGCATTGATAAGATTCCCTCTCAGTTGTCTCTTCCCAAGGCTGAACAGGCCCTGCTTCCTCAGCCTTCCCCAGTAAGAGAGGTGCTTCAGTCCCCTAATCATCTTCACAGCCCTCCACTAGACCTCCTCCAGTAATTCCTTATCTTATGTTCAATGAGCAGTTGTTTATTTGCACAATTTGCTATAGTGGACAAAAGTCTTTCAGCAATCTTAACAATGATTAAGCCATTAACCATCTCAGTCTCTCACAAAGATGAACATTTTTTTGCCAAGTTAACAGTCACAGCTATATTAAGTGTAAGTGGAAATGATGCTTGAAGAATCTCATCTTCATACTGTTTGTGCTATCTTAACCATAGAGAGGATATTTTTTAGATTTTTACCTTCTATGGGTGTTAGTTTTTATTGTTTCATTATGAAAAAGTCATTGAGGTCTCCTTGAAAGAAGAAACAATTCTTTTAAAGCTTAGCATCAGGGCTGATATGCTAAATAGATGTTTATAAAGTTGGCATGAATTGAGCAATATGTCATTTCAATTATCTCTTCAAAATTGTTCCCCAGTTATTATTTAAGACTTCAAGAGAAGATGTAGCAGAACGTTTCTGAAACGATTTTCTACAGTAAGTTAAGAGCTCAGATAGGAAAACACAAGTGTTGATTTAAAAGCAGTGAACCAGTAAATAAAAAATTAATAAGGTCTAACTGAAAAATAGTATAGTGTAATTTCTGAAGTAAAGAGAAATATTGATAAAGGAAAGCAAATGTGGAATATGTTCCAGTATTCCAGGGTAGAGTCAACCACGTTTTGTTTTACCATTTGCAGCATTTTGTGCACTTTAACAATGTTGCTATGAATTAATTAAGAGAACTAGTAAAAAAATATTTGCAAGATTATAACCTAATAAATTGTTATCTTCAAACTAATTTATCTTTCAATAAAATTCAGTTAATCTGAAAAAAGTCCTTACATATCAAATGTAAAGAAAACATAGAAGTCTAAGTGATATAGAATTCTGAAGTACATACTCAGAATACTGTTCATATGTTGAACTGATTGAATAAAAATTAACTATATATATACTTTATATATATATATATTTATTTTTAATATATATTTATTTTAACCATATATATATTCCCTACCTGAAACCTACACATCTTATTTCAGATTTACCTCATTTGTGTTTGTTTGGGGTTTTTTTTGTGTCTGCATCTATTCCACACACCCTTTATTATATGATTCTCCACACAATTATAATTTAAAACCAACATTAGGAATAAAATAAATTTTAAAACACTTAAAAACACTTAAAAGCATTTTCTACAGTTTTTGTAATTTATTTTTGAAGGAATGATAAAATCCTGAAGATATCAAGTTGGTTATTTTTTACTAATTTGTAAAGCAACTTTTGCACTGAGCTGTGTTTGACATTCTTTGATAATGAAGTAAGAAAGACAAACAAATAACTTAAAGCTGCTGAGCTATGGCAAAATAGCCTTTCCAAGATCATTCTTCATACAAAAGATTTTGCTGCAGTGATACTGCACTAGAAGTGTGGATAGACTCCATCACTGACATATTTATTCTCTGTAACAAACTTACAGTAGCAAAGGTGCTACCAATCAGAACATGAATGGTATTTATTTTAAACTATGTGGACAGTCTGGAATATGAGAATATAAAGTAGCTCCAAGGAGACGGGACTGATGAAATAGAAACTGATCCTCAATGTTTTCAATTTTTACACTTCTTTATTTTACTTATTATCTTCATAGTTGTTTGTATGTAACAACTTTACATAAATCAGTGATAGAGATAGCCAGGTGCATATGTCAAAAACAGTATTTACTATAAAATGCAATTTGTGTACAAAATCTCTGCATATTTCTGTCCGATCCTAATAATAAACAAATTCAAATAGGTGACAGTAATAATGAAACTTGAAATGTCAAAATTCCACTTTAGCTTTTTATGACATCTTATTGCTACCGTTGAGAGTTGTTTACAAATAGGCAGACCTCTCTTTTCCCTAAGAAAGTAAAAATGAAAAACACTAAGATTGCTGGGAAAATAGCTGGGATATTTTTATCAGTATTGTAAGGAGCTGCAGTCTCCTGAAATCATTACTTAAAGATTAGTATTATATAGCAGGTCTAATCTCTCATTTTCATTTCTTTTTTTATTTTACAAAGCTGCTAATTACATGTCAGATTACAAGCAGGTAGCATTTTTTTTTTCTTGTTAACTTTCAGTTTTGAAAGAATTACATAATATACATTTTATTATCCCATGCAAAAACCCAGGATTCTCTTGGATTAGGGACTGGTTCTTGAAATAGCTACTCAGTCTATAACAGTCAGCACAGAAAACTGTGATTTAAGAATAGGAAGTAACACCATTCACTAGCAAAGGCAGATGTCCAGAAAAACTCATGAGCTATTTGAGTCAGCAAAACTGTGTTCTCACATAGGATGATACGAAGATGCTCTGAGATCCAGCATTTTCAGTGAACTGATACTGTGTAAATTCAGTGTAATCACCCAGCCAACAATTCTTTCACTAAGTTTCTAATTTCCCAATTTTGGTGGAGGTCCAAGAAGAACCATTCCCGCTGATAGACCTGTTTCTCATTTTTTGGGAGGAACAAGATAATACAGTAATGCTCCTTCATCTGACAAGTAATTTTTGTAAATTTACAAGTAACGTTCTTTTTTTTCTCTTCGCTTTCTTAGAATTAAAAATTAGTGATATAGTTTCAGAGTTCCAGAAAAAGACATTTTCTATGTTGCAAAGAAGGAAGATCAGTGTCTGTTTTTCCTAAAATCTTGGAAAACAGTTCTTTGTTTCACTTATTTACTTGTACACAGCAATTAATAACATAAGACTTGTATAGTTTAATTAAAGCTATGAATAATATTCTATTTTTAAAAAACTTATAATAATAACTTTGAGAATTAATGCAAATATTAGTAGGTTTGGAGCTATTTGATTTTGTTTTCTTTAATGGCTCTCACCTTTCCTGTCAGCTACGCTTTGCTAAATATTAATAAAATTACTACTATCGAGATTGAAACAATATTACCACCTCCCCTATGGAATACATATAGAGTATTTGTTTTCTTCTTTCAGTGAATTATTCTGTTCAAACTAGACAAGCAACTTTCAAGCTTCTCTGAAAATGTATTTTTAGGTGTTCTTTTATGGAAAAAAATAAAGGTATATTATAGAAAAAGTAGGGCAAGCCAAAACAATATTATATGACTGTGTACATGCTTCAGTGTCATAATTTATATGTAAGTTTTGTATATTTTATTCATGAGACTCTGATTCCTTCTCCATTACATGTTAATTCTGCTTCACTCTGTTTGACAGTCAAGACAAGCTGTTTCAGATTCAAGGCAATTTGTAAGTCAGAGGAAAATCTGAGAAACAAACTCTGGGAAAAATACAGTTTCTACTTTTACAGTTTTGTCAGTGTCAGTTTAAATGGGCAAGACTTTGAGGTGTTGACATGAACTAGCATTTTGCAAACTTAGAGAAAATTCCACACTGCAGATGAGCTAGAGATTTAATTGCTCATCAGGTTATTATGTTCCATATCTACATCTTTTAGATAGAAAAAAATGTTGTGGTTTGAACTACAGCAGTGTTAAACTGATGAAGGCATTCCAAATAAAATCAAGCTTTGTAGAATGTTTCTGTAATTTCTTTCTAATAAACACTGTTGGGGAGTTAAAAAGAATAGCAAATTAGGGTGAGCTTGGGGGAACCTGACAGAACAAATAAAATGAGCATTTTGGAAGACTGAGAACAAAAATAAAACTGAAAAAATAAACTATGTTTAAAAGTTGATGGATCTGAAAATCCAAGGGAAGAATTTTATTATATTTCGCTATGGAGTAAATTGTGGAGAAGCATTTCCTTCCATGGGAAGAAAAAAAATACACTAACACCTTCGATATGTACAATTAAGGTATGACAATATGAATATGTGAACTACTACTTTTGTGAGTTTTCCCTTGATTCTGTAAAAGATAAGCCACTAGTTTTATAATTTTGTATATATTAGGCTTTGAATCTTATAACCTTTATCCTTCACTGATTTCCTTCATGACTTCTGGTCATGTGCTTTTTACTTTTAAGGCCACGTTTGTTCCAAACCATTCTTATCTCTTCAAATCTTTGCTTCACATATGGTATATCACATTTCTTAGGCTTTCTTGTGCATGGATCTATGTGCCAGATGTTCCAGAGAACCTTTTCATTGTCCCTATTGATGTATTCTGTGCATTCATTTCAACAGACAGCTGATGTCTGGCAGTGTATATTATATACAAGAATCATTAAACATATCTCCTTACAGATTCAAAGGAACTTCTGAGTATTTGATGCACTAATTATGGAAACAACAAATGCACTTAGAAATTCCCATCAGTAAGCTGTGCTGTTTAACTAGACTTCACAAGAAATTTTTTTTCCTTATCTTTGTACCTTTTGTGTTACACACTGAGCTATAGGTTGAAATAAAAGATGCCTGCTGATGTTGCTCATTTTCACATGGTTTAATACATTCTAGTACAATGGGAATATTAGAGGAGTGGGGGCAATATTTTTTATACATATGTAAGTTAGGAAAATTTTCGTCTTAGTTAATAGTGGATACACACACTGCAGCCTGTGGAGTACTCCATGGCACAGTGGGTGTCATGTACTGAAGGAAGCTGTAACCCATGGAGAGCCCATACTAGAGCAGGCAGGAACTGTGTCTTGTGAACTGGAGCCCACACAGGAGTGTGTTTTTTATCAGGATCTGAGAACCCATGCAGGACCCACACTGGAGAAGTCTGTTCCTGAAGGCCTGCACCCCATGGAAAGGACCCATGCTGTATCATTTTGTGAAGAACTGCTGCCCATAGGAAGGACCCACATCAGTGAAGTTCATGGAGGATTGTCTCCCACAGGTGGAACCCCATGCTAGAACAGGAGAAGAGTGTAAGGAGCAAAGAACATCTGATACAATCAGTTGTTAACTGACCATAACACCCCCTACTCATCCCCGTGCACTCTTTGGGGAGAGGGGATAGAGAAATCTGGAGCAAAGTTGATCCTGGGATGAATGGAGGGGTGAGGGTATAAGATCATTTGTTTTCCTTTGTTGTTGCTTCTCACCATCCTACTCTATTTTTAATGGGCAAAAAATTAAATTAATTTTCCCCAAGTGAAGTCTTTTTTTTTTCCTATGATGGTAACTGGTGAGTGATCTTGTCACTATCTTGAATCACAAGCTTTTCCATCTAATTTTCTCCTCCTGTCTGGTTGAGGAGGGGGAGTGAGAGAGTGGCAAGATAGAGTTTGTCAGCCAACCAGTCAAACCCACCTTTCATATCAACTTTTTTGGCCTTGTTGTTTAAAAGTGTTTTAATTTCTCAGAGGAAAAAACTATTTCCTTATATACTGAAGCTCATATGCTCATTTCAGGATCGCTTTTCAACATTAACAGAGGCACAAAATATTCAGACTATTCTTGCACAAAGTAGGACCAATTACACATCCCATTTATGAGTAATTCTATATTCCTAATTTCACAACCTTTTGAGTTGTTACTGGCTCAGGGAAAAGAGATCAGCTAAAGGGCTTCGATAAAGGAAACCTTGCATTGCCAGTGCAATACCGCTATTGTTGTATGAGGGCAATAAGTTTGCTGCAAAAACAGAGTATGTCAGGTTGACATCATACACTGCAATTAGGCAAAGAATACTTTACTTTTTAGGTCATGAGGATACAAGGGAACCACCAGGCCTAAAGGAGAGATGTTCTGTTTCAGTGCACTCCTGAAACTTCATGGAACAATCTCATATTCAAGCTTACTTCTACCTCCACAGAATAACACCTGTTGTGTTCTGCTATAGAAGAGCATAACACTGATAATGAAACAATAACTAGTGAGAAACTGGGTCTTATTTATCAGATTTAAAAAAGAAAATGTACCGAAAAGGCAAGTATTTTATATAGGGATAGTTATTTATTCAATTGTGTGTAGATTAAATTGAGCTACTCCAGAAAATAAGCAAGCAAAATCCTTATTTGAAGGCAATTGCAGTTTGTAGAAGTGCCATTCATTTTGTCATAGCTTAAATCCAAGGAACTGATAAAATGAGGATAATTTTTAGAGTAATTTTATACCCACAAACCACTTGTTCCCTGTCAGATTGAATTTTCAACGGCAACTTAAGTCTGCTTCCACCAGATAAGGAAACGTAGGATATATGTTCAGTCTCTTCCATTATGTGAAACATTTCCTTAGTTATGCTCCCATGCTTCCTCTCCAGTCCCAAATACATATTGCATTGTTTCCTTAAACTATGCATATAATAAAAATTAACACAAATTCTCAGTTGTATAGAGGTAGATTTAAAAAATATGTTTATGTTTTGTGAGGCTTTTTTGGTTTTACAGGTTTTTTGGGTTTTTGGTTGGTTGCTTGCTTGCTTTTGGTAGTTTGGGTTTATTTTAATTGAAGTTGGGTAGGGTTTGCAGTACTGCAGAAAGCTGCAAAAATATAATTTTAATAGTATTTTATTTGTATAACTAGTTAATACTATAAGCCTATAATTGACTAGCTTAAGTAATTAAAAATGAATTTCTGATATAAGCACTGACAGAATATTGGCTACTGTAGGTTTAAAATTACAGCTTCAAAGTACCTTTCATTTCCCTGTGTAATTTGCTTTGGCAGTCCCTGCAAAAGAAAATTTTTGATGGAACTTTAAGAACAGTAAAAGAAACAGAACAGCTGTTCAGTATACCTTTCCAACAGAGAAATATTTACAGTTACTAGTTCATGTAATATTGAACTACTTATTGTTGTAAGTAACAGTAAAAGGAAAAATTATTCTGGTATACAGTGTTCCCATGAGTAAAAGTTTGTATTCTCTGTTTAGAATAACAGATTTATAACCGCTAGGTGATCAAATTAGCTCAAGTAAGTTTCTGATGTTTGTGTATTTCTCACATGCTGCAATTTGTAAAAAGAGGTTTTTCAAAATCCAAGGGTGACTGTTATTGTAAGAAATCCTCCAATTACTTAAGGCAGCAGGAATAGTATAGAAAGTTATGTGAGATAAAGACTGAAGTGTAAGAATATGACTGCCATGACTTTTGAAATATTATGGAGAGTGGCTTGGCAACTACAACAGTCAATTCCTTGAGGACTCTGGGAGGTATCTAATCAGGTCCCACAGAGTTAGTATGTTCATGTTCTTCAGGTGCTTTCAAATTCGATCTTCTTTTACAGTAGAAGAGACTTTTCTCTACCAGTCCCTGCCTTGTAGGCCACCCACTTGAGAGCTGTGGGAAGAGAGGTCACCACAGGACTGAAGTGAGAAAATTGTTGGCTACCTCAGCCTTTTCCTTATATGTTTTTACCAATCTACTGCTCAATTAAATTTAATAATTAACAGTAATTAACATTTAATAATTAATAATTATTATTAATATCAAGTTGTAGCTTAAATATCAAGTTGTAATAATTTCCTATATATACTCAAGAGCTTGAATACTTGAAAGCATTATTAATAACAGAAAATATTTGTAGGTTCGGACATAAAAATTTCGCAACTCATGCAAAAGTAACTGTTAAACAGAAACATGGAGTACTAGTTTGGAATTAGTTTCTTCATAATAAATATTTTCTACATTAATTTGAGATGCAGAACTCTCACTAACATTGAAATAAACATTTTGATAACATTATTGATCTACTAATAAAATAAACATTTTACAAACAGTCAAGGATAAAAGTTTTCCTGAATGATATTCTGTGACATAGGCATAAATTATTCTGTGGATAGTTAAGCAAAGAGCTCTGTTTTATTAATAATAATATTTTAATGTTACTATTAATTTTTTTATTTGCTGTCAAGGTCACACATAACATTTCATTTGCATTCATGCAGTGAACTATACTAGTACTGCTACATGAATTCTAGTTTAATTTCATGAAGTTATTATTTTCAGTTTAGATAAGTAAAAACACTGCAACACTTAAACACCATCCAAGCAGGGTCTATAAAGAAACTTGTTGGGAAGCCAACTGGAAAATATGCTGTTCATTGAAGTCTTAAATATTTAGGGTTTTTTTCTAAAGGAGAGCCATTAAAATAAAAGTTTATTTAGGACATTACTTGTTCCAATTATTTTCCTTACTTTTTGTCAGGCATCAGAAATAGCAACTGAAAGAATACTTATAAGTTTAAAGGGCACAACTTAGCGAAAAGGTCTCACTATCTCAAATGAAGTCAAATTAAAATTAAATAAAATATGAAGAGGAGTAGCATATAGTTTGTCACAATTTGAAAAATAGGTTTGGAAAATGTGAAGACACATTGCTGCTCTTACTACATGGAATAGAGTTATCAAAGAACCCAGTATAGAATTCAAATGGGGATGCACCTGCTTTTTTTTAAAATGTATTTCAAATCCACCTTAAATAATTCTGTAACTTGCATAGAAATGTATATGACCAACACTTCCAAAGGACCGTAGATATTGTTTTTGCCATCTCCATGCCAAAATGAACAAATTTTTAAAAAAAAAAAGTTAACTTTATCAGTGTTTGTTCCTATTTATCATATGTATAACATGGACAGGAAGTGGCAGAGAAACTTGCCACATGTGGATAAAGGAGGAATATTAATTAAGTGCTTCAAGGAGAATGACTTTGCATGTGTTATCAGTCAAGAGCGACTCGATACAATATTTGAATTTCCTGCTTTATTCTCATAAACATGAGGAGGCTAGTTAGCTGTGGATTTAACAGCTAGGGCTATAGTGCATCACTATAATGAATGCAGTGTTAAGGCATGAGATCTGGAACATTAGGTGTGTCCACAGCTGTGCATCCTTCTTCCTTTCCCTTTTAGGTTGAGGATGGTCTCATCCTCATGAATCCATGATCCATGAAACAGTTTATGTTTCCAGCTGACATTAATAGACTCTTGTGCTGGTATACAAGCATGAAACATCCTCTTAACACATCTTTAAATGTAGCCACCCAAAATATTTTCTATTTATCCTTTAATTTAGGTCATAAGTGTAAATAAATAAAATATTTCTCCTAGCCTTTTAGAAGCCATTCAACACAGCTGAAAATCTTGGAAGCTTTTGAAAGCGACTCTTTATGAGTGACTGGTGTTCTTATTCTCCAGATTAAAAAAAAGGAAAGTAAGCAGAATAGTTCACTTTACATTAATAAGTATTTCTCTAAAGTTTATTCACATGAGACTATCTCAGGACAAATACATCTACACTGTATTGGTGTGTCAATTTAAATTATATCCTATCACAAAAGCATTCTATTGCACAGAAATACTATTTTTTTACCTTTTAGGCTTTAAACATTGTAATTTTTTTTCTTATGTTTTAAAATATCTACTGAAGACTGCTATAGTTCTGGAAGTTCAACCAAAAAGAGAAATTTAAAACATGGATTTCTTCAAATTCTATCTGTTTATATTTGATACTATGTGTCTGATATCTATAAATACAAACCGCATTGATACAGTAGGGTATAATATAGGGTATTTATACACATTCTTTTAAAAACCAAAACATTAAATTATTAAATATAAATAGATAAATATTATTTAATATATTATAAGCCAGTATATATATACTTTATCAACTAAATTTTATAATTCATATATTATGACTATATATTATGAACTATATTTTAGATAAAATGTTAGAAATTTAGTACAAAAATACTAGTTTTAAAATATATATTGACATACTGATTATATTACATTTTATTGTGCTATGATTGAAATAATATGCTTCTATTCTTCACTATATATAAATAAAATATTATTGTATTACAATTCCTATACAATTACATAATATAATGCAATATTATTAATCTATGAAATATAATAATGTAATATTAAAATCTCATTTATTAAACGTTGACAGTCAAGCATGCTTCCTATTCCTCCTACGTATGGCTAAAAGCAACTGAGGCTAATCCATACACTGCTGCACATTTAGACTGGATTTTTTGTTATTGTAACTTTAATCTCTGGCACAAACCTTTGTTAATTATGATAAGTTTGGAGCTGTTGTTGACTTCCATTGCCTTTAAATTATGCTTGTTTCATATTTTCTCATTCATGTTAACATTTCAGCTACTTCCATAAAATAGCAGTGAATTGCATCCCAGTCCCCAGAGAATAAGGAAGCCTAAGGCATTAGCAAAGAATATTATGGGTTTGTAAGAGACATGGTTGCTAAATGGACTATGTGTCCATATGAGCACATTTCTATTAACTGCAGTCATAGAGTGACACATCACAGAATGTGCTGAGTTGGAAGGGACCCAAATGGATCAGAAAGCGAAACTCCTGGCCCTGCACAGGACTACCCCCAAGAATCACACCTTTTGCCTCTTGAACTCTGTCAGGCTTGGTGCTGTGACCACTTCCCTGGGGAGCCTGTTCCAGTGCCCAACCCCTCTCTGGGTGAAGAACTATTTTCTAATATCCAACCTAAACCTCCTGAGACAAAGGGACAAGATACTACCTAGAACCATATCAGTCTCATACATACACAAGTAAAAGAACAGATTTTCTGAGCTTTGCAACACTAGATCAATAGTGTTATCAAGAACTGGAAAAAAAATATTTCAGTGGGAGTTTGTTAAGCCATTCTGTAAATATATGATTTATTATGCTTGGAAAATGTGTTAAATCGTGCTAGAAAATGAAGAAAACCTTCGTGTATGTGAGGAAAGAAGCAAAGTAATCCAAAATGACATTCCATGTTGCTGTTACATGACATTGCAACTTTAAGGCACCTAGGTTAAGCTAACCTCTTTTCCTCAGAGGTAGTTTATGTCAGAGATTCAAGAGAGACAAAAAAAGTGGTATCTTAAAAACAATGAAAAGGAAAAAAACCCTGGCAGATAGGTAGGTGTGGGAAGAAGCCACTACCTTTATCACCGACCTGCTAACATATCAGTTTCCAGGTAACAGAAGTCCTACATGACAGCAGGGTTTGCTGTTAAGTGAGAGAGCTGGAAGCTGCATTTTTGCTTTCTTGGAGTGTCCCAGTTTAAATGAGAGAAGGGTCTTTTCCTGAGGATGAGTTATGAGAAAAGACCCAAGCTCCTCCCTCTAAGTAATTATAAATCCGAAATTAAGAGGCTCCAATTGAAGGAAAAACAAATTATGGAAAAGGAAAAATAACAGCCCTTTAT
>JAYRBT010000001.1:71423089-71449506 GCA_036023395.1 Myiotriccus ornatus | reverse complement strand
TCACTCTCTACAACTACCTGAAAGGAGGTTGTAGCCAGGTGGGGGTCGGTCTCTTCTCCCAGGCAACCAGCAGTAGGACAAGAGGGCACAAGCTTAAGCTCTGCCAGTTAATGCTGATACCTGATAAAATGCCTTCTTTACTATCTGTTTTTTTCTTTTGTATTTTTTTCTAAACAGAAGAATTACCCTTTCCCCTAGTGCTCCTCTTTACTCTCCATGAAATTTTTGATTTATAAAGAACATTAACAATATTTACCTGAAATATGAAATTATATGACATTAAAAATTTAGAAGTAATCAGATCCACTGGGTTTCTTGTGTGGGTGATAAAATGATGAGCTAAAATATGTGTAATTTTAAAATTATAATTGTGTTTCTGAACATGAAGAAAAACATAAAATTCAAGGAAACGCTTTTAACTTACTAGATGAAGAAAACTGAGAGAAAGGGAGAGAGCCTGTTTACGAAGACTATTCAGTCCTCCAGATGTATAGCAGACATAAGTGGGGTTTCCATCCCTCCTGGCCTTTTAATCCCAGCCCATGCCTGTCCCACTTCTGGATGATTTTCTCTGCTTTTTTTGCTCTGCTTTGATTTTTGAAAACCAGTATCAGAATTTTTAGGCAGTTTCTCTTTTTTCCTGCTAGTATGAGAGACTATTTCATAGTATATGAACAAGATCTCCAAGTAAAATTCACAGTGTTCATCAGCCTGCCTCCTTGAAACCTGCTTTTATTATATTTGGTGCCTTGCTCATCTTGAAAACCAAGATAGATAATTCTCTCTGTACTATTTTATATGACCTTGAAAATATCTTCTACTCAGTTCCACTCTTTCTAATGACCTGCATTTGGCAATCATAACAGCATCTTACTATAACATACATTGGCCTGCTTCCAGCACTGGAGGGAAAGAAAGTACAAACAATGCCTGTCAATTATGATTTCCTCTGCATTTCGTTGATGAAGGAACTCTCCAAACACTTTCTGAATCAATCCACTGAGATTATCTTTTTTGAATTTTCTCTTTATTCTTTAATTCATATCTCCCCTTGGTATGCTTTCAGTGTTATCCAACTGGCTGGCTTTTTCTACAATACTCTGTTTTGTCGAATACTCCAGATTCAGGCATCTTTTACTTTTCCCCTCATTTAAAAAGATGCATGAAAAATGTGTTTCTTCTGCATTTTTTTGCCAATACTCTAGAGATAAAGCCAGCCCTTCTACCCACCTCCCACCCCCATCTTTTAGCTTGGCAATTATCCTTGACATGCTATTTTTTAAAGAAATTTAAGTTTTTCCTTTTTTTCATTGTTGCAAGGCTTAGGCAACAAGTTCTTTTCTCCATTCACAGTATTTTTTATTCTGTAACAACAGTGTTCAGTTGAAAAAAAGCCTGTCTTTTAAAAAGAATATATAAAAGGTGGACAAAGTTAAGATTTACTTCCTGTTTTGGAATGTACAAAAATACAGAACCATAGAGATATCATTCACCTTTAAACATCTTGGCGTAACTACATAAACATCTATAACATTTCCAAATCTTGAAAAGGGCCAAGTTAAAAAAAAATTAAAAATAATTACAACAGAGAAGATAACATTGATCATCAGTAGAATTTAGCCTTGCAGTGGGTTTCTGTGGCTGGGTTTTAGTTTTTGTTGTAGCGACATGGTGGTCAGCCTCTTCTCCCTGACAGCTAGAGACAAGATGAGAGGACATAGTCTCAAGCTGGACCAGGAAAAGTTCAGGTTGGGCATCACGAAGAATTTCTTGATGGAAAGGGTTGTTAAGCATTGGAGTAGATTGCCCAGAGTCCACCATTGGATGCTGATATCACCACCCTTGGAGGAGTTCAAGAAATAACTGAATTGTGGCATTTAGTGCCATGGTCTAGTTGACAAGGTGGTGATTGGTTAAAGGTTGGACTTGATGATCTTGGAGGTCTTTTCCAGCCTAAATGATTCTGTGATTCCATGTTTTTTCTAGTATTACTTGCAGTCTGGTGGACTCATGAAACACTTTGTTTTCAGCAAATTCTCTCTCTTATAGGTGATTTGATTTTATCAGTGACTTGTCAAATTTGCTTTTCTGCTGTGATACTAGCTTTTTGTGACATCTCTTGATAAACACAATTCCGTTTCCTATGCATCACAGTTTTTATGATGTCTGAATGGTTAAAGGTTGCAAATTCCAGCTTGCTATGCTAATATTTAAAGATAATAATTATGAAAATTCTTGAGTTACTGGGCTTCATGGCAGGACTTATGCAGCTAAAACATTTTAATTTACTTAAACAAGGAAAAATGCTGTCACTGAGAAGTAAGGATAAAATATTGTTTTTTGAGGAGCTATTGTTTTTTCAAATGTAAAGTGAATGAGTGATACTTACTTTGAATCTTTTAAACTGCCCTAAGTAATTAATGAAAGAACTGTATGAAAACCATGTGTATATATTCACATGCATGGAGCTGGACTGAAATGATTAAAAAACATTATGGGGTGAAAGATATCTGAAGTCACTCTTCTGTAAGTGAGATATTAACTAAAGCTTTCCAGGTCAAAACTCTCCACTGGAAAAACAAACAAGGCACAGAAAATTATTATGGAGAGGCTCACCAAAAACCTTCATATGTACCTATTGTAGGAAATTAAAAAAAGAAAAGAAAAACAAATTAATTCTTAGCATATTTCTATTCTTATAGGATGTTTGGGGTGCGAGACTGAACAGTAATACTAAACCAGTCAAAACCAGCTAGTTTGCTTTTCTGGGGAGATGCAACCGCTGCCAGCATGTGGCTACCATCTGAGCTGGAAAGCAAAAAAATTATGAAAACAGCAGCCCCTTGGTGGGAATAAATGTACAGACAACCAACATCTTGAAAAAGGCTGAGTCTGAGGTTGAGCTGCTTTGTATGACAGCCAGGCCACCAGCCAAATCAGACATGCTGATGTGTTGGAGAGAGTGCGCTTTTTCCTCAAATGTGTGGTGCTTGCCTGTCACAGCTGGACCACAGTATTTTGTGTGAGTTTGTATTCTGTGCAGAAAATGGATTTCCTGTAGCCAGAGATGATGGAATAGAAATCATAATCTACCCAGTATATTCATGTTCCATCATAAAAAAAATAATAAATCATAGAATCATAAATAATTTAGGCTGGAAAGAACCTCTAAGATCGTTGAGTCCAACTGCTAACTCGACACTAAGTCCACCACTAACATTATGTCCCTAAGTGCCACTGTTACAGGTCTTTTAAATAACACAAGGGATGATGACTCAACCACTTCCCCGGGCAGCCTGTTCTGATGCTTGACAACCAGTTTTGTAAATTTTTCCTAAAATCCAAAATAAAATCTTATGCAATTGAGTGTGTTCTTGTGGCTACCTCAGCCCTAGATTTCTCCATGGCACCTCTGCTTCATGACTTTTTTAGTTAAGAAAAAAAGGAGCATATGAGCAGAACAGTTTGCAGGGACGTAGCACTGTATTACCGCATCACCACTGCCAGTGCTGGAAGTCTGCAAGGCCTCAGGGCTGGGGCTTATCAGGCCTGCTCTGTCTGAACTTCTGTTGACCTGCCTGCAAATTTGTTTTGCTTGGTTTAGCAGTGACAGCAATTTCCCTATTTGATCAGGCAACTACTGCTAATTTGCTCTACTTTTACAATACTTCAGCCATAGCTGCAAAAAGTAGTTACTCTGCATAGAATGAGATACATACAGTTCTAACATAATGTCATAGCATGGAGAAACACAGATGTGGTTAGGAGAGCAGAAACCTGGAGAAGTGAGGACACAGAACACGGTGCAGTGAAGCTCAGGCATAGGGGTGGTAAGAGACAGGGAACAGACAGGGCACTCGAGGCACGACAAGTGCAAACAATTTACCCGTGGTCAGTTGAAGAAATTCTGGAATGTAGCTGGACAACACTGATTTTAGGAGTAATAAGGAACAAACCCATATCTAATGCACGTAAAGGGCACCATATTTTGTGAATTTGGATGTAACATGGAGCTGCAGACCAATGAAGAAAGAGAAAGTCTGTTAAAGCATGTTAGTGAATGTATCAACATTACCCCAACGGGTCCCTTAGACAGAGAGAGGGAGACTAGTCAACATGAACATCATAGTCCTCCCTGTAACTGCATCAAAAGCAGCATGGCCAGCAGGTCCAGGGAGGTGATTCTACCCCTCTACTATGCTCTTGTGAGACTCCATCTGGAGTACTGCATCCAGCTCTGGAGTCCTCAGTACAGGAAAGCCATGAACCTGTTAAAGTGGGTTCAGAGGAGGGTCACAAAAATGATCAGAGGGCTGGAGCACCTCTCCTATGAGGTCAGGCTGAAAGAGTAGGAGTTGTTCAGTCTGGAGAAGAGAGAAGGTTCTGGGGAGATTTTACTGTGCCCTTTCAGTACTTAAAGGGTACTTATAAGAAAGATGGGAATACATACTTTTTAGTATGGCCCAGTGTGATAGGTGAAGGCGTAATGGTTTTAACCTGAAATTGCATAGATTTAGATTAGTTAGAAGCAACATATTTTTTATTATAAGGGTGGTGAAACACTGGAAAAGCTTGCCAGAGAGGTGGTGGACGCCCCATCTCAGAAACATTCAAGGTCAGGTTGGACAAAGCTCTGAGCAACATGATCTAGTTCAAGATGTCCTGCTCATTTCAGGGTGATTTGGACTAGATGGACTTTAGAGGTCTCTTGAGATCCAAACTATTCTACAATACTATGACTTCATGTTACGAAACAATTTTGGGTAATTCAATGTGCCATTTGCTAAGTTAAAGCGTATTTAATTATTTCCATTGTATTTAAGTATTTAAAACTGAGGGTTTTTTTAATAGCAATCTAAAAATACTGAAGAATTGTTTACACTCCTCCTTTTACATGTATTTTTTTTTCATGTTGCATAAAAAATTTGGCTATCAGAAACCAAATTTGGTTAATAAGACCATCCCTGGTCTTACACAAAGCATCAAGAGACTCTGAATACTCCAGAAGATAGAACTAAGTTTTGTTGTAGAAAAATGGACAGCATTAGCTGTAAAGATGGCAAATTCAACTTCACTAAAAACTGATTTCATCGTAGTATGCAATCATTTACAAATGAGATTTAAAAAAAAAAAAAGGTTTTTCAGTTCTTTTTAGACTTCAGTAAGTTTTAAGCACAAATTCACTTAAAGTTACTTCAGAAAAATAGAGAAAAGGACTCTGAAACATAGCAGTTATTTTTAGCATAAGCATGGCTACATAAAATATTAGATTTTTACAAATCATAGTTGTTTCAATAATCTGCCTAATAAGTATTCAGACTTATCAACCTCTTTCCTAAACCCATATAAATCCATTGAATGCTTACTTTGCATAGCATGTCTTTTACTTTTCACTAAATAAGTTAACATGGCAAAAAGATTAGACTTGTTATAATGTAATTACAAGAAAACCCCAAACCAATCAAAACCAAAACCTAACAACAAAAATCCAAACCAACCAAATAACAACAAAAAGAAAAAAGCCCCCCCACCCCCAGCTCTCTATAAATATTGGATGCCATCATCTAGATTAATGGAGATTAAAGGGGATGGTTGAAGAAATGCAAAAAACCCAAACCAAACCAACCAACAAACAAACAAACAAACAAAAAAATCCCACAAAACAATAAGAATCAAAATTGTAGTGTCTCTGATTTCCTTGCCTCCACACAGATATATTCAATTTCTATGTCCAGGATGAATGGGAGAAGAAATAATGGGCTTAAGTGCCACACTGGAGGTTTCGACTGGATCTTAGGAAAATTGGAATACACTGCCCAAATGATATTATGAGTCTCTGAAACTGAAGGCCTTTGAAGGCAGCCTGAAAATATACTTGACATCCGTGAATGAGGTAAGTCTGATCATGCTATGAAGCAGAAGTAGCTGGACTGTACAATGTTGTACCATTTACCTTTGATCTACTCAGTGCTGGCCTGGGAATGCCAGTTTTATGTGACAGCTGCAGATTAGTCCATGAGAAATGCTATGTTTCTTTGTTTGCTTGCTACTTAATTTCAGCCTTTTTTGGAATAAACCCAGATTTCAGAAAGCTTCCCATGAAGTTCAAAACCTATTATTGAGTCAGATTTAGTGCAGAGCTTATGTCTGACACCTTCTAGGGCAGCAGCATTCCACAGTCTCATTACTTTTAGGTTTCAGAAACACTTCAGAAATCTTCCCAAGACCATAGTTGCCTTGACATTATTTTCTCAGCAGCAACACAGCAAATTGAGCTCTTGTTTCTATTTAAGAACTTCAGAGATAGTGTGACAGGAAACCAAGAAGTTTACGATCAACAAAAGGTCATCTTAACCACAGAAAAAGACAAAACAAAACAAATCAAATCAACAGCAACAGCAGACCTTTGGTATTAGAGAAGCAGTCTGCAAAGTTACATTCTTTTGAAATGTAATTCAGAAAACCACAGGACAATGGCGCTCCAAGCATAAGTTTATCCTGCTCTTTGTTCTGTGAGTTAATGATGGCCTGAGTTCTAGAAGCCTGTGCTACAGTCTTGGTTCTGGTAGTGATGCATGTGTCACTGAACTGCTATTTTGCTAAGAACAATATAATCTTTCTTTACTTATTTTTAAGGGCTCTCATTCTTAATTTCAGTCAGGAAAAAAAAATCAACTTTTTTTTTTTTTAAATTTTGCAACATCAATTAGTTATGCCAAAGGCTTCATTTTGCTTCACTTAGACAAAATAAATTGAAAAATGGTTATATAGATTGTATATATAGCTCTCAGGCTGAAAAAGTGTGCAGAGAATAAACCTTGATGCATGAAATTCATTTGTAGGTATGCTGATATCTGATTCATATCTCTTTTCTCAGAGGTAAAATTTTTAAACTGCTTATATTCTATTTCTATGTATACAGATACATGTAGACACAGAGAGGAGTCCTGCTTTTCTAAGAAAACAGTGATCTAACATCTTTCTAAGGCTGTTGATGAATGCTAGTATGTCTAATGATAGCAATGTGCAACCTGAATCAAGATGGCAATTGTATATTTGAATTTAAAATTCTTGTTTGGATTTTACATTCTTGTTTGTCTTATATATTTATTTTTTCTTGGGGGTATTAATGCAAGAGTGTAAATAAATATAAATGATGTTTAAATATAGCTTCCCATTCTAGCACAGAATGCTATTTCGTAATTCAAAATGTTTAGCTCTACTAAATAATATATAAAGCACTTGCAGCAAAAATTAGTCACAGAGTACCATTAAAAGCCTTTATAAAGGAATGTAGTGGCAAATATTTCCTCTGTTCTTCAGTTTTGGCTTCTGGAGGTGCAATAAGGGCAGATACTGTTCTGATCCAGTGCAAAATGAATTGAAAGGAGTAGAGTGAAAAACCAGGTAGATTTTCCAGCATTATGGGATTTTCACCTTTATACTGCTTTGGGCATCACAAGCATGGTTTTCAGAAGCCAATAAGGAAAACTACTTCACTAGAAGCAGTTATTGTCTCAGAGGATGTTACAATATGAAGTGTTATCAAGCCTGCAGATGGATATTACACACCTTTTCATATTCTGTAACACACAAAGACATGGAGGCTTTATCCTCCAAGAGGGACTCAACAATCCCAAAAGCAAGCAGACAAATAGAACTGACCCCAGAAGTGGGCCCAGAGAGGGACAAGGAAAATAGCAAACTTCAGTTTTACTTCAAAGATAACCCATATCACAGAGTTTGGTGTCACACAGGTGTGCCCGGTGAGGACCCAAGGTCTCATAGAAGTCTTGTGAGGACAAATTAGACTGTTTAAGAAAGTAAAAGTATGTACGGCACAGGAAGTTCTCAGAGAGAGAAGATATTTATTTTGGATAAAAATTTAGTTCTTTTTATATCAAAAAGATGTAAGAGACCATAGAACATCACCACTTCAAGCAGCCAATAGATGCTGTTATTTTTCACCTGGGGCAGTCAAATGATGATGGTGTCTTCTGTTCTTTCAGACTAATATTCTTTCCAAATGTATTTCCTGTTTTTGGAGTTAGAACTGCCCACAGTAGGTACTGATTCTTACTTTCTCAGGATGCTTTGCTCTGTATTACAAACATTTTTTTTTTTTTATCTCTTTAAATGATTCATTGTCTCTACAGTGCCTTGATTTTGCAATTAGGACGTGTCCAGTTTCTAGATACTCAGCTGTACTTCAAAGACTCCAGCTGTGCTTTTCAAGCATGTTTCTGGTTCCCATCTCCAGTTCCCAAGCTCACAGCTTGCAGGCTGGCAGGCAATTTCTCTGTAAGGATTCCAGAAGACATTTTCTTCTGGTCAGTAATTTTCCCCTTTTGTAACAAGGTTGCCTTTCTGGCTGCTCGCCTTGGGGAAGAGAGGGAAAGGAGGTGTAATTCCAAGAACCATATTATTTTTCTTATCCATGCGCTGGAACTATCCTATTCCTTTCTATAAGTGTCCCATTCCTGACAGCATTTAAGGCTCATGACACTGGGAAGAATGCATAAAAAACAAGGATGACCCTGGATTCTATGCATTATTGTTTCTTTGTGTTTGAATGTCCTGATCGGTAGGAAAAGATTTAAATTTTTAGCCTATCTGTAATTCATTATTCAGTAGTTAACTATATTAACATTATATTGGAAAGAGGAGAAATTTTTTTTTTTTCTCATTTCAGGATTTCTCCTGAGACAAGAAAAGTAGCCATAAGGAAAGAGGAGGGTTTAGCTATGCATAGAATAATACAAATCCTCATGTGTATAACTGTAGAGTAAAAAATGTGAATGGGAAAGAGACCCCAGGAGCACCCACGGTTTTGCATTACTGAAAGTGGTCCTGTATAGCTGCCAATAATTTCCCACCAAATAGGACGAATATGGTATAGTTAAGCACATCATTCATATACTTACAATGACATTTAGATTCTCAGTGATGTAGTTACCCTCAATACATATGTCGATATTTCATTTTCTCCAAACTCTGAGTCAAAGGGCTTTTCAGAACACATTTGCTTATGAATGTATTTGTGTCTGAAATCTTCGATGTCTTTTCCTCAAATGGAAATGCCAGGTTGTTAAATTATGCAAGTAAAATTAAATAGACTCTTCATGGCCACTGTTTGTCTTCTGTAAAGGGAAGACTACAAAAAAGAATAATTAGTAATTAACAGTGTACTTTTGATATTTGAGAGAAAAAATTTTCCTTTTTTGACAAATATGTCATCAATCTGTCTTAGGACTGGTAGCTGTAGTAGTATTTCTTTAAAAGACAAACTATAATGACAAGAAATCCACTTAATTGTCACTGGCATGTGGAAAGAGCTAGGTCTTTTACTCTCCGGAGCATGGTAGATGTTACCACTGATAATATCTGCTGTTTGGTTTGCGTTGGGCTTTTTGTTTGGGTTTTTTGTTATTATTTTGGTTTGTTTTTTTCAGTTAATATTACATGTGAAAAATTGTTTTAAGTTGCATGTCAATTTGCTAATTTGCAGAGGACATTAAATTGGATGGGAGTGTTGATCTGCTGAAAGGTAGGAAGGCTCTAGAGAGGGATCTGCAGAGTTGGATCAATGGGCTAAAGCCAATTGTATGAGGGTCAACAAGGTAACATGCCAGGTTCTGTACTTGGATCACAACAAAACGCCATGCAGTACTACAGGCTTAGGGATGAGTGCTTGGAAAGCAGCCTGATTGAAACTGACCTGGAGGTGCTGGTTGAGAGCTGGTTGAACATGAGCCAGCAGTGGGCCCACGTGGCCAAGAAGGTCAATGGCATCACGGTCTGTATCAGAAGCAGTGTGGCCAGCAAGACTAGGGCAGGGGTCATCCCCTGTACTCAGCACTGGTGAGGCCACACCTCGAGTGCTGTGATCAGTTTGGGGCCCCTTACTACAAAAAAGACACTGAGGTGCTGCAGCGTGTCCAGAGAAGGGCAACAAAGCTGGTGAAGCGTCTGGAGTGCAAGTCATATGAGGAGTGGCTGAGGGAGCTGGGGCTGTTTAGCCTGCAGAAAAGGAGACTCAGGGAGGACTTTATTGCTCTCTACAACTATGTGAAGTGAGGGTCAGTCCCTTCTCCCCAGTAAAAAGTGATAAGAGAAGAGGACAATTGAGATGATGGACTCAAGTTGTACGAGGGGAGGTTTAGGTTGGATATTAGGAAAAATTTCTTCACTGCAAGTGTGGTCCTTTGGAACAGGCTTCCCAGGGAAGTGGTTGAGTCACCCTCCCTGAAGGTATTTAAAAAACATACAGATGTGGCACCTGGTTTAGTGGTGGACTTGGCAGTGCCAGGTTATCGGTTTCACTCAGTGATCTTCAGGGTCTTTTCCAACCTAAATGATTTTATGATTCTTTCAGGTAGTTCAAAAGGTGAATATATTTGACAAATTCCTAAATTGTCTCATGAACTTTGCATACACTTGAACTGCTAAAAATAACTAGTAGGCTGCATGTTATTTTTCTCTTTAACTCAGATCCTATCTCTCATGCATCAGGATTTGGAAGTTTACTACAAGCTTATTTGTATGACTGATTCTCTAAGGAGTAGAGGATATATTTATGGCATCAATATTACTT
Organism: Myiotriccus ornatus; assembly: GCA_036023395.1. Taxonomy (NCBI): domain Eukaryota; kingdom Metazoa; phylum Chordata; class Aves; order Passeriformes; family Tyrannidae; genus Myiotriccus; species Myiotriccus ornatus. The sequence continues at coordinate 71,438,912 of JAYRBT010000001.1, read as the reverse complement.
ATATCAATGTACTTTGAAAGTTAATTACTTTTGGAAATAGCAATGATATCATAATTTATCCTGGGCCTGGTTCCATCACTTTTTTTCCTTTTGAGCTGAAGCCAGAAAGAAGCCACAATAAATCAGTTAAGTTCCTTATAAATAACAGTATTGACTTTGAATGAGGATGGAAAAATCAAGTTCTCTGCTGTCAAATTCCTTTATGACTGGTTTGATTTCACCCTTATATTTTGCCTACTTGTTTAATAGTGATATTTTCTATTGAAGACTACTGAAACATTCATACCACAGTCAGATGTGATTCTTTATGAATGCTATAAATGAGAAATACTACAGCTACTTCTTGTCTTTCTTACCAGAAAGAGCAATTTCAGCAGTACAAAGCAAGATATTGTTAAGTATGTTGTTTTCAGATCCTTTGAAATGCTTGCATCTTATTCTGAGTCTCTTTAAGAAAATCACAATTGAGAAAAGCAAGGAAAAGGCAACAACTCCCTATTGTGTTTCTATTAATATAGCATCAGCCTTAAGTAGAAATAAAAAGAACATAAACAGTTCTGGATGGAAGTAGAGAAGATGAACAGCAAAAAACTTGAAAGAAGAAATTACTAGAAGCATTGTGGTTTATTTCTGCTTGGTTTGGGTTTTTTCAAAGCTAAATATTTCATATTTCATTTTTTCTTTGTATTCGCCTGAAAGCATTGCTGTCGTAATGGCATGATCAAGTCCTGCAAATCTAATCCTTTATCAGGAAGCACTGGACACAACAAAGGCCTTTTCTGGTTTTAAACACAGCTACTGAAACCTGTCAGCTGGAAGTTTGGGTTAGAATTTTATACTTCATTAACTACATTTATAGTACTAATTTAATATTTTGTAAAGGACAATCTGTGTATAGAACAGGAAATGATACATTAGGAAAGTGATTTTCAATGTGAATTCAAAGACATATTTTGAATAGCATTATATATATGCATATATATCTATTCTTGCATACATACCTAAGTAATGGTAAAATTCCCACTTCCATGCTTCAGCAGTAGTCTCTGAATTTAACTGTTTATTTGCTGATAAAAATATCCAGAAGACACCTTTATTATCATTGTTATAATCCATATCCGCTAAACATCATCAGAGACTGGTGCGAATGGTTAGCATAGTCTTAGTTTTCTCTGGTGAGTCTTACTCTAAATCACGATGAAGAATCAGCCAAGTGGTAAAACTTCAGCACCTCATGAAACTCTACTGATTTCAGTTTCATTAAAATTTTAGTAGGGTAGATAGAGAGCAAACTTATCTATTTCATGTCCAATCTTCGCATTTTAACATGACTCACACATGCATGTTTGCACTTGAACTAGCTATCTTTCACTAAAGAGTCTTTTTCATAACAAGAAAATATTAATGCTCAGAAATAACAATTGTGAGAGAAAACCTTATCCCCGCTGATCCACTTACAAGCTCTTTCTACCGATTTCTCAGGTGAGTTCAACTATTTTTAACAAGATTCATAATGCTTCATATCTGAACTGGTATCATAAAGTCAGCACAAAAACCATGGGCTGAAAATTTAAGCTGACAAACTCTGTGAAATTAGAAATCTCCATAGTATTTCAACAACAAAAGAAAGCAGAAAGATCCTTCCTTTTCTGGAAGTTCTTCCTTGCTGGAACTTGGATAAATGAGACCTGCGTTTCAGAACTTCTATTTCTATTCTCCCTCCAAACTTTCACTGACATATGAGAATATAGAGCTACCTCTAATCCTCAGGATTAGATGTAAGATTTATACGGACACTGAGAGCTAAACTGAGTGTGAGGAACTCTTGTATCTTAGAACCGACATACTTGCAAATAGTTCATATTCTTGCACATTCACATCCATTGTGATAGTAATCAAAACAGGTGAAAGTCGTATAGGGAGTATTAAAGGTAGAACAGGCATAACTTAGTAAACTGCTTAGTAAATTAAAAATAATTCAGAATAAAGTCCTAAGTCACAGTCTCACTTTAAGATTGGAAAATCTATTACTTGAAATGAAGAAGGCTTTTTGGCTACGGAGGTACCAGAACTTGAAAAAAATATTACGAACTTTAAATTTAAATGTCAAATTCAAATACTATGTAGACACTGGCAAGTGGAAAATCATCTTATGTGCCCATCACAGTCCATGGAAAGCAGCAGACAATTCTATGTCAAACATGACTTCTTTTAGCAACTTAATTCTGTTGTTTCAGAATTGATATCAGGTACCATTTGAGGTCCCCTAAGATACTTTTGACATCCTCACTGGGTTTGCATGTAAAAAAACCCAGGCCTAACTAACTCCTAAACTGGCAGCTAAAAGTCAGGTGGGATATCATAGAGTGCATTTAATGTCATTAGACACCCACACAGACATAACTGAATTATCTTGAGGTGTCTATGTGAGGATTAAAGTAACAGTATCTTACAATAGCTTTTCTTCTTCAGAATAATAAAGGGAGTCCGTGGTGATTACCTGAAGTAAAGATATTTGTCATGTAGGTGTCTACATCTGATTGGTAAATTACATCCTTTTTTATCCTGAAGGGGCCGGATAGTGATTAATATGGAATGAATATATAGAATGTGAAAGTAACAGAGAGTTGCAAACATACAAATCTAAGGGTGGAATAAGTCTGAGAGTAAAAGAATTACATTTAAGTGTCCATAGGTTTGTTAGGTATCTAAGCTCCCTACATAACGGATGAACATCTAGTTATTCGAGTTAACGCAGATCATCAACAATATTATTATTTAGTTTGCTTTGAAGTACACACTTAAAATATTATTCAGTTACTGAAATATTTGCACCTAGGCTCTTTAAGTCTCATTCTAGATATCTGCAGAGGTCTGGCAGAGATAACACAAGTCTAACAGGAAACTATAATGCTTCTGAAGCTGGAGTTGAAGGTCAGAGGGCTTACATTTACATAACTGCATTCTGCCTACAGCTAACCATACTGACAGGTATAGAATTCATTTGGGGCAGACTGTTACTCTAATGTGGTTGAAATTCAACACTTAATTCTTTGTAAATGTATCTCATTTCTGTCTATGTGACACTACAAGAATATGATATAACATTATGAAGCTCTCTAGAATACATTTTGAGGTGATTAACGTGATAAATTTGGTGTCTGCAATCGTAACTTTTATATTAGTGTCTGCACATATATAAGTAACTAATTATTAAAGAAAGTTTTGGCTGATAAATTTCAAAAATATACAACCTAAAATCCTCAGGTAGGAAAGGTCAAAAAATGTGCTCTAAAGTCTCCACATAGCTTCATTTCATTCCTGATATCAGCTGTTGGCAATAACTGGCATTAGCATGATTGTTTGTGATAAAATACTGGCTTTATCCTTCCCATGTGTCCTCTTTATTACTTTCATCTTCTCAAGAATTTTCACAATGTATATTCAACCTAGCTTCAGCATTTATTTCACATTCAGTAGCTATTGTGACATCAGAAGATAAAACTAATGAAATTTTTTGACTTCAAAGTTTCATTAAAACTTCAAAGTAAAACAAGGTAATTTTATTATTTTCATAATTATTGGTATTAATAATATTATTAATAATTAATATTAATAATATTACCCTACATCTGTTCTTGAGCAGGATTTTTAAAAAAGGCTGAAAATCATCTTTCTGATGGTCTTGAAAGTCAGATCCTTTGCACCTTTCTTTTCTTGCAGTGGACAAATTGAACAAACTGCTGTTCCTTGACTAGCTTTATTGCTTATTCTCCTTTCCCGTTTCATCTGGAGAATACCTTAAGCTGTGTATGCACTTAGTGAAGACTCAATATTGCTGTATGTTCAGTAAATTTGTCCTTTTAAGCAAGGCCTATAAGCTTGTAGGCATCCATCCTTACTGCTTTTCAGCCAGTCACCTTTCATTCTCAATAGTATGAAGCATACTTAACACACACTAAAAAATACGAAAATAAATAAAATGTTTACACCTTTCACACAGAAAGTAAAACCAAACTTTCAAATAATTTTCCATTACACTGTAATCACACAGCAAAAAATTAATAATGTGAATACTCTTTTGACTTAAATACAGTTTACATCTTTTGGTCTTATTACATGTGTTGTAATAATGGCCAGTCTTCACGAACGAAGAACCGGGGAAGGTCTTTACACCTTCCAGCCTGTGCATTGGATTTTTTAGGTGAGTTACAGAGTGCGCGGAACTGAGCCCACCCTTTAATCCTAAGGTTCATCTGTCGGGGCCAAGCAAGCTTGGACGGTGGCAGAGAGGTCCTCAGGACGTAGATGGATTGTCTTATAGGGCTAACGAGCTCCATCTGCCCGGGGAGTGGCCCTGGCCAGGAGTCGAACCCGGGTCTCAGCGGTGACAGCGCCGCGTCCTTAACCACTAGACCACCAGGGGCTCCCAACACCAGGGGCTCCCACATGTGTTGCAAACACACTAAAACATGCAAAATGGTTTATTGCCTCTTGTCTGTAGACTTACTGAAGACCTGACAGGTGATGACAGGTGAATTTTGTGCCAGAATTATAAATTGCATAGGCCAATAGCATGATCCTTGGAGAATCAACTAGTTTCTGTGGGCACAGCACACACAGCTTTTTGTGATTTTTGTTTAGCTTTATTTATTGTATTTGATTTTATTTGTGTCATGGTTTTGTTTCTTATACTTTTTTTTAATTTATTTGGGATAAAATTGACAGGTCCTTTCGTTGCCTTATAATTAAAATGCATATAAGATCTTAAACAGTCCTTGAATATATTTTCTTTCAATTTCAGTGATATTCTGGTTCTTGGAGAGTATCTTCACAACTGTTACTGAAGCAGATGAAGAGTGCTACTTATTTTCTTTTGGTGATTACCTTAGCTGACATATCCTGTCGTCTCAGCAATGGCCAAGAGCAAAAGAAAACATAGGCCAAAATGCACTTTTTTTCTTTAGGCAAATCCTTGTCTATGCTGAGTTTAGAGCTTCTTAAATCATTGTATTAGGGGCTTGGGCATAGAATGGATATATCAAGAAAAACACTCTACTGCAAGTTGAAGGGGAAAGAAAATTAAGATGTTACTTGAAAGTGTATAGAGGTCAGTCTTACAATGACAAGTTATGTCAACCCCATACCTGCTATTACCATCTCAATTTCTTAATGAAAGACATCAGGCAGACTTAAAAATGTGGTTAAAACTCAAAAAAGAGTCAGCTTTGACACATCCATCACCATGCACAGTGTCTGATGAAATCAGTCAGTCTTTCTGCTGCAGGACCTTAAGAGTTTTGCCAACAAATAGGAAAACAAAGACAAATAGTAAAATAAATAAAAAGAAATGCATGTTTCTGACTTCAGGAGCTGTAGCTGTTATTATGAATTAAAGTAATATTGTCTGATAGAACACATATCCATTTAAAGAAAGAGAGTATAAGCAACCATCTAAAAATGCCAGAAGTCTTAAAATGAGATGGGGACACCACTGTCCAGAGCAGTGTTTGCTAGAAGAAAATGTTTCTAAGGCTGATTCCAACCTATTGCAATAGAACTTATTTGTATGACACCATTTTTAACTTAAGTTAAAAGCAACTTATTTGCTTCTTTTCATCTTTCATCATTTTCACTTTCCTACTGAAAGTTAGGAATTTTGTTAAATTGAAAAGGTTCTGATTGCCATGGTATATATTCGTAAAACTCTTCAGTGAGAGTGGGATTAATTTTGCTTCCTTTTACACGTCTGAACTTGAACTCATTGCCCAAACTAACCATACCAGTTAAGGTAGGTCTATCTATGAGTCACAGAATTGCAGAATCAATTAGGTTGGAAACTACCTCTGAGATGATCATGTCCAACCTATGACCTAACACCATCATGTCAATTAGACAATGGCATTAAATGCCACATCCAGTCTTTCCCTAAACACTTCCAGGGACAATGACTTCACCACCTCCCTGGGCAACCCATTCCAATGTCTAATCACCCCTTCTGTGAAGAAATTCTTCCTAATGTCCAATCTAAACCTCCCCAGGAACAACTTAAGACTGTCCTCTTGTCCTGTCACTACTTGGCTGGGAGAAGAGACCAACTCCCACCAGATTACAACACCCTTTCAGGTAGTTTTAAAGAGTAATAAGGCCACCTCTGAGCCTTCTCTTCTCCAGAGAAACAACCCCAGCTCCCTCAGCTGCTCCTCATAGCACATGCACTCCAAACCCTACAGCAGCTTCATTGTTCTTCCCTGGACACACTTCAGCACCTCACTGTCCTTCCTGAACTGAGGAGCCCAGAACTGGACACGGTACTCAAGGTGCAGCCTCATCAGTGACGAGTACATAAGAAGAATTATTTCCCTAGTTCTGCTCACCACACTGTTCTTGATACAGGCCAGGATGCCATAGGACTTCTTGGCCACCTGGACACACTGCTAGCTTGTGTTCAACCATTTGTTAACCTGCACCCCCAGGTCCTTTTCCACTAGGCCACTTTCCAGCCACTCTGCCCCCAGCCCATAGCGCTGCATGGTGTTGTTGTGGCCAAAGTGTAGGACCTGGCATTAGATCTTGTTGAACCTCTTACCGCTGCCTTGGCCCATCTATCCAGCCTTTCTAGATCCTTCTATAGAGCCTTCTTACCCTCCAGCAGATCAACACTCCCCCCCCAACCTGGTGTCATCTGTATATTTATTTATTAATGGAACACTCAATCCTCTCCTCCAGATCGTCAATAAAGATGTTAAAAAGGACTGGGCCCAGCACTGATCCCTGGGGGACACCACTGGTGACCGGCCGCCAGCTGGTTCACCAGCACTCTGGGCCTGGCCCTCCAGCCAGTTCCTAATCCAGCAGAGAGTGCCCCTGTCCAAGTCATGGGCTGTCAGTTTTCCAGGAGCAAGCCACTGGATATGGTGTCGAAGGCTTTGCTGAAGTCACTGAGACTGAACAAATGTAGTCATCTGTTTCAGGAAGTGATGAGTTGCACTGTGAACTGAACTTTTAAAGCTGTATTTTTAGACTCTGCTCATTACAGAGCAATTGTAGTGACTATTCAGGGATACTTAACCACATTACAGTACTGCACACGACCAGTGTAAGTCCTATTTAGGTAGAATTTCATATGTATCGCTTATCTACTAGTTATAATGTCTTGATGATGTATAGCTCTTGGAAAATAATTTGTCAGATTGCACACAAGCTTAGCCTGGTCCTCTCCTGCTGTGTTGTTTGTGCAGTTATCAACCATATGTCACTAAATTATGCAATTTTCCTTTCAGAGCAAAGTGATCATGATGTCAAAAGCATGCAGATGCTCTGATGAGAAGTACTACTACAAAAAAGTGGAAGGAAAATAACCAGTTTCTAAGAAACAATTATGTCAGAATTCTAAGATAACATTAATTTCTCACTATTTTTCATACCCAAGTTGAGAAAGAACAGTGCTAACCCATATTTTATATCATTTACATGGACAGAACAACACCCATGAATGCTGGTCTTATTCAAACTTCTGCTTGGATGGACATGAGAGGTACTCTGTGCACCTGGGCTTCCATCTTGCGTGTTATAGCCAGAATTTAAACATCTCTGTGTGCCTATGCCCATTTGGACAGATAAACATTTTTTACTAGAGTTTACATATTATTTTAACTACAGAGTGATATAAGATTTTGTAAACTTGGAGGACAGGAACAGTCTCATCATGGTCATTTGACTGAAAATAGAATATGATGTTCTCCAGAACCTAAGCAAAAGGGACAACCCCTCCATTTTACCTCTTTATTTAACTGTGCAAAACCAGTGCTCAGACGTGCTCTCAGCAGCCTGTCTCACAATGAATTATTCTAAATCTTCCAAGTTGGACGGGACTCACAAGGATCGAGTCCAGCTCTTAGTCCTGCACAGAACTATCCCCGAGAGTCATATCACGTGCTTGAGAGTATCATCCAAAGACTTCTTGAACTCTGGCAGGCTTGGTGCTGTGACCACTTCCCTGGGGAGCCTGTTCCAGTGCCCAAACACCTTCTGGGTGAACAACCTTTTTTCTAATATCCATCCTAAACCTCCCCTGACACAACTTCAAGCCATTCCCTCAGGTTCTGTCACTGGTCACCAGAGAGAAGAGATCAGTGACTGCCCCCCCTCTTTCCCTCGCAAGGAAGTTGTAACTGCAATGAGGTGTTCCCTCAGTCTCCTCCAGGCTGAACAGACCAAGTGACCACAGCTGCTCCTCATATGGCTTCCTGTCAAGCCCCTTCACCATTTTTGTTACTCTCCTTTGGTCACTCTTCAATAGCTTAATATCTTTCTTATATTGTGATGACCAAAAGTGGACAAAATATTCAAGGTGAGACCATACTAATACAGCATAGGCAAAGAATAAATAAAACACTTCTTTAAATAAGAGCTAATGGAGTAAATAATTAAATTTCAAATGTTGATAGAAAATAATTAAATGGAAATTAAAAGTTTGGTTTGGCTACAAGACTGAAGAACAAATGCTAGCATATTGGTGGATTACTTCAGGAGAACAGAGGGGCAGAAAAAAGGAAAGTGGGAGAATGAACAAGTTGCAAATGCCCATGGACTCCTCCTGAGAGGCACACCAAGGAGTGCCTGGTGAAAATCCTGTCCCGTGCAAAGATCTCAGGCAAGTAAGCTGTTTTGAGAGGTCCTGGTATTCTGGCCCAGCCCATCACAATAACTGTGAAGTATTACTGGGTTAGACTTCATGCTTTGCAGAGTGGGAAAAGTCACAACAAGCACTGTTTGTGAAAATGAGAAAATAGAACAAAATACCCACTTCAGATGAACATGTACATGGAGAAAGTAGAAAAATTATTCCTAGAAATTCCTCCCAAAGACCATATGAAAACAGAAGAATTGTACCATCAGTTTCAAACTGGATTTGTAGTAAATGTCAAACAGAGAGGGCAGGGGGTGTGCAGGGATATCACTTTTCTCATGGTTTTGAGAGAGGTCTGTAATACTACTGAGGGGTCCAGACTGGTGCTGTATGTTTTTCCTTACCTTTAGGGCAACATTACAAAGAAGTGGCAGAAGACTGAATATGCAATCAGGTCTCACTTGTCAGATAAAAACTACTGCAAAAAACAGCAAGACTTAGGCTTTTGGACACAGACTGTGAGAGATAACAGCTCTGAGGGATAACAGCTTCTGCAGAAAGAGCAAGTGGATCAGAAGGAGCAGAGGGAGTGTTGCAAAGCTAAAAGGCTGTGATTATTTTCAGGGACAGAGAAGCAGCATAACGATAGTGATGGCGAGAAGGCTAGTTCTGGGGTCTTGGCTTACAGGCTGGCAAAACAGAAACAATTGTTTCAACAAAGACTGCTGATTAGGAAAGCTAGACATTTTGCATCACTGAAGCATCTCACTGGCAAAGCTTTATGGGGAAAACAAGGACCCTTAAACACAAACTGCTTTTCTGAACCTGGTGAACCAGTGCCTGTTTCTCCCATTAGGGTAGAAAATTACACCTATGGAGTTGCAACTTCCCTGTTGTTCCACATGTCAAGTGGTAGGAAAAGTGTAAAGTTTTATATCAAATTTTAGCTTTATTTTCTGTATGATTGGGTCACAGACCCTGTCCACTGCTGAAGAGTTAAGAGTGGAAGCTTCACTGTGAGGGTTAAAAAGGTGTTTCATGTTAATAGCCTTCCCATGAAGTATACTACCATGCCTTGCTGTGCAATGTTATTTCAGAGATAACGTCTTCACTGTGTGGGTACCATATTTCCATCAGCCTCGCCTTCCCACTAACTGGAGAGTTCCAGATGCCTCACCAGCTGTGCATTAAAGTTTGGGCTGCTGTTTAGTGTGCAGATTCTGGTCCTGGCATTGCTGAGTAGCATGATGCAGAAACCCTCACCTACTATCCTTCTTTTTTTCCCTTTCTATACTGCCAGGAACTGGACTGTCTGCCATTGTGCATCCATGCCTTCTACAATCCTTTTGTTTCTTTTCAAGGTTTTTCTTACAGCCTTGTGTGAGACGTAAGCATCTTGAATTGCTAGCTAGGTTGACATTTGGCTTCAGAGGAGATCAGCAATTTGCCTTTTAGCATCTTTGAAAGGGAAATTATGCCCCCAAAGCTTCCCACCTTTAATTTTAGGGCTCTTATTTTATTTTGTTTTGTTTCTGTCTGCTGTGTAATCCTTTAGCTTTCAATGGTAATGCAAGACCATCATCTGTATTCATGGAGCACTAAGTATACTTTCTCCCTTCCTCCTTCTTTGGCATGTTAATCAGTTTCCATAAAATAGAAATGTGGCCAGAAACTCTAATTTGATGTCCCACACAGGTTCATTTCTTCTTCAAAGAAAAACTATGAATAAACATGGCATTTATATATGTCTAGAAATATAAAATAAATTATGAGATTAGGTATGGTATGTGTTTCCAAACAAATAAAGGAGATCTAAAGTCTTGTAGAAAACATAAAGAGATTAATGCACCATATAGCCTGAAATCTAAGATGTTAAATGGTTGCATTAGACCACAACATAATTTTGTCTGGTGACCAAGTATTTTCATTTTCTAATGTATGCATAACAGGTATTTGCTGACGACATAGTAGAAATAGCCAGGCTCTGGGGAGGACTTGGAGAAGAGGCAATTAGTCTAAGGGACAGACTACACTTGTGCACTGTAGTGACTGTAGTGACTATAGACAGTGCGCTTGACTTGTCTGTCCTTATCCACTGACCCTAAGAACTTGGTGGGGATGGATATAGGGCCCTGAATAGAGGGGAATGATCACAGTCCCAGTGGCTGATCAAGGCACTGCTGACTAACCATCTTGCTTGTCATTATGCTGGAAATATATTCAACATGAAGCCATGTCTCAAAAAAAGTATGCCGTAACATATATAAAATAGAGAGAGGCAGGGAGCTTAGGGAGGAATGTGAGAAGTTTCATGAAAAGTTTCCAAGAGAAAAGGGACAGCAGACCAAAACATTTTATAATTTCATTTGTAGAACACCCATTTGTCTTAGCACTTTTCATCAGTAATCAAAAGGATTTTAGAAATGGATGGTTCAGTGATAATCTGTTTAAGATCACTGTATGTTTTTATAGTGTTCCACTGCCAGAAGACTTGTTATTCACTAACAGGCTTAGGTGACTAATGTGGAAGAGATTCTGAGAGCAATCTTATTAGTTCTACTGGGAATAACACCTAATTTTATAATTTACTCTTATTGATGGAAAACTGCAAAGTGTAAAGAAAAATATCCATGGAGAAACATCACTTGGCTCCAATAGTAATAGCTCCAAGATGAACTGGTTTTCATAATAATTCTAAAGGTAAATTAAAGCAAAAGCAACTTATGTGAGTCAGTGTCCCTAATTTTAGGCATCCTTCTTACATCTAAAAGATTAGGTACCTTTGTTCTCTGTATATCAAATAAACACAGGCTGACAAGGGGAAATGCTCTCAATCAACCCTTGACAGATATCTTCTGCATTTTATGCACTGAATAAGGATTCCAAACTATGTAGTACTAAGTAAAATAGAATCACTAACTGCTCTCCAAGAAGTTAAGACAAACAAGCTATCATTGCTTTTGCTTATTTCCCCCTAGGGGAAGTTGTCTTTATGAGTACTATGCTATTTGACGTCTTCTTCAGTCAGGTAGTCTTCCTTTTCCTCCAGTTACAACTTTTTGGGGGGATTTTTCTTTGTTTTTTCCAGCTTGGACGTTTGAAACAATTTTTAATTTTAGTGCATTTTACTAGTATATTGGATTTATACTATGAGGTTCTGAAAATGAAATAATCCTGGGACCTTTCCTAAGTATTGTTCTGGAGAAAGCTGCTTGGAGCGGTTCAAAGCAGAATCAAACTTGAGCTAACAGCTAAGTTCAGGCATATAGAGATTGCTTTCTCTTTCTGTCCCTCTGTCGTTAGGAGTACAGCTAATAGTATGCACCTTACTACAACAGCTTTTTTTCTTCACATGAGTAGATTGACGGAAATCCAGCATTTAAATTAGCTGGAATGGATCTCACCTACTAAATTTAGAAGTGAAATCCTCTGTTATTTGTCTTTTCTTATGCAGTTTGAATTGATCCTTGTTCTCAATTTTCTGACAATTTCAAGTATTTGTGACTACAGATTTAAAAGAGAGCTCTGCTGCATATTTAAATTCCATTTTATTGTCCTTTGCTTGTGGCAAACTGCAGAATTTAATTTAGTGGCAAAATAATCTAACAAGCTGTTCTGTGAATGAAACTGTCTTAGGATAGATATGATGTCGATGTCAGTGTCCTTTAGATGGAATATTGAACAGCTGTCTAATCATAAAAGAAATAATTAAAAGAGTGCTACACACACATGCTATTTGATGGGATTGATTTAGAGCTTGTGAATCTCCTCAACACTCGTCCATGCACACACATCAAATCTAATGTGCATGTGTGCATGAGCAGATCTTCTGCAGTGCATTTTATCAATACAGATTGCTTAACCAGTGAAGAGCATCTGTGTTGTTGGAGGAGAAAAGGAAATTAGGGAAGTATGACATGTTCAAGTCTATCTACTCTCATCTTTCTTTGCTTTGAAGTTTTCAGGAATCTTCTTCCACCAGAGAAAAGTCCAGTATTCAAGAACCCCCGTACTCTCCAGAATAGCCCAAGAGTAATCAATTCTTTTACATGGCCGCTAAAAAATTCTTGTGTGTCCTAGTAAAGCGTGTTGCAATTTCTGTCCTTTGTACTTAGTAATCATAGAAAGTTTATGTCATTATTCTGACTGAAGCCTTAAAAAAAGTAAATTTATTTTGTTCTGCATTGTCCATTGACACTTAAAAAACCTAAATGCCTCATAAAAGCCTTTGTAGTTCAAATTTCTTCTACATTACATGTTTTAAAGTACTTGGTTTTTTTGCTCTGCCATCCTAAACAGGGAATGTCAACTAAGAGATCAGCATATAGCTATTCAGAAAAATTTGAACTTACCTCTCAGATATTATGTTGTTAAAGTTATCAGCTAAATAATGCCATAGGGGAAAAACCTATCTTCAAAGCTATTTAAGCATTTGTTCATGCTGCAGTGACTTAAGAAATCTGTTTAAATGTAAATAACAAAATGCTAGAAGGCATGGCTATTGGGATTAAACCCACAACAACAAAAAAAAAAAGGCAATGAAATTTTGAATGCTTGCATTAAGATAAAATTATCCTAACATTCATCTTATACTATATACTTGTGTGTTATGTATACATGGATATATGTATTTTTTTGCTCAAACACAAAACCATAAAATTTATCTCTTTGTTAGTAATGTTTTGGGGTTTGTTTGTTTGTTTTTTAAATAATTACTTCTACATACACTCCATCCAAAATTCCTCCAGATTTAGTTTAATTGATGCCTGCACCAAATCAATAAAATTTCTTTTTCTTAAATGCTTATATTTTATAGTGCACTTGAATCAGAAAATTAGATCAGTTATGTTTCTAAGTAGTATCTAACACTCTTAAGGCCTTTAAACATTATTAAGAAAGTCAAGATTAAACTCAAAGCACTCAGGAAGGACATTTTCTGATCTTGTAACTCTTATAAATAAGTAAATTCTCCTGTTGCCAGGAGAACCCTTACAAGCATCAGTGACTACAGCATTAATTACCTTAACTCTGTAGGCATTCAAACTCAAAGCTTTATTCCCTTGTCTGGGACTGTCAGGGAGAATATTAGTGTCAGTTTGTTAAACGTTTTGTTTAGGCCTGTCTCTGCCATCTTCTCTCTATCCAGCCATTTCTGTTCATAGTAACCTTTCTGAATTGGAAATAGGCCAGAAAAGACATTATTCATCACAATTTTTTAATGTACCGGTGGAACTACACTGCAAGGACAGATCGTTATTTCATATTTAATCAGTGAAGTGACCAAGATGGGTTTTTTAAACTCTATTGTCAATATGCAGGATCAAGCTTAAAATAAAGGGGAATAGTTTCTGAAGAAAGAATACTTAGTACTATAGGAGAGATTGTCAATAGGGAGATAGGCATGGGGAAAATGATTAATTAAAGAACCTGATAGGAAGCTAGAGAAGTTAGACATAGAAGATAGACTTGATTTACATAATGAGAAAGACAGAACTCTGATGGTGATGATGCAAAATATGCGAGACAAAGGAAGGTTTAACAGGGAGAAATAAATATCTTAAGAGAGATTTTAAATGAAGATTTCCTGAAACGAAAGAATTATTCAGTAATTTTCAAACTCAGTAAATTTAGTCTGAGAGACTGTGGTTTTATTTCTAAATAAGACAGCCAAGCACAGACTTCTTGTTTGAGATCAACAGGCTCAAATGCACAGTACTTAGGGCAAGTGCACTTTATATCAGATTTCTCTCAAGGATTTTTGGACAGGTTCAAACTAGAACCATTTGAGTAGAATGGGCAATTAAGCCTGCATGGTTCAGCCTCACTCTATTATTTAGCAAGATAGACTTTTCCAAATGATGTAGAAGGAATATAAAACATGCTACAGGAAAAAAAATTGAAAACAAGAGGAAAAGAAAAGACAAGCTGTAAAATGAAAAGCCAAATCAACAATAAAAAAGTTTAAAGGAAGCAGATGAAGGCTTTCAAAATTAGTTTAGAATTACATCATGAAGTTTGCTTTCATATAGTGAAACACTTCGTATGTTTGCCTCTGGTCTGACATTTGAATGTAAACTGGTAAAGGACAAAGCATAGTTTCAGTCAGTTAAGATTATGGGACTGGTTTCTCTTCATGATATCTGACTATCAGCTGACACAACCTTATTTTGTTGTCTGCCACCTCTTATCATGAAGGCAGCTGAGGAAGAATGAGATATTCTGTTTTCTTCTGCACATCTGACTTCCAAGCTGATTTGAAATTAAAACCCTCCCACTGAAACAAAAGGCAAACAAAACAAATCATGTTATCTTTCTGATTTTCACTTGAATGATTTGTAAGTATAAAAATGACTCAGTACCAGCGTATTTTTATATTTACCAAAACTTCTTTGTGGCCATTTGCTAGGCTTTCAACGCCTTACTCAAGCACTGGAAGCATCTGATAAGGGCACTGAACGCTGTCGTTGGGCAAGATTGTTGCAAAGAATCACCCTGATCCTGAACAAATCTTCACGTTGTGAAACTGTGGAGTAAGAAGAGAACAAGCTAATTGCATAAGAAGCAGCTGCACTCTAGCTGACTGCTGTCCCTATTTTAGATATGCAGGCTGTTGCTTCTCCTGAAGGCAAAGCTAGTCTCCTCTTCCTTTGCTGCTGTAGTTAGATATCCAAAAGAAGCAGATGGGTCAATATAGTTTCATCTGCTTTTCTCTGTCATAAACCGAAAAAGATGTTTGGATTTTAGTATAAGACTCATTAAGTCAAGAAGTAAGGAAAACTACAAAAAAATTGCATTTTGTTTTTGCAATTCATCTTGTCTCTTTAAGAGATTCTCTATATACCTCTAAACGTATTGAGAAGTTTTAATTAGTTAACCAAAGTTTTCAGTTTATTAAGTACACTTATTATGGTATTAGTTGCTACTTATAGCTGTTATAGGTTGCAGCAGTGATATCATATGTTTTATTCCTACAAAACTCACACAACAATTATTGTCGCAGGGGGGTTTTTGTCCCCCCTGGAGAGACCCTCGGGGCACACTTTGGATAGGAGACAGTCACACACTGATGACCCCAAAATGGCCATTTATTAGAACAAAAGGACAGCTTATATACGGGGGATATGGAAGGGTCGAGAACAAGGGTGGAATCCCGGCTAGTAACATCAAATCCCGAGGGTCAGTGATAAGGGA
>JAYRBT010000001.1:71411136-71422398 GCA_036023395.1 Myiotriccus ornatus | reverse complement strand
GTAAGGCTGTGCCTATTATGCAGCTGTCAGAGGACTTGCAGATGGATTTCTTCCTCTGAGACTTCCTTGCAGCTCTGCTGCATCTTTCTCCATTCTCTGTAGGCTTCTGCTGGCCCACCTCCGACAAATTATGGCTTAAATATTAGTGTAAATTTGAGAAAAAGGCATATGTATCATGAAAGTTTAAAATTAAGAAAGGCAACAAGTAAACAGCATATTTTTTCTCCTCTCTAAAGAATTGGATGTGGAAAAAATACTTGGGTCATTTTACACAGATATTAAAAATTAAGTATCACTTACTATTACAGTATTTTGGCACTTTTTACTTCTTTGTACTTTTCAAGCAATACATTTATAAGTGCTGAATCCTTAATGAGGTCTCACTGAAGGACTTAGACTTTAGTTCAAGCATTTATGTAAAAGTATCATGCAAAACATGGCCCTGAGTTAGGTCTTCTTATCCTTAATGGTACAGGAGGGTACTAAGTAGGTGAATTAGTATTTCCAAAAACAAATCCACAAAATTTTCAGGTTGAACAGGAGCTATTTTCAGTGAAACTAAGTTGGAGGTTCCAACTCTCAGCCAGGACAGCTGATTCAAAGTGGCCAAAGGGATATTCCACATCATATTATTTCATGCTCTGTATAAAAACTGAGGGGAAAGCTGTCTGGGGTCCACTGCTCAGGAACTGGCTGGGTGCTGGTCAGCAGGTGGTAAACTATTGCACTGTGCATCGCTTCTTTTATATATCACAACCAACCCTTACTCTATACCATTCACATCATATACTTTCCCTTACCCTATGGGCCATCCCTTTAAAATGTTGACTTCATTTAGTCCATGACTCTGGGTCATTCAAATCAGGAGAGATGGTGTATGGTATTGGATTGCCGTATGCTGAAGCCAGTTCTTGTTCTGTCACCAGCGTGCTTGTCCACTTCTATCATTACTGTAGTTGCTCTATGCCCTATACCTAATGGTATTGCAGAAAAAAAATCACCCAGATTAATAAAGAACATTTTTTTGATAAAACTGTTTTGAAATGCTTGGCTAGCTCAGTTCGTAGAGCATGGGACTTCTAATCTCAGCCTCATGGATTCATGCCCTACGTTAGGTGGTAAAAGCGGCTTTTGTGGTTTAATCCATCAGGCAGCTAAGCACCACACAGCCATTTACTCACTCTGACCCTCCGCCAGTGGGAGGGGGGAGAAAATTGGGGAAAAAAATAAATTCTGACTCCATGAAAGCCAGCTTTGGAAACAGTAGCAGAATAAATAGGAGCTTTAATACAGCAGTATGACCTGGAAGAATGCAATGCTGGAACATGAGAGCCACTTCAGGTACACATTTATACTCCTTTTCCTTATGTGTTTGCAACTGAGCCCTAGTCATATTCTTGCAAAGGTCAGGAACCCTAAAAAACTTGTTATAAGCAGCCATAATTCTCTTACTCTTCCCTGCCAAAAAAACCCCAAAACCTGACCCAAAAGTCAGGACACTAGACTCAGGGGCAGGACACTAGACTCATGAAACGAAAGGGACCCCCATACATGTGCAAATCCTCGTCCCACTTGAGTCAAACAAAATGTCATGACTCATTTTAGTGAAACAAAAGTTTTGTCCAAGGATTGTTCTCACAGGTGGGTATAGCGTCTCTGAAATCCCTAAGAAGCTAGCAAATGCAGCTTAAACCAGCTGAAGAAGCTTTGCTCACTTAGCACAGATGGGTCTAGTAAGAAAATATTTTTGTACCATACTTACTTGTGTGAGAAGAAAGCTGTTGAGATGAACTGGATAACAAGGATGCCTCTTTCTTTGCATAATACCTATTTTACAATTTGGTTTCTTCACTATTTTCTTATTACAAAGTCCACTTTGGATTAAGCACACTCAGTTTAATGTGATTAAGGCAGAGAATTTAAAGATTCTTAGTAATTTTAATTTTTTAAATTACTTTTATTACAGCATTTTAGATCTTTGCTTTTTAAAGGCGTTTCAAGTAAGATCACAACGAAATTGTACCAAATGTCATGGAACAGCTGGCATCCTTATTTCATAGAGGACTGGCAATATGGGTCGTCACAGACATAGGAAATGCCATTCTCCCATTAAAAAAGCTCTTGATGACACATCATTCAAGATTTTATAATGCCAAACCCCAGCATTACTTTTGAATAATCAAGATTTAATTGATCTACCATTTTTTTCTTTTCATGTGTTGCATCATGCTGTTGTTCTTAAGATAAAGAACTTTCTGCTGTATATCATAGATGGCTTCTTAAAATCACAGAAATTACATATGCCCCAAATCATACTGAAAAAAATATCTTTTTAAATGGATGAGTGAGATAACTGCAAATTTGGAAGGGCTTGCACAGGAGTGATAGACAGACAATAATTTTTAAGTGTGATTATACCAGGTCTTTCTTTTAAGATGCAGCATTTTTATATGCTCACAGATCTCAATAAGTCTTCCTTCCAGCATAAATTCTCCATGTTTAGTATGGTTTAATATTTAATCTTACTGACCTTCTTGCTTTCCTCTCTTCCTTCCGTGGAATATTATGAAACAAAAACCAAAACATAAACCCAACAAAAACCGAACATGCCCACTGTAAATTCCACTTTAAAAAAATTATTCTTTAAAAGTGTCACTACCACTACTAAATGCAACAACAGTAGAAATGTTTTCTTCGTATTTATGGGTATTCTTCATGTGCCAAAAGCAGGTTTCCACTTTCAGTTTACATATAAATTTCATAAGTGTTTTGTATTGGTTTGACATAATGTTTCATAACTTCATACTTTAAAGGTCAATACAATATTTTAGTATGGACATCAAAGGCATTTCATACTTCTGGGTTGGCATTTTGAGGGACACTATTCTACACCTTTTTAGACAGTTAATTGTAGCTGTACCTGGTAAAAAAACTGAGTTATCTCAAAGGAAAAAGAAAAAAAAGGAAGAAGATCTTTCTGATCTTCCATCAACTCTTTAAACTAAGTTTATAACTTCCTTCAAATATGGACCATCACATATAGAGCTGTCTGTGTCAGTTTTTATAGGTTCCTCTGGTAGCCTGTGCAGTAGTTGAATCACACCTTTTACCTTGTTCCCACTCAGTTTTTGTTAGGACTAAAATCACCAGTGAGACAGGTTCTTTTTATAATCTTGAAAGATCTGGATCATAAATCATGTGGCAGTCCAAGGAAGCACAACAATTCTGTAGCCTACACTATAAAGCAATTGCAACACACTGTTGCAATATGCTTTTAAATATAAAAATGGTAAAAGTTGTTTAAAATGACCATGCTTCCAAAATGGCTTTTGTAACTTGTGTAACTCTTTGTGTAACCCTCACTGGTCTATCGTTGGTTTCTGTGTTGCCATGGTTATTGTACTGTCTCCTTGCATTGGCTGGCTGAGTAGCCAATCCCCTCCTCTCCGCAGCAGCCCTTATAAGCTGCGGGAAATTTGAATAAACGCTCTCTGCCTGCTCACCCTGCCTGCTGCGTCTCCTGTGCTCCCTGCCAGGGCCATGGGACCCACATGGTGGGGGGGGGAGGGGGAGAGCACGTTCCCCCCAGAGCTAGAGGTAAAGGGAAAAGCCTCTGGCCTGGGGTTCCTTCTCCCTATCCACCCTCAGTGTTCATCAACATACAAAAAATTATCATCATATTTAAAGAGAAACAGTGCAACTCAGTCTGGTTTGGGATGCTTTTTTATAACATCTTTATGTTCTTTTGTCAAATTAAAAATATCATCTTGCAAAGAACTACCATGAAAGTATTTCAAGGTATGAACAACACAATAATTGCTTTTAACATCTTTGGGAAAAAAGTGTGTGAAGGTAATTCAAAATGACAAAACATTGATAAAAAATTATATTACATTTGATAAATTTCAAAGTTATAACTACCACCTAGAAACCAAGCGGTAAAGACTAGATAACGGTCCTAATTTTCCATGTAAAATAGTTTATGAAATAACTTTTCATGATGTTTCTAGAACTTGCTCTTCTGCTGCTGTTGGTGCATTCTGCACTGAGCTGGTGGAGTGCAGTACACTGACTTATGAGACTTACAGGAAAGTCTGTTGGAGCAGACACCCACCTGCAGTCCATGGAGAACCCCACGCTGGAGCAAGGGGATGTGTCCAAGGGAGGCTGTGACTTCATGGGAAGTCATGCTGGAGCAGGTGCCTGGCAGTGTCTGTGGACCCAGGGAGAGAGGAGCCCACAGTGGAGCAGGTTTTTTGGCAGGACTTGTGACCATGTGGGGGACCCATGCTGGAACAAAATCTTCCAGAAGGTCTGTACCCCATGGAAGGGACCCACACTAGAGAAGCTGATAAAGGACTTTCTCCCATGGGTGGGACCCTGTGCTGGAGCAGGGGAGGAGTGTGAGGAGAAAGGATTGGCACAGTCAATGTGTGATCAACTGACCCTAATCCCCACTCTCCATTCCCATGTGCTACGTGGGGGAAGAGGTAGAGAAATCAGGAGAGAGGCTGAGGCCATGTAGGAGACGAGAGAAAAAGATGTTCTTAAGATTTGTTATAATTTCTCGTTATGCTACTCTGATTTTTTTACTAATGAGTTTAATTAATTTTTAGTCATATGGAATCTTAGTGTAGCACACATAGCATAGTTCACCTTACCCTCTTCATATAAGCTTATGCCTTGTTAAGCAAATCTGTCTTTGCAACTTTATGACACTGTTAAGAAACTTAAATAAACTTCTTGCATTTCTCTACGATGGGAACAGAGTCCTAGCAGCATAAAATATTTTAAAGTAAGTTTTTGGTTTTTTTTCTTTTGAAGTGGTTTTATATTTCTGTTGAAAAAAAAAAAAGTTATAATTTGTATAATAACAAAGTCTCTGCACTCTTGCAACTATAAGCAATTACTGGAATAATACAATTATCCTGGAAAAAAGAAGTACAGGAAAATAAAATTAAAATGTTAACACATATAAGAAATGTACTATGTTTTTCTGAAGATTTTTTCATCTTGTTTATTTTTCCGATAGCAGAATAATTTTTAAGGCTTGGATTTTCGACAATTATTTTTACATAATTTTACATATTTCTTTTTTTCAGATGAATTATAATTTTTTTTTCTATTTTTGGCATAAATGCAATAGCAGAGCCTTCTAGAACTTCAGGGCTTTTTTAACCCAAAACCCTAACTGTGCCTATCTTTTCTCCATGGTTTGTTGGGTAATTTAGATCACTGAACCACTTAGATTAATATTTCCATTCTGTTCCTCAATAGTAGAAAAATCAAAGAGATCCTGATTCCCCCATTCATGTTAGAATGATTTTACTGATCAAGACAACTAGAAAAGAATCTTCTTTTAGTTATGTTTATTTGGGTTATTCTGAAAATTTAGCTGTCATAAGTAACAATCAACTATTTGGGAGATTACAGCAACCTTCATTAGATTTAATTTCTCTAGGGATATACTTTCTTCAAAATGTTTCTTAGACACTGTCTAAGTGACTAAAAGGCAGTCATTTTGAGTTTTGAAATCATTAAAAGCAAAATGCTATTTCCTCATCCAGTATATGCATGTAAGACTTATAGTGTAAACACTATTTCCGACAAGTTTGGAACACAGTTTGTATGTGAACTGCATTAATGTTAAGTGTGTTGCACAGAAGTGGAATGTGAAAGTATGAAGGATATAAGCTACCAGTCAGTCTCTGTTCCAGTTGTCCATGGAATAAACTGTTCCACTATGGTAGGACAGAACTGTCTAGTTCATACCATAAACAGGAGAACTGTTTGTAACTTAATCACTCTGGATCTTCCTATGAAATTTTTCTATTATTTGTCAATAGGAATGATGTTCCTAAATTATGAAAATTTTGAAAATTTCACTTTTAAAGGATTGTCTCACTGAAGAGCCTACTTTTAAATTTCTTCTTGTAACCTAATAAAGACTTTCAACTGAGTAATTTGATTATGAATAACATAATAATGTATATAATTTTGATCCAAAAACCACAACTATATTCCCTTTGTTGGTGTGTTCCCTTTGATGGCAAAACCTCAAAGATTATAGGCCTAGCATGGCCAAGCATGGATGTTGTTCTTTACCTCTCCTTTCCTGTGCAGTGAACAGAAGGCATACCCATTAACAATAGCATTGTCACAAAATTCCTTTTGTTCACTTACCATGGCAGAACTGGATAAATATAGCTGATCAAAATGATATAACAAATTACCTTTTTTTTTTTTTAAATAACTCAAAAATACTGCTTGAAGAGAGTCTGCTGATAGTTGCTCTCAGCAGTGGTGAGAAGGCAGCTTAAAACCACTCTCTGTATTCCTACTTTTAGAGCTTTATTGATTGCATATTATATTCAGAAATTACACACACAGATTTTTACATCCCTCAAGATGTATTTTGAATCTTATCAATAATAAGGTATCTATTCCTGTTATAAAGTATGCATCTGATTGTAATACATTTCCCTCAAAAACATGGCATGCCAGTCTATCTACTGAAGCTAGAGTGCTAGAAGAGCTAGAAAACTGGAATAGAGATTAATTTTTTTGCATTAGCAAACAATGTGTGAGAAGGTTTGTTATTATTATTTCCAAAGGCAAGGTTTCTAGAGGACATAAAACCAGCCACAATGGAACATGTTTGGAGTACAATAGAAAATCTGGATCTAAAGTATTTTGTTGTTTGCTTTTCTCTTTTTCCTGAATGACGCCTCAGATAGCAAATTGGTATTAATATTTCCTGACTTAACACTACTTCTACTTCCTGATTTTAAACATCTGATGCAAGTTTATTTTCATTTCATTTAGTAGCCCCAGGACAAACAGAAGTCTTGCTGCTGCTTATAAAGAACGAAAGAGAAAAGAGCCTGTCCAATAGACTAATGCTAACATGATATGAAATCCATAGACACTCTTGTTCCCTGAGGAATAGGTGTGGTGTTAGTATCATGTTGCTGAAATCCTTTTTCTTGAATAAAATTGACAGATAGGGTTTGAGCATTACAAAACATTGGGAATAGATTCAGGCAATATTAGACTTGCTGACTTTAGGAATGATGCAACACTGGAATGGCCTTTTTTGGGTAGGTCTGAGCACTGCAGTAAAAATAAATGAATAAAAGACAAGCATTGTTCTCAATGAAAAAATAATTTTCTTTCAGAATTTGTTACCTACCTGCTATTAGTTTGCTTCATAAAATTTCCATGTAACTCGTCTGGAAGACTGTTTTTGCTTTGGCTGTAATTAACACAGATTTTGTTCTCTAGGTTCAATCCTCACCAGTCTTCAGTAAAATCACCTTGTGACTCCACCACTCTTATGAGAAAAAAACACCTCCAAGCCTTAAGTAAAACCTGACCCTAAAAATTCTTCCATCACTTCGGAGTCAGTATTCCACCTAGGCTCTATTTTTCAGTAATTGCCATTTATTTACTCTTTAAATTTTTAGGGAAAATTGAATTCCAAGTCTCAGAAACTGGAGGTTTTGGTAGCTCAGCATAATATGTCAGTCCTTTGTGGTTTTAATAAAACTGCCATAATTTTTAGCTCCATGTATGTGTATGGCTTTAGAACTATTCTCACTTTCTCTTAAAAGAAATCCATCGAAAAATTGTTCTTTGACCCTCGTGGGGAAAAAGAAGAATATTTTCACGACACTAGAGTTCTAATTCTTTTCAGTATTTGTCTTCAGTTTTGCCTAATTCACATTTATTTCATAAAAAGTTTGCAAGTTCTGTACAGTGATGCCCAGACATCCACCGACCAGTGCCACGTCAGTCAGGTCATTATTGGTCAATGCCAGCAGCAAATACTTCATCCAGAAATCAAACATCAGCCCATTCTTGTGAAGGTCATCACACTCCACAGAGTTATAACCACCCAGTATGTGTATTCATATATCAGACCAAAGTAAAGGTATTTGAGAGAAAAGCATCCTTTTCATTCTGGCACTGATGTACTCATCCCTGCCAGAGGCACACTGACAACAGAGAAGACATGTCTCCTACACTCAGCACCAGTCTGTCAACCCTCATTCAATCCTTTCAGACTAGTCTATTTGACATCTGGGCCTTCTTTATGTTTTCTGTTTCTGGAGAGTTAAATTCCCTTCTTGTGCAAAAAGAATGATGATCTCTCTTAAGGGCTGCCCATTTTATTGTGTCCCAAATAATGGCAATAATAACACCCTGCATCCTAGGTAACCCACTGAGTCCTCACTGTGGGCTTACTAAGAGGATCCTCTGCTAAAAGTGTTAAGTTTAATTTCAAGGGGAGAATGGAACAGCAGTGTCGCTTATTTGGAAAGAGAAGAACTGAATGCTCTGGTGAAGACATCTGTAGACCAGAAGACTAGAACTCAAAACATTTGTCACACCAGCTTTGGCTTGGTCACCTTGTGGTATGCACCCAGACTTGATATTTGCCTTAGTACCTGTCAAAGGCATAGACACGGGGCAATAAACACAGGGGGTTTGATCTGGTCTGGTTTTGTTCTAACAGAGTTCCCAGCACAGCTAATCATGGAAGGATGCAGCATCTGCCTGTGGTAGGGGATGGGAAGTCCTCAAAGGATTTTCACAAATGTGCAAGAAGGTTTTCTCAGGATTCTCCCTAGATCTGCCAAAGGAGAGATGATTGTAATATTAGTAGAACTTGCAAAAGGCCTCCGGAATGGGCACAGGATGGAAGTCTAGTGAATTTCAAGGAAACTCTTTAACTTCTGGGAACAGTCTTTTCTGAATCTATATGGAATTCAGCAGTCAGTCTTCTGAGACATTTGATATTTTCATCAAATCACTTTACCATCTTTTTAATAGTAGACTTGGTGAGCAAAAGAGTGCTTCATCTAGTCAGTAAAAGGAAGATGGTGTTTACAATTTCTTAGGAATTTAATATCTGGAAAGATGGAACAGATCACTTTTAGAAACTGATATAAGAGCCTCTAATCCTCTCCTGGATTTAGATTAGAGATTCTTTCTTTGTTTGAAAAGGGTGGTGGGGTTTTTTGTTTGCTTGTTGTCGTTGTTTGGCTTTTTGGTGTTTTTGTTTGTGATTTTTTTTGTTGTTGTGTTGGTTGTGGGTTTTTATTTTTGTTTGTTTTTGTTTAGGTTTTTTTGGTTTTTTGGGGGGTTTTTTGTTTGTTTGTTTGTTTGTTTTTGTGGGTTTTTTTTGTTGTTGCTTTTTTTTTTTTGGTCAGTGTTTTATATTTGTTTTGTTTTTGTTTGGTTGTTAGTTTGTTTTGCCCAAAATGGTGGTACTCTATACCTTGTAGATAACTATTGGTTTTATATGGCTGGAGTTCAGATACTAATTCAAAAGCCAAAAGAGAGGAAGGAAAAGGAGCAGAACTTGAGACTCCTGCTTTCAAAATAAATGGTCCAGTTATTGGCCAATAAATTAATGAGTCTTCAATTCAGTTGTTCAATCAAAGTAACTGAAAGAGTACAGAGAATGCCTCCAGGCAGGTAGTTAGGACATGCACGTGTCGCATGCAGTAGAGAATGAAGGGAAAACTGATCATAGACACCACATATGGGTATCTTATTGTGTAAAACCTGTACAGCATTAACCCCATTATAAGTGAAATTGCTTCTATCTGTTATTGGCATTGTATTAAGCAATTTTAAATTACTGTGTGAAAAGAGTCAAAGAGCATCTATTTAGGCCTGTGATGTGGTGAATTCAATACTATTATTTTGCACATGATGAGAATTGCAACCCTAGAGAGTTCCTGTCATTCTTCAGAGGCTTGAATATCTAACAGGTTTCAAGAACATGACCTTCCAGGACAGCAGAATAACACAAATGCTACTTAAATCCGTTGTTGCATCTCAGCAAAAGTTACTGTACTTGGTATTTATTTGCTGTTGCAGTAACTGGCATTTGAAGGGAAATTAATAATTACTGAAAGATCCCACAAAAATTTGGAGATTGGATATCAGATTTTTACATAATATAAAGTCCTGTAAGTAGCAAATGCTATTTAAATGACACAGGAGATTGTATTATCAAGATGAAATAGAAAATTAAATTATATATGTTTCTCTCATTTAATTATACATTATAAACTGTTGAAGCAGACTTGGTTTCGTGGTAAGACTTAGTGTTTGATTTATTTTACAGAAGTTGTAATAGGTTTCAGGATAAACTTAACATAAAGTATTTTCTAAAAGGAGAAATAAAAAAAAGAAGGCTTTTGTGACCTGGACATGAATGTGCTTGTACAAAGAAAACTGCTATTACAGTCTGCTTTAAATTAGTTGTGTGACCTAACCCAGCCTAGAGTTTCACATCTAAATACATATTTTTAGAAAAGGTAATTTCACTATTATTACTTTTCACAGCAGGAAATCAGCATTTCCTATAGTTTTTTTGCTAACACAAGTTTCTTAAAGTTTCTTCTATTTTTGAAGACAAATCCTTTAGATGAAATCTCTTGCTCCTTTCTCTCTCAAACCATAGGGTTGCTGTTTAGATGCTTCAAGAAGCTGCTCTAATTGTTGTCTACAAGTCTACCATTAGCCTGGGAACAGCTAACTGCCTTTAATTGCTGGAAACAGCTGGGTAATTAATGCTATCCAATTAGTATAAACACTTTGTAATCTCTTTGAATCCTGCTGTGACCCTCTTGGGTATCATAATTTACAATTTGAAAACAGGACTAGAGAAGTTGTGAAATCTACTATTAAAAGCAAAAAAATTTAATTTCTAGTTGACACAAATTTATACATCCTTTATCATAGTCATTCCCAGTGCTTATTATTATGATTATTTATATGGTTGTAGTAGTACCATCCACTGTGCCACATTTGCACATTGCTGAGAACAAGTACCTTGTGTCCAAAGATGCCTAGAATATAAGACTTCAGTGATTAGTCCACAAATCTGTTTGTCTGAAAATCTGTTGCCAGAAAACATACAGGTAGTTCAGGCCGAAGCAGGCAAGAGAACAGTATGAAGAAGGAATGGTATGGGGAAGGCTCGAGGGAAATATGTTACTGCTTTTTTCTCCCATAACTATGAAGGGAAGGAAACAAAGACAAAACAATCGTGTCCATAAAGTTAGAGTTTAGTTTGTAGAATAGATTTCTACCTATGTTCTTCTAACTTTTCCAGCTGATTCTTTAGGGTTGTGTGCACTGGATAGTACAATAACAGAGGAAAGTTACCTGAGTTTTTTGAAAATAACATAGGATAGTAATTACTATCTAGATACAACAGTAGGTCAGGCTGTGATAACCTGA
>JAYRBT010000001.1:71345489-71362550 GCA_036023395.1 Myiotriccus ornatus | reverse complement strand
ATAATTGTAATTCAGGCTATAAAATGTGTTATCTTACCACATCTGACAATATTTGCATCATTTGCAATGATTTCTCTTGTGGTTCTTAAGCAAGTTGTGATCTAAAATAAAGCCACTAACTAAAAATAAATATAAATGCAAAAGAATGTCTACAGTTTATTTCTAAGAAGTGTACTTTTAGCTTATCCATGGTCTGTTTCACCCACTATTACCTAGGGGGAAAATTGTGCTGCTTTTTCTGCTTTTGGTTTATGCTGACTCTTGTGTCATGAGTGTTCTTGATACTGTCTCCAGCTTCACAACTATAAAATAACATATCTGCATCTGCTTCCATAACAAACATTGTCTTGGCAACAATAAGCATAATTCTGTAGGGGAGGAGTGAAAATAAATTCTTAAAAAAACCCTCATACATTAGGGAAAAAAAAAGAGTACCCTTATTTTTACAACTGCCTCATTTCCTGAGGGAGAAGCAAAGGATGGATGGCACATTAAGGATTTAAAAGAAAGGCTATGAAGAGGGTAGGGAAAAATGCTTTTATCAGGAGCTTAGAATCTCAAAATGAGTGACAGCTGATGCCAAAAACAAACTAATTACTGATGGTCTGATGAGAGTAAATGTCCCCTGGAGAAGAAACAAAATAGAGCAGTGACAGAATTAGAGAAAAAGTTAAGAGTTAGAGGAAAAAAATGTTATGGTATAAAAGCTCTGTATTTAAGTAACAGCAAAGCTCTAGTTCATTAAACAGCAATGCTCATGCATCTTGCTAAAACTTCTACTGTTTCCATGGTATTTGTCACAGGAGTGACAAGTTTTTTGGGAGACAAACTGTACCTTCGGGGAATGTGAACTTACATGCATCTATGTGGCAATAATTAGTGAATTCTGGCTTAGTTTGTTAAAAAAGGAGGAAAAATGCTTCTAGATTTTTTGTACAAGTGGTACCGTTCATAGGAAATCAAACTCAGATACTGCAAAAAAACTTATTTGCAGACATAGTTGATGTGTTTACTTGAATTGAGCAGACTTTACAGAATCACAGAATCAATTATGTTGGAAAAGACCTCTGAGATCATTGAGTCCAAACTTTGACCAAACACTACCATGGGAACTAGACCATGACCCTAAGTGCTCCATCCAGTCTTTCCTTAAACGCCTCAAGGGATGGTGACACCACCACCTCCCTAGGCAGTCCATCCCAATGTCTAATCCCCCTTTCTGTGAAGAAATTCCTCCCAATATCCAACCTGAACCTCCCCTGGTGCAGCCTGAAACTATGTCCTCTCATCTCGTCACTAGTTGCCTGGGAGAAGAGTCTGAACCCCACCTGGTTAGAGCCACTGTCCACATTCATGGAACATTTACTTACATGAATAGTCCAGTAGGCTGTTTTTTTCTGAGATGCTGCAGAGGAATGCCATTCTCCCTCCACATCTCCGGACAAGAGCCTTGCCAGCTCAAAGAGATTCCCACTTTTCCTGCCTCATGCTCACCCAGCATTCACTGTAGGCACTGTGCAATCCTGCTCCACCATTTTATAAAATGTAGAGCCCCATCTTAAAACATTCCATTTCTCACTGGCATGCCCTATCTACATTTTCAGGGGAAAATTCTCAAATGTGATGTCACTGACTGGACTCAGGTTCAGACCTTTCATGTTTCCGTCTTTTCCTGCTCTTTTTCTGAGGGTTAACTCTGACTCAAGAGCACACAGAAGCAGAGTTGTAAATATTTTTTTCCTTTGAGGTCATCTGTTGTGAACTGAAGTGCTCCTGCATAGAGCAGGAATGTGCTCTGTCCTGCTCAGACTGCACAAGCAAGACATGATGGCGGTGATCCTGAGTCACCTTCAGAAGTAATAGAGAAGATTTTCCAAGGGAGAAAAGGGATCCTGTCTGGAATTTATTAAGATACATGAAGCCAATAAAATTGCTTAAAAAAAAAGATGATCGGGGGCAAGGATGTAGACTCTATTATCATTTAACAACAAGTCTGTGTCATCCTGCAGGCATGAGCTCCTGGTTTTTAAGATTTAATGTGGTACAATCTCATAATTTACAAAAATTTACAAATGGGGATTAAAGCTCTGACTAATTCATCAACCTATTTCTGACAAATGTGGTATTTAGTGAAATGTTCTCCCATGTTGACTGTACTGATGAATGTAGAAACCAGGGAAAACTATTACAATGATTCACCTTTTTTTTCTTTTTTTTTTTTTTTAATATACCTAAACAATCAGAAAAAGTGGTTTTGTATGATTCAGTTAAAAATTAAAAACATTCCAATGCACATACCTGGTACTGATTTATCTACTTCATCTGCAGCTTACTTAGAGGGTTACTTTCACTTAGAAACTGTAATTTTCCTGACACACCTTAATCCTAGCTTTCATACCTGTCATGGTTTAGGAATGGTACTCCCCAGTTTAGTGCTGACACTGAGACTCTCCAAACCATGTGCCACCTGCTTGCTCCCTTCCCCCTGCAGGGGAATGGGAGGCACAAAAAGTGAATATCACAGGTTGAGAAAAGAACAATTTACTAGAAACAGCAATGAGATAAGAAAGTGAACAGCAACAGTAAACCATATTAATAACAAAGTGTACAAGATAAGCAAACAATTCACATGTGATTGCTCAGAACCAGCAGCTCCCCCTGGCTTGGAAACAGTGTTACCCCAATGGAAGGAATCCCTTCTCCCCAGAAGAGACTCCCTTTACCCTGCCCCCCTGGCCGTGATGTGAGGTGGTACAGAATAACCTCCACGCCCCTCCTGCCTACTGAAAAAAATTAACCCTGTCCTGGCCAGAAGCAAGACGACATCTCATTCAAATGCTTACCATTCCTGCTTTCTCAGAGCTGGACTGAGAAAACATTTAGTGCCCAAGGCTTCTTTAGAAAAGCAATAAACAATCTTCTTTATTTCCTGTCATTCTAGTTGCTCTTTCTCTTTGTTTAAAAGCACAGGAAGGCCACATGAGTTACTGTTCCTAAATATTTTGTTAGTTCAAAGCTGAAAAACAAGTCCAGGCAGATTACCGCATACTTACTCAATCCCTTACATAATAACATTTTGTATTTTCATTTTTCCAACTGTATTTATCTCTTTTGCTATTCAACTGCAAAATAAATAAATCTCTGTAGAATCATAATCCACGAGGAGTTTGGTATGTGAAAATGTGACAAAGTGTCACAGCAGTTTAAGAAAATGCATCTGCAAACGTCAGTGATGTGTAAAGACTCAGATTAACTCTGTAGAGGTTCATGTCCTTTCTCTGAACTTCATAACAAATGCTAGTTTCTGGACTTGAACATCAAATATATTTAAGCTAATCTTCAAAAATTAAATTACTGCGTTCAGTAATTTTGCCTTCTTTAAATCTGCCTTCAGAAAAAAACGGAAAGGGAAGATTTGTAATTGATTGTTAAATGTTCTTTTTTGTTTGTTTTAATTTTTTTTTTAACTTAAGTAGAAATTGATGATCACCTTCTGAAGTTTCTATATAATTGGAATTAGGAAAAATATCATATGATCTTGCAACCACTTATACCAAACTTGTTTCCCCATGGTACATCAATGTAATATCTCATTGTCAAATAGAAAGGTTAAATATAGAAAAGGAAGGAGGAGGGATTTTTTTTTTTTTAATTGTCTGAGAAAGCTAGAAGAAATGTTAGTGCTGAAAATGGCTACTCTTTGAAGGAAACATGAATTTAATTATGAATGCAATTATTTGACTTGCTCCATAAGAATAAAAGCAAAAGCTCATTTAATCAAGTCATGCAGTCTTTTAACAGTAATGGTCCAGAAATGTTTAGAATCACTTCTCCAATACTGAGAATCATTTGAGTTGCGCATAATAACTGCATATTTTCTTTTTTATTTTCCCTACCTCCCCAAAAGGTAGAGATTTATAAGACTACTTAGAACACTGTGCTTTTGTTCAGCTTTGATCGAATCAGTTATTTCTCTAAGGTGTTTTTTCTGGCATGACGAATGAAGTGATCCAGATTTTGGTTGTGGGGGAAGGAGAAGTGTGAAAGACACTTTACCACTCTATTTACCCATCCTAAGTAACATTTAACTTAAAGCATTAAAGGTTCTTTCTCCTTTTTATTTCAGTGGGACTTCTCTTATTGATTTCATAGAGGAGAAATTTAAGTCACTAAAATAGGTGCTTTCAGTGTGTTTGAGTAATACACTTTGTCAGTTTTATTATCTCCTGAATCTTGTATTGTCACTTTAAATCTGAGTAATCTGTATCACAAGTGACATAAAACTTTGCTATATGAAGTCTGCTGTTTTGAATTCATCACATAACCTGGTAATTCGGCTGGAACTGCTGCAAGGGCGTAAAGCACATTTTGTGGCCCTTGCTTCTCACCTTGGCCACTGCCCTGCTTTCCAGACCCACACTCAATAGCCTGCCTGGCTAAAGCAGTTTCTCTTCCGTTGGGAGAAACTACAATGACACAAGGATCCTTCCTCTGGGCATCTATAGGACTATTACTGGACTATTACTATTACTATTACTATTACAGGCAAAGATGGAATGGCCATAGCTATCTTGTTTTGTTTTTGTATGGACATTTTTATGTTTTTCACTAGCAGAAATCTACCCCATCAGGAAATAACCTTCAAGAAGTGTCACGTCAACACTGCAGCTGGGTAGAATAAGTGGGTTTTAATTTTTAACCTGAATATGTTATAGCAGCTTACAAAAACTTTAACAGGTACTGAAAGAAAAGGTATCTGAAAAGAAGTATCTCTGTTTATATGGATGAGAAGGTCCTATCTTTATTTCTATGCATACTGTAAAAAGGAAAAAGAGAAATATATTGTAGTTATAGACTGGCAGGATTCATGATGCAATAGGATAATCTAGGACCACTTTACAAGCACTCAGGTCAATCAGATACTTCAAGACTAAAACAAACTGAATATACATACTTTTTATATATCTAAGTTTCAATACCTCATGTTTTTGGTACCTTATATTTATTTTTGGTACCTTATATTTTTCAAACTTATGTCTATATATAAGAGCCCCTCAACATAAAGTAAAAAGTTTATCAACATAATTTTCAGAAATAAAGATCTTAATTTGCCTGGAAAAATATATCTTTCTTGTGGTTTGGTTATTACTGTCTGGCTGAGAGAGTAAGCAAGGGTTAATCCCATTGCAATTCACTTTGGCTTTGCCCTGAGGGTTTCAGTATCAGGGCAGTAGACTGTACTCAAAGAGACAATGGGGATTTTTAATTTCTTTGAACTACTTCTGCAACGATCAGGTGTCAGGAAACATATTCTGTTTTGAATTTTAAAGGAAAAGAGTGAGATAGAGAGATAAAGATTAAGTCGATAGGTTAGGAAGCAGAGGACTGGCAAGTAGATGAAGGCAGAGTCTCTGAACTGGAGACACTAAAGCTCAGTTTCACTCCCTCCTGTTGCCACCTCAAATTTATGTACTTAATGAAGAGTCAGTTCCACGGTGGATTGAGAGATGTTCCCATCTGCACTGGTTGTTTATCTGAATGTAGTATTTTTAGTTTGTTATTTGAAAGGAATGGACACTGTTGCAGTTATCTTAATTTACAGATTAAATACAAAATTGATACATTCCCACAGGTTAGCAGTATTCACTCTGTGTTTAAGATGACATTGCACACAAGAGGAATTTAGTCTTGCTGAGAAATGAATGAAAATATTCGATTAAAGGACTAATATATGTACTGCAAAAATAGAACAGGAAGAGTAAAGTAAAATAATGCATTAGAAACCAGAAGTAATATGCTCTCTGAATAATCAGTGGGTCTCACATGTTAGGTCCACATCGTGTTCTCTTCTTTCTTTCAGTACCATTTCATTTTATTTAGATAATATTCACTATGTTGTTCAAAGCTAAAAGAAACCAAATTTCATTGGTAGTAAACAATGAGGAAGCGAGTCCCTGCTGTAGTCTCTGGCAAGAGAAAATACAAAGGGGAATCAGAAAAGTCTACTCTAAGGTAAAGATAAAGAAATAGAGACTTGACTTTCTCATTATTCTATCTCCTTATCTCTTCCTGTCTCCTTCCCCTTTTTTTTTTTTTTGATGAATACAGAGAAAGTCTAAAGGGAACAAAATGATAAAACTTCAAAGCATTTGTTGTTCTAAGCACTTAGAAGTCACGAAGACATCTACAGTACAAATAAATATTCATTGCTAAGGCACAGCTTAAGGAAAGATGCATTTTATTTAGAAGGCTGAGGGTCAGAGCCTGCTCCTCTGAGAATGTATGCACAAGATTCAAATGCAACTGCAAGAGGAAATTATGTACTATAAACCAATATACTGCTTTAATTTTAATAGAATTGACAAAAATTATCTACTGCTTTACAGTTGGCTTTCTTTTCTTTTCTGTTAAAAAATAAATCCTTTTTCAAGAAGAAGCAGAGGATGAAAACCTCAGTACATTTTGAAAAGAAATTGAAGAACATATCTGGGAAAAAAACATTAGCTATTACAGCTATCTAATAACCTCAAATCAGCTCCACAATCCATAAACACATCACATTACCATTTTGAAGTCTTTACTGTTTTTCACTGAGATGTATGCTCATGGGAATTTTACTAAATACTTTTAGCAGTTTACCACTGTGATAGTGATTTCAAAATGCTTACAGAAAAAGTATTTTATTTATTGCATTAGTATTTTTCACTGAGGATGGCATGAAGGTCGAGACATTCTGTTGCAACGTGGCCGGTTTCTGATTTCTCACGTAAGGGACCAGTATGATCCAATGGCCCTTTGCCGATGCAAAGACTTAGGTTTATATTAATTTCTTGCTCCTAGCATGTTTGGAAGAACTGGTGATTTGTGTGGTTCTAAATTGCTCTGTTTGTGTCTCTGACCTTTTTGAATTGAAGTTTATGGACCTCAGCTGTTTTGCCCTGTAAAGTCTTATAGAGATTTATCAGCTTTATGTATTTTTCTCTCTCTTTTTTTGATAATTATAATTGTGTGACCCAGTCACAGCAAATGCTATTGCAAAAACAAAGGCTTTAGTAATCTTGATAGTAAGGAGGTTTTGAAATACAGTAACAAACATTCCAAACCTAAA
The DNA here is from genome assembly GCA_036023395.1 of Myiotriccus ornatus. Taxonomy (NCBI): domain Eukaryota; kingdom Metazoa; phylum Chordata; class Aves; order Passeriformes; family Tyrannidae; genus Myiotriccus; species Myiotriccus ornatus. The sequence goes on along the minus strand of JAYRBT010000001.1, from coordinate 71,355,442 downwards.
GTTGTGAATATTTTGCTTTCGCTTCATTTTAATATCTACATCACCAGTATGGGTTAGCTCAAAAACAAGAACTCAATTTCCAAAAAGAAAGTAATTGCCTTAAAGTTTTGTTTTTATGCTACATCAAAAAGGCACTTTGTAAAACAACATCATGGATAAATAATAGCACAAGGGTTTAAGCACTCAGCTGGCTTATTGAAGACAAGGAGCTATGTCTCTCTTTTACATGAATTGGAAGAGGTATTTGAGACCAGATGCGGGCTTAGCAGGAGTTTATAGAGCTTTTTGACTTCTTTAACCTTAAATGCAACATTTATTGACCGAATATGTGCAGCTGCTCTAATCCCAGTTTTGCGGCTTCTCTACTTTGCAGCTTCTCGAGGTGCTTCTATCCCAGATACTTCTGGCTATCCTGCCAAGAAACTAAATCTGGTAGATAGGCTCCTAAAGCAAGAGAAACACTGAGACAGCACACAGCAACTGCATTGCCTGTATGAAGCTGCAGGTGCAAACTCATGCGTTGTCCTTGCTCTTGTTGTCTGATATAACTCAGAGCATAACCATACAGATGGCAGCTGCACCTGATTCAGCACCACTCCTGCAAAATCTCAGTGACAGCCTACACAAAAGGTATCCAACTGGGGTGAAACGTGCCCTGTCTCTGAATCAGAAAGATTTTCCTTCACTTTTGGGTTTCCTTCCATCCTAGATGAGTATATAAATGCATAAACTGCTCCCCCCTTCAAGCAGTAGTTCTGTCAGAGATACCGCTGTGAAAATGCAAAAGGGAAATGATATGTCATGCTGGAATCATGTAAACATTTGGCTTCTGTTTCTGAACACTGAACTAAATAAAAAAAATAAGGCTTGAGGTTGTTGGGTTTTTTTAATGGCATATTTTTAAATTTACTTAAAACCTAGAAAATGAGACTGTACCTGTGCTAATATTACTTTTGGCAAATGTCTTTTGGAAAGAAGTTTTCATAATACAGGTAACAATTAAAATTTTTTCTTTTTTCCTTGATTTGTATTTCTTTAGTTTGGGGTCAAAAAGAAAAATAATTTAAACACAAATACTATATAAAACCTAAAAATTATACTTTCACTAGGGGGCAGAAAATGCCCGAGTTTGTCATTTACAGAATCACATTTTAGTTTATTTGACAAAAAGGTTCTAAAACAGCTGTACTCTGAGCTGTCTAATCTCTGAATCATCATACACCAAGCAAATCAATAATGCTCCATGGTAGTCACTCTTCAAGGAGAGAATACTGTGATGGAAATGCCTTCACTTAGACAGTCATGTACTGTAGCTGTACACCAGTGAGTAATAATGCTTTCCAAGGAGGTCACCATGAAAAAAGAAATAATTTCTCAATTCTACCAGGAGTGAGACAAAAAAGCAGAAGAGAGAAGGAGAAAGAAAGATGAAAAATCAAACCTTCACCTTCAAAAGGAATTTTAAAATGTTATTGTTTGCATTTTAATATCTGTGATCAAATCTCCAAAATTATTTTCATCTATAGATACATATTTTTGCTGAAATTCAAGACTTCAAGAACCTCATTGGCAAAATTGACATACACATTTATCATTTCTGAAATAATTTTTCCCATTAAAAACATTCACAAATTTTATCTTAGATAACATATATTTATAACCCTCCGTATCACTCACAGTATGTATCCACCCACATGAAATATTCTGTATATGATTATAAGATAATAATATTATGCTACAATGCAATAAAATGCACAAATCCAAGATACTGTATACTGAAATTACTTTCTAGCTTAGGGTATCTTTTATAGGTTTAATGAAACCCCTCTTTGCACAGCTTTAATTTTCAAGCCTGGAAAAGACAGAAAAATAAATCGCAGTGTTTTAATTTATATTTACATAACTGGATTTCCAACTAAAATGGGAAGTTGGTTAAGCACTTGTAAATCCAGCAACTCTTAGTAAGTTGACCTATCCCATATGGAATCAGAATATTCCAGTGAAGCATATTCTTCACTTTAGAATTCCTCACTGGGAGTTTTCTGTGACATTTTGTACACTGATCTACTTGAAAATTTCATACAACACACATATAAATTTCTTGATCTGTAAGTTCAAAAAGTATTTGCAAAGGCCCTAAATACTTGTGAATTTGTCAGTACAAACAGTGCACACAGTGGCAGGCTACTGAGCTGAAGGAAAAACTAGTCTTTTGACAGCAATACTTTAAACTTCTCCTGTAACTGTTCCTGAGGAAATAAGCAAATCCTATTTACTAACAGTATTCCCCACACAAATCTTAAAAAGGCACTTGTTTGGTCTTGCAGAGAACTCCATAGTGGGAAAGTAAATTATAATTTTGCTCAGGTTGACATGTCTGTTAGTCTTCAATGGCTACATGAATAAGCTAAAAAATACATGGAATATGAAACAGATGAGAATACACTTGAATTTTATTTTTTTAGCTGTTATTCTTTTATGTGAGTCACAGTTTCATGAAAATAAAGCATGTAGTCAATGTAATAGCTGTTCAGTGAAGCCTCCAAAATGAGAAACATCACTTTAATCCTTCTGATTTTAAGAGCATGAGATACAAATCATTTCACATAACTTTATATCTCCAAGATTTAGATGTCTGTTTTCAATTTAGTCAACATAGCTCCATCTTAAGGCAAGAGAGCTATGCTGATTTGAAAGTGGCAAGTATATTATCTTATTGTAATTTATTAATTTTGGTATTCAAGCTAATTGCAGGATTTGCATATGAATTTCTATATAAAGTAGTATGGGCTAGAACCTGTGTAAACCCCAAACACTGAACAGTTCTGAGTTTTAGTCTAAGTCACTCTACCTAGAGCCTAGAGAAGAGCAAATAACAACTAACATCTGTGCCTCCGGTGAGAAGTTCATTTGATGTGTCTACCAGTATGCAACTAAGATGAGATAAGTTGTCCTCAGGAAGTGTCTATTTCTCTCTGTAAAAGGGCTATAAGGTAACTGGGTTGCTTTTTGATTATATGACTTTAAAGCTATTTTGAATAGATATCACCTACTGATTCTATAGTTGCTTGTGTGAGAAAGCAGTGGTGCAAGGACAGTAATGTCTTGCAGGTCCTTCTAAATGTAGCTTTACCAACAATTCATGTGATACCCAGATACATACTTACTTAGGAAAGCAAACAGATGGCTTGAAAAAATGTAATTAAGTAAAAAAACTCTCATCTGTTCCCATCTAAACTAAACTATGCAGAAAATCAACAATAGCGTTTGCTGCTTGGAACAAACTAAGCATTGTGGCCTTTTTTTTTTTTTCTGTTTTTCCTTCTGCACTTTGTCTGGTGAGTCTAACAGACATTATTGTATTTTCCATGCTCTGAATAAATGTTTTACCTCAGTCTTTAAAAAATTCTGTAACACACTTTCTACTAACTACCTGTTATCAACCAATCTCACCAGTGTTCCTCCATTTTATTTCACTCTTACATGATGTCAAGCTGCTCCCACTGAGTTATTCAACATGAGCATTTGTACTGGGCCCAGTACAAATGTGGGACATCAAATTTTCTTCATGAGCAAACCATATGGATCTGTGTTTTAGATTTGTGACTAAATCAGTGTTGATAACAGACCAGTGTTTCAGTTATTGCTGAACACCACACAACATCAAGAACTTCTGTTTCTCACTCTACCCATCAGCAAGGAGGCTGGGGGTGGGCAAGTTGCTGGGAGGTGACACAACGAGAACAGCTGATCCCAACTGATCAAAGGGATATTCATACCACATGGCATCATGCTGAGCAATAAAAACTTGGAGGGGGGGTGGACAGGAGCTTTTCCCAGTTAGGCTTTGCTGAGACACAGGCCTAGTGTTGGTCTATTCATGGGAGGTGATGACTGACTGGGGGTTTTTGCTGTTTTCCCTTCCCCTCCTTTCCCTTATTAAACTGAGTTTATCTTGACCTAGAAGATTCTTCATACTTTTGTTCTTCCCATTCTCTCCAGCATCCTCTTGGGGGAGACACGACTAAGCGAGGAGCTGGTGGGCACTTAATTGCTGGCTAGGGTCAACTCCCCATGGCATTTCTAGATAATCAAAACAAAACATTAGGAAGCGTAAATATTGACGGAAAGGAATTTATATCTCTCCCTTTCTCTCTCCCCTTCTCCCTCTCTCTCTTTCCTCATAATGTTTTCCACTTTTCCAATGTTAGTAATTGACTTAAAGAAAATTATTCAAAAAGTTTATCAACTTTAATCAATGGAAAATAAACAAATTATCAAATCTTCACATAAAGTTTATGGATAGGAACAGCTGCCTTATTAATTTTAGTGTCCTTGTTTCAACACTGTATAAAAGTCTACTTCAAAACATTCCGTTTCAGAGCTTGTATCTTTCCATCAATTCAACAGCAATTTAACCAATTTAGAGATAATAGCAATAAGAAAATAATATTCTGCCTTTCTACTGGTTGCTATCAAGTACTCAAAAATTATACTAGAAAAAAAGTCTAACTAGCTCCTCAATTTGAATCTGTTTATTTCACTGTTTCAAGGCAGTATCTTCTTCTTTTAATAATTATGACAAGAAGCTCTGCTACATAATTTTTAACTGAAATATGCGATAATAAAATTGACCTCTGTTGTGCACTTTTTTCTCTGTGCATTTGTATAAAAGTATAGCTGAATCATATCCAATAATACGTATACAATTTTGACAGGAACCTAAGCCTTTCTCAGGTTTGGGACAAATCTGCTCCTAATGAATAACCCCACAAATTCTGAAAGGTTTTAAACTAAGTATGTTATGGAGGGGTTGAATAAAAACTGTGAAGTTTTTTTCTCTTTAGAAAGAGAAAACTGAAGATAACAGGGAACCATAAAATACAAATAATAATAATTATTATTATAAGCAATAATAGTAATAAAAACATCATCATCTATAGAAATTTAATTGCCCAAAATTTTAATTTAATATTATAATTAAAATTTTGGGCAATTTAATGTTTTTTAAATGCAAATAATCAGTAAAATAAATTGTTTGGTTTAATTTTAGGTTTTGACAGGTCATATTTCACCCCATCATTACAGCTCTAAGGGAGGAGGTTTTGTTAATTTATAATAAAGTTGAGCGATATTTTTGTTGTAGCAACATGTCCAAGCCTGCTGTAACTGAAAAGTCTCAAGCACCTCTCTTCAGGTAGAATGAGCTGAGGTGTACTGAGGGTGAGCACCCTGGCTTGGCTTCAGTAATTTTCTTTTTTTTTTTTCTGAAAATACCACTATTTCAGTGAAGTCAGATTCTTCACATTCTTCTCTCCTACCAGAGATCTCTGCCATGAGAGTCTCAGCAAGTATCTAAGATCTGGTTTATCTAATTGCTAAGGCCTCTCTTAGCTCATTCTGTGCATTAACACAGAACAATGGGGAACTATAAAAATCCATATACCTTTGGGTAAAGCTTTTAGAGATGCAACTGTATAGACTCTTTTATCAGCTGCTGTTTCATTCTAAATTTGAGACAAAAAGTGGACTTTCACAGAAAGCTGAGAATATTGTGCAGTTTATGAAGAGGTAGCATAAATTAATTCATGTTTTGCGTCTCTCCAGAATAGCTACAGCACGTCATAAAAATACAGAGGAAAATGGTCAGAAATTTATGCTTTTAGACTGAGATAATCAGTGCCTAAATATCTACTTATAAAGCAGGCTAAAACAAGACTAGTTCAACAATTAAGATTGAAATTTCAACACAGATTATCTAATTATCAACTGAAATTGTCTTGTCACTGAATAGGCAGAAAGTCCTGAGAAAACTCAGTATTTGTGCTGCCAGTAAAACTCTAATGTCTTCAATTTTAGAAAAAGCAACTCTAAACTCAGATAATGAGCTAAATAAATCTCAAATTTTTTAACAACTGGAGCAGAGAAATAATAAGATTAGCATTAAAGCCTTTATAGCCAACATACTGAGCGATTTTATACTTCATTTCACTTATTACTGTACCTCCTACTGTTTTCTTTACTCTTTTGCCCTAAAAAGGGCCATAGCTGAGACACAGAATAGACCAGGTATTTATATCAGAAAATGTCACTTTCTCTCTCACAGCGTTCCCATGTATATCCTCTACTGTCACCAGTTCACTGAGAAGATTTCAGAGGCAAATGACCTTATTTTGGTTGTATGTGTGTTCATTTGGTTACATGTGCATTTGTTCCCTGCAGTATGAATAAAACCCATTGACTGCATTTCAGAATGAAGTCATCAGGTCTTTGAAAACCCTTGCAAAGCACTTCTCAACAGTGGAGGGTCTTACAAATACATCAAACATAATGCTCTGTGTTCAATTAAGAGACCAAACACTACCTAAAATAGAAACCTGAGTCTCTCGAGACAATCAGAGCAGTCAGTATTGCTCCTTGAGCCAACAGAACTTTTATCCAGAAGGGTAGTTCTCCTGTGTGCAGATGATGATGATAAGAGCCTCTGTAGGGAGTAAAAAGTTGCCAGAAACCTCAGCAAATATGAAGAACACTGTTTTAGCATCCTTACATTAAAATTAATCTGCAGACCTGTACAATTCTTTTTATACACAGAAAAAAGAACTCCTCGTTATACTTTATTATGTATCCTGCTTAATGCATAACTTGGAAAATATTCAAAAACGCAGTGATGAGAGAGATAGAATAGTATAGACAATAATGAATCTCTTTCAGTGGTGGGAACCCCATCTCCAGTCCACAAGCAGCATGCCATGAAGATCCCAGTTGTGGGAAGGGTTTCCTCATTTTGTTTCTTTTAGCTATTACAGAATTTTCTTCCATGAGAACAGCTCTATTCATGATTTCTACTGTCAGAGAGGATGTTCCCATGAGAACTTCTTGCTACACTTCTAGGTAAAGGCAAGGTCACACAGGTGGTACAATTGCCAGTACCAAGTGGGAGTTGCCTGCAGCTTCTCTGTTGCGATGAGCTGACCCATTTTACTGCGCAAACAAGGAATTTGCTCAGCACAGCAAAATCCTGAAGGCCACAGCAAAGGACAGAACAGGCCTGGGCCAGGTCGTTGTTATGTGAGTCATGAACAATTTCATGGAAAATGGCCTTCCAGTGAGGAGCAGTGCAATATCTCCCATGGACACAAGGTTTACCTCCATCTAATGGAAGAATTTCTGGGTGATTTTTTTTTTTACTTTGCATTTTTGAGAAGAATGTTCTTCTACTCATCTTAAAATATCTCCAAATCTCATTATTTGATAGTATGTGTTAAAATAAAAGGCACAGGATGTATCCCATGTAATTCTATTAATCAAAAAGATAAAAGCTCTGTCCTTGCCTTCCCTCTGTGGTCGGTAAAAAGGGATAGTCATCCCCTCAGTATTCTCAGACAGCTCATGTACAGTAATATTCTCAATTATTGCTAATTTGTAAGGGACATTAAAATAATTTAGATGATGCTTTGAACTTACAGTGATTTGCATCTAGGTGAGATGAATGTCAACTTAATTCTGTATGCTAATTATTACATATAGATTTTTGTGCTTCATTTATTCAAAAAAATGTAAAGAGTCTTTCTATCCTGACTCTCTAAAGACTTAGAGAATTGAAAGATCTTGAGATTATAATAGTTGAATTAAAGAATATAATGTGGCTGGTGAAGAGTTTCTGCATGCCATCACCTTCACGTAATTTTGAGTATTAAAATTAGCTGAGAAAAGGAGTTATTTATTTTAAGTTTTTATTGCCCTTTGAATGAAAAAGGTATGATTAATGCATAGGATATACAATAAGGATATGCACTTTTATAGCAAACAAACTGGTACATTACTTGACAGTATAAGAAAGTTACTGTTACTCTTAAAACCACAGAATTAAAATTACTGAGACTATGGAAATGAATTTGTTCTTATTTAAATATTTTGACATTATAGCTAAAATAAACAGCATTTAAAGGCTTTATTTAGGAAATACTAAATAAACAAAAGATTTACTTAAAATTTTGTTTTGGTTTATGCAATTATAGAAAGGAGTGATTAACAACTGTTGGATGAATGGGACTGTCTGTTTAACTTATGCTTAGACCAAATAATTCTGTAGACACAGTTTGGAAAAGTTTCTGTTGTTTTACAGATATTTAGCTTTACAAAAATATTGGAGGTATAGATTAGAGACTGGTGGTATAGCTCATTAACTCTGTAACTATTTCAATTTACAGAAGTTAAGAGTCTGATCAAGTAGAAATCTCACTCTGTGACATAATATTAAGGTTTGCTTATTTTTTAGTCAGTCAGTAGAGAAGGACATGCTAACCTCTTCTCTTCCACACAGAAAGAGCCACTACTGCACTGTAATCATACCAGATAAAAAGAAAGAAATGCTCTACCAAATTTTATAGTGAATTGTATCTTGCTTATCACTAGAGTGCTTTTCCCAAAGAAAAAACAAAACTGCATTACTTTTATTGATTCATTCAACTGAAAGTCTTTAATTAGGTTTTAATTTGGGTTCTGCTTCCTTTGTAAATGGACTTTTTTTTCTTTTTGTACTAAATAAAGCTGTCTTCTGTGCAAAGTAGTAATAATTTCCTTATGCATATTTGACTTTTGCCTCACTTAGTACAGGTTAAGTGCAGAACTTACGTAACAATTTCAGTCAACAAGATTAAGATGGCCAAGCTTCATTGGTAGAAAAAATTGGTGCCTGAAAGATATGAATCACAGCACATCCTAGGAAGGAGACCTCGAAAAGATTTTCAGGATAGAGATGAGAAACACACATGAAAATGTTTTTCAGGACAAAAAGTCATGCACATTATGTATGTGGTTAAGAATTTATGTCTAATAATTGTTTCAGAAATATAAAAAAATAATGCAGGAAATAGTGACAGTTACAATTCCAATGACTGTAAAACTCAGTAAAAGTTGAAACTAGGAGAGAGAACAGTGAATCAATAAAAACAATTAACAAATACTATCTTCCTACAATGTATCCCTTTCTGCTGATGTTATGCTCCTCTTTCATTGTCCCACTGGGTACTAAGGTCAAGAGCATCAGTCTTCTTAGTAAGAAGTGGGGATTTACAGTAACCCATCAGTGTCCTGAGGTTTTTATCAGAAGAAATATATTGTTAATGGTGGAGAGTTCTTCTGCCTTTGATTTTTCCCTTCTCTGCTTTTTCTCTGAAGTAAGTTTTAGCTGGCTCTCACAGGAGCAGTCCTTCATTGATCAGGTTTTGACCATCATGATTTGTTTTCATAAACTGGAACCTCTGGTGTCTTCCTGTATCCACACTCTTCCACACCACATTTAAAGCTGATGTTGCTAGCAATTCCCCTCACACAGAGTGGCTGTTATTCCTATATAATTTGAAAAAGATTTAGGCAATACTTACTTGATTGTGAGACAATTACTATAACAGGGAAAGCAAACTAACATCAGCTCAGACCAAGGCAAGTGCAAGCGAGTCCTGAGAGACAGCACTGCCAGGTCAGTGCAAAGCCTGAGGGTTTTTTACAAGTAATGACAAAACTTCATATTTCCTAGGCTGCAAAAAAGGCTACCCTGTGGCAATCCTGCTGTACTGTTTACTGATCTGAGCATGAAATTGGATTCCAGGGTGACCAGAAAATTTGGTCTTTTTGACCTTTGTTACCCTTACTTCCCTCCACAGCTAAGAGACTTACTGGCCTTTGTGGTAGCACAACCCAATTACATGATATAAACCTTCACAGAAATTTATCAGCAACTGCAAAAGTTGTAAAATTTTAAAACAAATGGGATATATAGCATAAAAATGATAGTTATTCAAATATTACACATGCAGACATGCTCAAGTAACAGGGTTACATTTGTCACTTAAAATCTTTAAAACCATGAATCCAAAGCATGTCAAAATGAATAATTTCTTTTCAGTTAATCATCAGTTAGACAAAATGAAAAAATATTGTCAGTATTT
>JAYRBT010000001.1:71332772-71345389 GCA_036023395.1 Myiotriccus ornatus | reverse complement strand
TTTTGCTTGTTTAAACTGACTTTCTGTATTAAAAGTTTAATTGCTTTTCAATCACTTTTGGAAGAACTGAATTTTCTATGACCAGCTGTCCCCGGTAACTCTTGACAATACACATATGAGTATTTCTGAAATATTCTTTGGTCATTTGGAACTACTGCTTCTGAGAATAATCGTGAAGAGACAGGAAGTAGCAGATACTTTGTTTTTTATTTCAGTCATGGTGCTATATAGGCTAAGAGGTTTATTGCTTCAGAAATACAGTATTTTTTCTCAGTTTTCCCTGAATAGTATAATTGTAAAACTGAAAAAGTGAATCAAGTGGTAACAGGTAATGTTCAGTGTATCTGGATAAACATACAATCCATTACAAATATATCTGAGATTGCTTTCCTTAAGAATTCTCAATTAACCTACTGGCTTCTGATCTACTCTTTTTTAGAGAAATCTCAAAGGATTTAACTACTAGCATTTGCAAAAGTATTTTTTTGGCAATAACCTATATTGTCCGAAAGTTAATTATTCAAATAAAAATATTCACTTAGAAATAAATCTATTATGGGCAAGAATAACTATGCTCTAAAAATCGGTGGGGAAAAAACAAACAAAAGAAAAAAAGACTGAAACAGCTGGTTTTGAACAGCTGGTTCAGAAATGTCATTGTTTCAGTAAGATACAGTAAGATACTTCTAGCTTTTTTTTTTTTTCATTTTTTATCACAAAAGGGCTGCATAATTCTTTTTTTTTTAAATATTTGTAAAATATCTTATTCGGAGTTTTTACTGTTTCAAATAGTAACATTACATACTTACCTTCTGAGTTTATAACGGAAGTGTAAGAATCAATCAGTTCATCATTCACATATTAATCAATACAACAAAAATAGCCATCGGTGACACATAGCCATGTAAAATCTATGCTCTCCAAATATCCTGTGAATATATTTCATTTAAGTCTTATATTCTTTCCATGCCTTCTAGCAGCTGTAACAACAGTTTTCTCTCATACTTTTAAATGTTGAGTATAGAGATAATGCTGTACTGTACTTAAACTACTGTAATGGTGATTTTAAAACTGCAGAAATCTTGTAGTACAACTAAGACCAATAACATTATCTTTTCAGCCAGGCACCGTAGTTTTCTAAATTTAGTGATTTCTGTGTTTGAACATTTTACCTCTAATATCTCCAATTTTCAACGGAGTTTATTAATAGCTGTGGAAGCAACTGTCAGCATCAACATAACTATCACTATTTGCTATGTAATCCAAAAGATTGTTGAACAAAAAAAATATTGAATTCATCTTAACATTAAAAGGTATATGCAGAATTCATCTAGAAATAAATTTATGCATTGTTTTGTAAGCGATGAAAAAAATAATTGCAATGTAGCCTTCATTCCATCTGAGAAAACATCTGTGTCAGTGTATTTGTACACACATGTATCATCTTCTAAGACATAAACAATTAATTTTCTGCAAAATGAGTAGGGGAATGGTTTTAAACCAGATGGGAGGACTGACAATATATGTGCATTCTGATGTCATTTTCCTTTCAGAACTAGAGGTGGAATGCATTATTCAAAACAGTCTTATCAGTTTTGTAAAGATATTTTGAGAAAGATCTTTCTACAAAGCATCTATTTAAGCAGATTAGCTATTTGGAATCCATTTTCCAATGGAAAGAATTATCTTCATGTTCAGCTCTTAAGCTACAATTTTACTTAAAGGATTATTGATGCGTATTAAGTGTTCATGTCTTTAAATTAGAAACTGGATGGACTGGTTTAGAAATCCTTAAAGACTTCAGTATGCATTTTTCAGTATTTAAAAATAAACAGGAATGACCTCAAAATGCAGTGTACTTTTTAGAAATGTCTTATAACAATTTGAATATAAAAGAAGTTTGACGTATTTCTTTGCCAATCTATGATGCATTTTATTTCTTAAACCACATTAGTGACATCTACCAAAAGACATTTGAAGGATACAGGATAACTTCTATATCTTTAAACTAGGTTGATATTAATAGCAAAGAGGATGCTAGCTTTATCCTTTTCCTTCCCTTCAAGGACAATTTTGTCTGTCTTCCAATATTGCCTCTGTCTTCCTTTGTACCTTTGTATAGTGCTGGAAAGATAATCCCTGCCATGTGAATTACAAGTAAAATCTCTGTGTATTTTTACTAATACTGGCCCTTATATATGAAAGACTTCCAAATCCCCAATTCTTTTTTTTTTTTTAATTTAGCTCTTACATTTCCATAAATATTAGCTTAGTCAATGAACAAAATGAGTTAATGTCACCAAACAAGTCCAGAACAAAGGAAAATAAATGAGGTGAATGTTGCAAGACTATCATCTCTGTATAACATTCAAATAGGAATAAAAATGCAAGTCATAATTTTCAGAACACAGAAGTAGAGTTGTTTCAAGGATATTTTTATTATTAGATGGTGTATGTAAATGACACTACTGTTTGTTTACTTTTAAGAAACCCAATATAACTCAAAGCAAGAATGTAGAATATATGGCAAGTCTTCACACAGTTTCTCATAATTTTTTCTCCTGGTATTATCTTCCTAATTTGTGCGTTCCTTAAAGAACATTTTTTAATTTACTGCTTTGAATAGTGTGTGTTATGATTTGCATTTAGAACAAAACCTCAGATTCTTTTAGATAAATAATAATTGTCAATTACACTGCAACAAATTTTTGAAAACCAATTCTCCAATACACATATCATCTCATTAGTCTACAATTTTCAGCAACTTTTGCTGTTTGGTCAGACATATCATCTCTAGAAAAAGCTAGTGTTTGCTAAACATTTAACTGTACATTTTTGTTCACATGAATTAAATTTCAGGATTTCATACTTAACAGTGGGATACCGTCTGTTTATAAAACCTTGTTTAAACACCAAAGGAAAACTCACAGCTGCAGGCTCTGGTATTCATGGGGAAAAAATAACCACTTCAGTACATCCTGCAAAGGCAATGTGTCTGGGTTCAAGCAACCCAGATGACTTCTGAAGAACGTAAAGGACAATTTATTGACTTACAAGCTCAAAAAACCAATGGGATGATGCGTAACACTAGATTTACTGATCCCAAAGGTGCCAAAGTTGTGCAGGTTAATGGCAGACTTGGCTGTTTTGAATGCTGGAGAACTGGAGAGGGTGTATCCTGCAGGGAATGAGCAGTCACAGAGTAGCAGAATTAGAACAACATGCTTCAAGAGAGCAAATTTTGTCTTGTTAAGGGACCTGCTTGGAAAGCTTCCATCGAAAACTGCCCTGAAGGACAAAGGAGCTCAGGAGAGATGATTGATCTTCAGGAACAACATTCTCAGAATGCAAAAGCAACCTGTTCTTTGCAGAAGGTCAAACAAATACGTCAGAAAGCCAGCAAGGTCTGGACAGTGGTTGCCTGACAAAGCCCAAATGCAAAAATAAAGCATACAGAAGATGGAAGCAGGGATGGTGGGAATAAAGGGAAATTTCCCAAACACATGGTGAGGGCTTAGGAAAGCCGGGACTCAGATGCTGCTGAAATTAGAAGGGAATGAAAAGGACAACAACCAGGGTTTCTCTAGGTACATTGTCAGTTAAAAAAAGTTCAAGAAAAACCTGAACCTGTTTCTCAGTGAGATAGGGGACCCAGTAACAAAGGACATGGAGATCGATGGCATATTTAAAGCTTTTTTGTGCCCTGTTTTCAATGGTGACCATGGGGCCAGAGGAGAGGAGCATGTAACTGATGAGTGTTAGGAACCTGCAGGCACCATCAACTCTGATTGTCCTTGTCCAACTCCCCTGAGACTCCCCCCACCCTGACAAATGCCAAGGAAACCATTTCAGCCCCCACCTGGGCCATCAGCCTCTGCTCCAGCAAGACTCCAGTGGGACCAGTGTCCAGCTCCCCCACAACCCTGGCCTGCCTGTCACCCTCATCTCAGCCTGGCCTCAGCTGTACCCAGATGAGATGTCTGATGCCCAGACCTATATTCTACTTAACTTCTACCTAATTAAAGATATCTCTTATTTGCTAGTGGGGGTTTAAACATCACATTGTTTTATTCTATATGCCCATTTTGCTTTTGTATTCAAAGTCATGTTGAATTATTACAGTGATAAAACTAAAACATTGATCCTTCAAAGATTTATACTTATACTTAACTGTGATTAATTCCATTGACTTCACTGGCTGACTTCAAACTGGGGGCTATCCATTCTTGGTGAAGTTAATCACCATGATGCTTCAAACTCTACAGTCTCTTATTTTATTTTATTTTTTTTAATACTTGAACCATATTTGATTCCGCTAAAATGAAGATAGATTTAGGTTATTGATATATTTGAAATACATCTGTATTTGAAAAGAATTGCAAAACATTGTTGCCTTTTATTGACTTCAGTAGAAACAACAAAGTTACATTGGTTACCTATTCTGCAAATTCAAATGAAGGAAAATTGTCTTTTTTCAGGTAGTAGATCAAGTTTTCTGGTCCAATATTTTTATGTATAAACAAATTACAAGAGGGACAGAAATGACTAAGGATATCCACCACAAAATCTTCCAGAATAAGGTCAAACAGGACCATTAAATGATCAATCCTGGGCTTTTTCAATTATAAAACTTCAAACTTTTCCCCATTATGCCTCTTCTGATCTCAATAACTTTCATTTGGGTAGACAATAACTTGTGTTTGGCTGAAGTATATCTCCTAGAAAGACAGCCATTCTTTATTTAAAGGTTTCCACAGACAGAAAAATCTACTTTATCCCTTGGTAGCTTGTTTCAGTGATTAATTGCCCTTGCTGTTAAAAAGATGTGCCTAACTTCTAATTGGAATTTATCTGGCTTCAGCTTCCAGGCGTAGGTCCTTGATAGGCCTTTTTCTGCCAGATTGAAGCCCGTTAGCAATGGGCATTTTGCCCCTGTATAAGTACTTATGAGTGCAATCAAATCACTTAATCTTCTTGACCAACCAAACAGACTGTGCTCTAAATCTTCCGCCATGAGCCACTTTTTTTTTTTTCCCCAGCTTTTGGAAATGTCTCTTTTCTGTACCTTTTACAAGCTTACATCTTTTAAAATTATGGATGTTAACTGTGTATTTGTTTCACTGAGCTGAGTACAGGTAATATCACCCCTTTTTCTCTTACTGTTCTCCTCTTTATGACTTTCAGTATTCTTTTCTGACAATATTGCAATATATATTCACAGAAAATTGCAGTAATCTTTATATCTTTTTCAGAATCTCTGCTTTCCAAATTTTTCTATTTTTTCTATATTTCTTCAAATTTCATCACTTTTATTAGAGGGTGATCCTTTACTTTGAAATTACCAAGTGATCCAGACTAATTTTTCTGACTCTTCTGTTTACCTCTGTTATTTGTTATTATGATTATTAGCACTATTTATGATCAATAAATCTTTTTTTATCAGTTGTTAGAATTGTTTGACTCTATCAATTACTGTTTAATATCCAATGCTAGTTATTTCATAGTTATTTTAGAAAGAGCATCATCAAACAATGACTTTCCACCATTGGCTACTGTTCCAGGTTTGTCATTAGGTAATTTTTTAATCTACTGATATTTTTGTTATTTTACAGAAGTATTTAATATTCATCATTTAAGAACAGCTGGCACAAATTTCAATCAGAGGATGTAAGCATCTGAAGTGGAGAACTTCTACATGCTCTTCATTTACACCTCTGGAAACAGCAGTTTTCTTTCTTCTATGGGTTCTTCTTGTTACTGCTGCTGTTGTTGGTTTTATTCTACTCAGAATAAAAACCAAAAAGAACAAAACAAAGAAGAGAAGAAAGGCACATAAAAATCAAACTGGGAAGTATTTTTTGTGTTGCAAAGTGCAGAACAGCACGGTCTATTGTTTATAGCTAGTACATAGAGTGAGAATTTTCTTCATTATTGAGTAACTAATTTGTTCCCTGATGGGCAAAATGACTTAACTGCTTTTTTAAACCAATTTCTCCACATTCAAATGCAAAGTGTTATATGGTTTCCTAATTGTTCTTTATTGATGAGATCAATAAAGTATTCCACATAAAAATATTTCCATGACAAAGATTATTCATATTTAAAATTGTCTTTTGATACTTTCAGAATAGAAATGCAGTTTATTTTATTTAAAATGTGATGAATTTCTTGATTTTTTTTTGCTGAAGATTCATTTCAAATCTCACTCAGAAAATCATCATTCTTCTGTCTCTGGAAACTTTTTGCTAATTTTGATCACACAAGTGTCAGTACTTTGGTAATATGTACCATGACATCATATTCCACTTTCACAAGCATAGAAATGAGAAGTATGTGTAGGCAGTTCCAAAACTGATTCTGGAACACATGAGCACTTCCTCATGTGAAATTTGATTGAAGTCAAGATCTATAGATAAACATGCGGATTAGTGAACAAATGTGTTCACATTGACAACTTCTTAAAATTGACAGATTAGGCTTATCTTCAATGTACACTGATGCCTTAGAGTTTTGATTTTTAAAAATTTTGTAGATTTTAGAAGTAGTTATATAGTGGATGTAGATTTTAAAGTAGCAGCATATTATCCCTTACCCTTTAACACAGCAATTACACAGAGCAAACCCTGTTACCCATTCCCATATCAATTCCCCAAAATTCCATTAGTCTGTTTAGTCTTATCTTCAAGGAAGAATTGTAGAAAACACCCTAAAATCTGCACAAGAAGATATAGACATAGACACAGACACAACAACCTTCAGGCCCAGAGATTTGGAAAGCCTCCAGGAACTGTGTGTGCTCCGAGGAAGATGAAGATGAGGAAGAGGGGGTCCCAAAACTCTCCCAGACTCAATTCCTGAAAGGCATGTCAGGGGGCAGAACCGGGGGGGAGGGGTGGCCAGACGGGGATTGAATAGAAATCATTATAAAAATTGTAAACGCCTGTGTTCGGGAGTGCAGCGGTGGTATTCCTGGAAGCCTGGAGGATCATTAAAACTTTTTGTATCCTTATTTTGCCTCCTACCTAATTTGGCCTGGAGTTTTTTTTTTTTCTCCTCAGCCTTTTAGGCAACAACATGTACAAAATCCTCAGATTCATCCAAAATTTGAAATTTGACCATTGGAGTTTCTCCTGAGCTACCGGGGGAAAAGCAGTTAAAAAATTTATGGATTTTAATGAAGCTAAACAATTGGCCTACAAGACAGCTTCTCTTTGATCTGTGTGCCTAATAAAGCTAAATGTTAGGAAGACTAATGTACCATACTGATGTTTTAGGAATTTCATTAACGTATTTGAACGACTGTCATAACTCACTCACCTCTGCTGAGTTTATGAGCCATGGGTTTTCTCCAGCTCATAAAATCAACTTGCTTAGCACAATACAGTGACTGATAGCATCAGACATGACATTTCATGAAGCAAGGTGACTCTTTTTTTTTCTTCTTCTTTTTATAAGTTTCGTAGGACAGTGCAGAGTTACAGAAGAGACTACTGGATAAGAATCTGATGAAATAGTATTTTGGCTTTGTGATGATGTAAATACAAATATCCTATGTCTGTTGCTCTTTGTAAATGTTGGATGTAAACTGTGACACAATGCTAACTTCTGAAATACTGAGAAATTAATTTTGATTTTCCACTTTTTTAAATGTTGTACACCTGGCATCAAAAATTACCACTGTAAACAGTAATGTGCCTTTCTGTCAATGGTTTTATCTTTATACTGAACCTTCATCCCAACATTTTGAAATGAGGAATATTTACAATTTACTCTTACATGGAATAAAAGACTGTATCTACACATTTGTACACATTTTCTCATTACAAACATCAAGCCCATTAATTTTTAAACCTTTTTCTTTCATCTTTCTAATCATCCCATAATGCAGATATCATCTGAGGTAGTCATGCAAGTCTCCCTTTATCCGTGGATCAAAAAAGGCACATCCACAATGTGTGATTTCTGAAGTATTGTTTGTCTTTCAATTACTGCAAAAGAGACCTAAAGGGAACAGCTCAAATATATCTTTAATGATAACATTACTAAAAGTTAGACCTATTTGATCTCATTACTGGTCCCCAACATCCCCCCTACATCTTTAGCCATCATTTTCAAGGTATGGTAAAAAATATCCTAGACCTGGTTAAAAACAGTCAACTCCTGGAACAAGAAACAACCTATTGAAGTGAAAGTAAATTTGAATTTTGGATGTCTTAGCTGCACTCATATAGCCCAGTGTTATGCAAACAGCTCCCTTGGAATTAGACCTTAGCACTTTTTCTAAGCTCCAAATAATACCCTAACAAATGTGGGTCTAATGCAAAGATTTTATGGAATAGAGGAGTTATCTCTCACTCTTAAAGAGACACCTATACACAATCACAATTCATAAAAAAGAGCAAACCTCTCTTTCCCTTTGGAAAATGGATCATATGATTTTTTTCTTTTAAAGCAGAATGCAAAGCCGCTAATGCTTCCATGTATGTGCAAATATAAGCTTATCAATTAGAGCTTGAAAATAGTTTAAAATATTTTAAACTCCACATCATTCATCTTGCAAAACAGCACATAACAAAACAGACTAGAGGCAATCTTTTGTGTGCACTTAATGAAGAAATAATTAGTGGATACTGACTGACCTAAGTTATATTTGAACTAAATGAAAAACCTTTTTATTGTGAGGGTGCTCCAGTATTTGAACCGGGTGACCAGAGAGGCCAACTCTCTCTCTTTCAAGAGGTCCCTTCCAGTCTAAACAATTTTCTGATTCCATGAAAACACATCACAGAATAGCAGACTCACTGATGTAGAAAGTGACCTCTGGAGATCTTATCCAGCCCTACTGCCCAAAGCATGGTCGATTAGAGTTGGTTGCTCACAGCCATATCCAGGCAGGTTTTCAATTTCTTCAAGGATGGAGCCCATAAAACCTCTCTGGCTCACTTGTCCAAACACATGATCATTCTCACAGTATTTTTCTGTTTGTTTGTTTGTTTTAAATGGAATCTTCTGTATTTTAATTTGTATTCATTGCCTCTTGTTCTTTTACTCGATGCCACTGAGAAGAGTCTAACTCTGTCTTTCTTAGTCCCTTCAATCAGGATTTATACATTGATATACATTTATACATTCCCCCTGAGCCTTCTCTTCTCTAGCCTGAACAGTGCCATCTCCCTCAACCTCTGTAAGACCCCACATAGGTTCTTCTCACATGGTCATCAAAGGGGTTTTACATAAAAAACATACAAGGTTCCAAAAATCCTCCCTATGGATTTACTAAAAGGGCCTTCGGTTCTTTTGTACCTTGAAGCTGCACACAGGAAAAATGCAACAGTGCTTCTCAGTGCTTCTCAGGGGGTCAAAATAACACACTCTTACTGGCAAACTTTGGAAAATAAGGGAACTTGGCAAAAGTTTAAAACAAGCTTTTATCCAACATAAAGCATTTTACAAAGCATTGACTTAGTAAACTTCCAACCCATCCAGGTTAAGTTACCCAAACATCAAGAAGAGGAAGAAGTAAAGAAAGAAAGAAAGAAAGAAAGAAAGATAGATAGATAGACAGACAGATAGATAGATAGATAGATAGATAGACAGATAGATATGGAGAGAATAAAAGCTACCACCTTTAGATCCAGTGTAGACCCAGTTACTAGAAATCCAAGAATGGTAGGGCCATGTACAACATGGAGGCTGTGTGATGTTGGTTTTATTTGCTCTGGACTCCTGGCCACCCTTTCGAGGTGGGGCTTTTGGAATGCCAGCCCTTCTGGGGCTGGTTTAGGGGCTCCAGGGGATGTGGTGCGGGGTAGTGCTCCTGGTGTGTCAGTGACTGACACCTCCACTAGAGGCTCTGAAGGAGGGGGTGTTATGGGAGATGGGGAGAGCTCCATTTCACCTTATCAGAACCCTATCTGCTCCATCCTCACCCACCCCCCCTCCCCGAGTTGTTTTGAACCAGTAATAACTTTAATAACTTTTTGTCAGTCCCTCACAGCCTATCCTCACACAACAAATGTTCCAAGTTCTTAACCATCTTCATAGCCCTTCACATGGCCCTTTACTGGACTCACTCATTATTTCCATATGTCTCTTGTACTGGGATCCCAGATGTGGACAGAGCACTCCGAAAGACCTCACCAAGGCTGAGTACAGGGGAAGGCTTATATCACTTGACTGGATGGGTATATTATTCCTAATACAGTCCAGGCAGCTGTTGGCCTTCTTTGTTGCAAGTGTACCTTGCTGGTAAACTTGGTGTACACCAGGACACTTGAGTTCCATTCTTACAACTACTTTCTACCCAGCTGTCCCACAATATGTAATGATGCATGGAGTTATTTCTTTGGAAGATTCTTGTTGCACCATTTCTCCAGTTTGAACAGGTTCCTCTGCATGTTCCCACATCCATGTGTCTTACTAGCCATTCCTCCTGGTTTTATATAACCTGCAAATTTACTGAGGATCTGCACCCTATAAAGGTGTTTAGCAGTATTGTCCTTAGTATCAACCTCTGACTCACACTGCCCATGTCTCACATTTTTCAGTCCACCTCACTGTCCAAGTATTTAGTCTGAACTTCATCAGTTTGTCCATGTGAATGTTATGACAGACCATGTTAATAACCTTCATTGGCATAACACCTTAAAAAATTTGTCATCAAACTATGAGTTTATGTGGGTACAGGGTAAAATGAGTACTTCAGAATAAACTTTTGGATTTTATCAGTGCCCGTATTTAGTTCCAGTTCAGACGCCTAAGTTCAGATTTACCGTGTGAATCTGTGCCAAGTAAATAGTTTTGATGTCCAGATTATATGTAATTTTTAAAAGAATGTTATTTTTTTCATACTGACTCTTTCATTCATTTAAAGATCCCCTGTGAAAATCTTTTCTATATTACCCTTCTATAACATATTACCTGGATGACTTAATTTTCAGTTATGCAGTTACCTAATTTAACTCTGTAAAACTGATCACTTTCTTTGAAATATAATTTGAGCACCATGTTATGTTAGAAGTGTGCTCATATATTTTTCTATTCTTGACTATAGTTAGTGTTGTAGCACGTTGACCACTTGACAAGAAGTAAGTAACCTTAGTTCAATTGTCATTCCTGAGACTGAGAAGTTTATTTAGGTACTTTATATCTTGTTTTTATAACTAATTTTTTCTCAACTTATTCTCCCAGTCTTCTCCCTGTTAAACATGTTCATCTATTTTTAGTGTTGCCTCTAATTAAGATGAATACATTTATAATATTTTGGGTAAGTCTGCATGTATAGTTAAATTTCAGTTATAAGATTAAATTTAACTTTCCCTTCTTTTCTCTAAGATTAAAAGTAGAAAAGAGTGTACTAACATCTGCTAAAGATCGAAATACAGCTTGTCAAATGTTATGTCTCCTCTGCGTGTCATAAAATTTCAGATATTAACACCTTTATCAGACCCAAGTTTTCACAATGTGCAAGAATATTTAAGTTTGTTGAGAGCTACATTTTTACTAAGAAAATGCAATTATCTTGTGTCAGTAGTGGACTGAGTTCATATTGCATTCTTTTTTTTCCTTGTATGTAGGTATGAATCTCAGATAAGCATGACTGTAGCTTGTGTCCTATATTCCAAGTTATTAATTCTGTTTTAGTCTAATACTGAATAATAACTTCTGAATTTATAAAATACTTGTATGTCACAAAAAAACGATGCATATTATACTTGAGGAAATCAAGTTCTAGGATAACGCTAGGATACACAGCAGGTGGATGAGCTTTCAATTTTTATTATTTAGTAAATTTTTGGTTTAAAAGAACCCCTATATATTAGAGTTTTTCTCTCCTAGATATTTCTTACTCCTAGTGCAGGTTACTTTTACTTTTCAAAAGTGTTCTCTATTAGTCTAAAATTAATTATGTCTTTTTTTACTCAAACTTGCAAAAGATCTCATTTTCTTGGAGGGGTAATTGCATCTTTGTGCAAGGAATATTTTATATTCATATATAAACAAATGTGAAGCCATCATGAAAATCTATAGTCTTTGATAGAGTTTGTGTTATTTTTCACCCATTTCCCCCCTGTCCTGACACTACATGCTCTTGTAAATAGCCTTTTCCCATATTTTCTTCATCTGTCATGGATGCAAAAGAATCTGATGGGTATTAAAATTTCCCTTCTGCACAAAGAGCTGCAGTATAAAGAACGACCAGAACAGACAGCATTGCAGGGAGAACTTGGCAGCCTTGTCGGTATTCCAGGATAGTGCTTCAAGTAACGCAATTGCCTAGTGAAAGTTGAGACAAATTACCCAAGGAAGGGGGAAGCCAAAGATCAGTAATTTTAAGCTATCACCTGAACCAAGGCTTTCATATAATGCACAGCAGATTTGGAAGCACTTTAAACAGAGAGATTTTCAGTATCTATATTACTAACTGAAGCCTAACTGATAGGAAAAGAGACAGCTAGGCACACATTGTGTATCACTATGGTAACAGACACTCTAAAAACAATGTAATCGCAATAGATTTAGAGTCATTGAAGAATAAAAGAGCAAAATATAATGAACAGTATATGAGTAATCTTATCGCGTACAGTGGCCACGGAAAATTCTCTATTCTGTCTAGG
>JAYRBT010000001.1:71302120-71322914 GCA_036023395.1 Myiotriccus ornatus | reverse complement strand
CCAGGCAGCAGGGAGATAGGCAAAGAGGCCTTTTCTGTCACTGGATCTCTACTCTTCAAATTTACTTTTGAATGCATGATAGACCAGTGAGTTAACAACTTCAAAACCCCGACAGGCTACCACTAATAACACGGTATGAGGTGCCACTAACAACATGGTATGTGGGTTAGACAACCCTAATCTGGAGTCCTAGGAATGCAATAATATGGAGGAGGCCAGTTACCATCAGTGTTAAATCTGTAAGTGTACATATATGTAGGAAGTCCTAGACAGGTCTAGGGATTTTCATCCCATGCTATTTGAAAGCTGAGATGTGAGAGTCTGAGCACATTGTCAAGGCACACAGATTTGGATCAGAAGGGAGACTGAATTGCTGTGGTTTGTCACAGGGGCTCTCCCAAGGGATTGTGGAGCAAGGACAGGAAGAACAAACTGGGAAAGTGACGTGACAAGGGGCACCAGGTGCTGGAATTGAAGGTGATTATGTCAGGTTGCCCATGATGAGTTCACGAGTCCAGGTGGGCTCCCTGGGGTTAGGTAAGAGCTAAACACTTGAAGACAGAAGGAGTGCTGGTGGAACAGGCAGGGCCAATCTTAGTGACTCAGGCATCCCTTGAGGATAGGGACAGGCTGAGGCTGTGCCAGGACATGCACCCAAGGTTGGGCCTGGCTCAGAAGGACCATGGCATGGCAGGGCAGAGCTGTGAGAATGGAGACCAGCTGTGCTGCGGTGTCACTGAGGCAGGAGCTGATGGCACTGGGGGTGACATGGGATCAGGGGTAGCCCTGGATGGATCTGGATAGGGACAGCCAGGCCTCAGCACCCTGTCAAATGTATATAACATCTATACTGCTATGAATTTGTGTAATATATGCTAGCTAGTTCTCTAATAGACCATTTTAATTTTCCCCCTATTTTTTATTTTTACTAGAGAGATGAGATTTCAGAATAATTTGTATGTGGATTTCTACGTTCTGTATTTGCAGCGGTGATGTATTTTTTATCTTTTATTGATACTCCTGACCACCCAGTCTTAAAAACATTTCTTGGTGCTAGTACACATACTGAGTCCCAGCTGGAAAAAGAATGAGCAGAAATTCATCAGGAAGCAAGTGGTGGCTGTGCTAACAGGAATTTCATCATAACAGAGAAAAATAGGAATAGACATCTGACACTGGAGATTAATTCATAACATCATAGAATCAATCACTGAGGTGTGAAAAGCACCTTAGACAAGGGCAGTTGTCAATACCAGATTAACATTTCTCTTAGCTGTTGATGATTTTCTTTCATAAAATAACATAGGCGCTAGTGCTAAAAAAAACCCCTTACCTTATTCAGTATGTCAGCTCTTCTATATTCACATTCCACTTCCATTTTATAGGCATGTATATATGCCTTTATTTAAATAGTGTATTATATTTTTTAAATTTCCTTTCATATTTTAGGAATTCTATTCATTTTTGATACCTTATTGTTTCTGCTGGAAAAATAAACAGTAACGTTCTGGTCCAGCACAGTTTCACACCTCAGTAAATAATCTGCAATTAAATAATCTGAACAAATGTAATGAGCTCCTACTCTCCCTGAAAAAGGTGGCTGAACTTCTCCCTAATTTGCGGGTCATTTATCATTTCCCTTTTTATTTTCATGATTTTACAACCACTTTATGCTTCACAAAAATTTTATAATTGTGTTAAGTATACTCAAGATCACATATACTTGGAGAACTAATATGAGAGCAACTACAAACTACAGGTAATTATTTTCCCTTTAAAAATTGGATTTTCCCCATTTTATCTCCTTTTGTAGATGGGGAAAATGGTAGGTATTTGAAAAGAAAATCTCAACATTTTTTGACGTAATTTTTCAACACTTCTTGTGCATTGTTTGAAACCTCTCACCTTCTTGACATCTCAGTTAGCAGTATTCATTTGTTGTATTTATACAGTCCAGAAAAACTTCTCTTGCTATTGTGCATACTTTGGGAAATAATACAAAGGTGATTTAGTAGCAGTTTATGAACACTATTCTAAGTTTGCTAAAGTGGACCCATACCTTATCTGCTGAATATGAAAGATGCAGCATTTGAACATATATTTCTTCTTAATATATACAAGCTTGAGAGTCATGATTAGGATGACAATGGTTTTAATTTTTTAACTGCTTTTCATTAATCTGATGCAAATGCAGTGGGACTATTCCACAAATTACAGCAATATCGTGTGAACACTTCAAACACTTGAGACTCTGTCTTCCCCTTACACATTTTTACCCCTTTTTCCCACATTCAGTATACATCTATTAGCTCTGGTTCTGTCACTTTACAACAGTAGCAGTATGAAAGACTGTCATGGATTCTGTGAGCTTTCCTGTGACTTCATGGGATTAGTTTTATCTGGGCTTCTATTCAGACTGTGGCTACATCTGAAATTTTAAAGGCTTTGATGTTTTTTGAAGAGATGGGGACACTTCTTTCTTTTAAATTCATACCTACACTTTCCTCCAAAGAATGGCACATCTAAAGTATTTAATTGACAGAGGCAGGTCTGAGGTTTCTTCTTGCCTGCTATATAATAATAACTCAGAAAAACGCCCCAGCCATTTATTAGGACAACATTTTTCTTAGTGTATTCAGAAGTCCAGAGCTATTAATTCAGAAGCCTGTTGGTCATCATAACCAAAGGTACTGTACAAACTATTCCAGGACAGCTTTACATTTCACCGGACAAATGACCTGTAAAGTCATGATCCTAAAATCTGAAGTAATCTCTCATTTTATTTCCACAAAGCTAATCTCTTGACTGGGACAATGAAGAATTTTTGAGGTATTGCATGAAAATACCGTAATTAGATTCTAACATTCAAGGTTAAAACTAAAAAAAACCCAACAAACCAAAAACCAAACCAAACCAAACCACAAAGAAACCTCAAACCAAACCAAACAAAAAAACCCCAAACAAAACCAGGAAAAATCCCAACAAACAAACAAACAAAAAACAAACCAGGACAACCCAAATTTCAATAGAAGTTTCATAAAAGTCAATGTGCTAAATTCTTTACTTGCAATTTCATGGCATAACAAGATGGTAATAGGGTTGAAATTAAAAATAATGGAATTTTTTTTTGAATGCTCATTGCAAATTATTCTACTTTTGTATCTTACTTCTGATGTCATACAGGCTACCTACAGAAGAAATTGAAGACTTCTACTTGTTTTAAATAAATTCTCAAGTAACAAAAGCCCTTTATCTCACTGAGTAACTCTGGAATTATCTAGGATTCCTAAATCTCTGTGTATAAATCTTCACTGCATTAGGTGCTCATTAAATTAGGGAAATACAGGAGAAATTTTAGTTGTTAAAAGTCTGAAAGGAGAAAACATTTCTCACTCAGGAATGAAAAAAACCATAAACAGCATTTACCTTGATTAAATTAGACATTTTACTAAATTATAAAAAAAAAATTAGGCAATTCTTCAGATGTGCTATGTACATGTTGCATTTCACTTTCTCAATTTTTAGTAGCAGCTTTTTAAGACTGAGATTGTTAGATGTTTTGACATAGCCTCCAAACCCACTGGTGGCTCAGCCTGTCCCTCTTGGATTCCTATAATCACGTTCCCCAAAACTTTTTCCTGACAGAGGACAAATATTCCGTAAGGAAGCTCAGTGAAGTAATGTGTAGTTTTTATGACAGTGCAGTTTCCTCTAGATCTACATGTTCAGCCTGGTTAACTGGTGCAGCAGAAAGGCAAATTAATTCCGTTTTCTTCCATTTTATTTTGTTCTATCTCATTCTACTATAAAGGCAGTTCCACACGAAGGAGCAATTGTCAGACAAAGAGTGACTGCACATGTTTGGTTTTATCAGTGTCTGCTTTACATCTCAAAACCGAGCTCTTCAGAGTATGCATGAAATTCTGTCTCCCTGCAAGTCAGTGAGAAAACTCCAACTGACTTTAGAGATGTTACAATTTCACCAGAGGATTCAGGTTAGCACTTACCAGGCCTACAGCAGACTATAGCCCTAAGTGCCTCCTTGTTTGTGTTAGTACCCCAGGAAATCTGACTGTCCCATATAAAGCAAGAAAGGCATGTATAATCTTTTCTGTAGCAGTAGTAGTAGACAATCCCATCCTTTACCCACAACAGGATCAGCAAAGGGGTCTTACCCCTTCTACTTCCTACATGTTTATTTTCTGCAGCAGAAGAACTGACCTCTGTCCAAGTTCCCAACCTTCCAGTGGAAAACCCCCCAATATTTGGCCTATATGAACATTCAGTGGCACAGATCTTTCTGGAAACTAATCAAAACAATCCATCTGACCAAAAAACAAAAATAATACCTGTTTTTACTTCAGGCCTTTGCTGGAGTTCAATCTAACGTTTTTTCCAAGATGTGTGAAGGCAAGCTGTTCTATCACTATCAGGCTTTTCTGATATGGTTTACGGAGCATGATGTCTTGCTGAAGTGTATTGGCAGTTTTTTATCAGAAGTAGACATCAGCTCTCCTCTCATTTATTTCTTTGGATTTCCAAGTATTTTAAAATAAAACAGTGTCATTTTATGGGTTTTTTTTACAATGCCTATCCATGAGGAATTGCAAATACTAGTTCTACTGTCACTAAAACCAGAGTTTTGTTACTTTACAGGTTTGTTTGTTTTTTCAACAATTGGAATGACCTGAAACAGAAGCTGGACTACGAAAAGCTTATCTCAGTCACAGGACTCATTTGCCACAGCCAATATTTTAAATGATTCCTTAACCTCAAAAAATAACTGACTTGAACCCCACGCATAAGCACATTTAAATGTCATAACCTAATCATTACTGGGAGAAACAGAAAGATAAAAAAATTCCAGAGGAACCCTAAGAGGAGATTTATTCTGTATGCACTTGCTCACACATGTATTAGAGTTACCACAGTTAAGAATAATTACTGAGGAGGAAAGAAAAAGACAGAGAGCTGAGTTGAACTCTCTAAAGTTCAAATGTGCAATCACTCTCTGCTCCAGAAGTGAAGTGACATTCTCTGACTAGGGTGGGAATTTGCATAATGTGGAAAAGCTTGTTTCTTATCTTCACATAGTTGTGCTTGCTCTGGAATGATCATTTTACAAGGAGCATTTCAAAATGTATGCAAAAAGGGCTGCTCTTGAACCTCTGTAATCTCATATCCATTTGGAACACACATCAGGAATTTGTTAAACCTCTGACTTGCCTATAATGCTGCTTACATGGCAATGATTGACTTCTTAAATAGCCAGCACAGATAAATAATTAAACACAAATTTAGAAGGAACAGAAATCATTAGAGAAATCATCTGGATGTTTGTAAGCAAATCATGTTTTGATACAAGGTCATACTGTGCAATTATGCATTGCCAATGTCATGTATCTTGGATGAACTATTTCAGAAAGCACAGGTGTGCATCAGGCAAACAAAACTATTTTAACAGTGTCTGTGTTTGTTTTTCTAGTACAACGTAACATTATATCACCTTTGTTCATGTGGACTCTGCAAAGAATCAAGAAGATTAACCTGAAGATATGATCAGTAGCTGTAGGTATCTCAGAGACCTGAAAGAGTCCTATTACTTATATTGTTTGTCTAGCATTCTGTGATAACAGTGAGCATTGTGGGTCTGAACAATGGTTACTAATGATGAAATTATTTTTGTTAAAATCAAAGGTGAGTAGAATTTTACTGAATCTCTGAAAGATTTTAGAAGTTAATAGAGCTGCAAAATACCATTAAGAAATTGTATTAATTGGTTTGAATTTTTCTCTTTTTTTTTTTATTTTTTATTTTTCTCCTCCCCCCTTTCCAAATGAAAAACTGAATCTTCGAATGGCCTAATTTTCCAAAAGGAGAGTAATACAATTTCATTCATTCTCTGTAAGCACTACATTAAGAAAAACTCAGTCTTGGGCCAAGTAGGCTTTTAGGCATTAATAGACTTTCCGATATTTTGTTCCTAAATGTCTAAAGCATTGTAGGCTTAGGGCTTTGATATTTCTCTAGAACAATTTCCTAGTTGTGTAACTGGGATAATATTTTACTTCTTCAGTACAGTAGCATTATGAGTAGAAATATGTAAGAATGTTATTCTCAAGCAGTGTTAGTGAAAAGAATACAGTGCTGGCCCAAGTGAGTCTGAACTATGAATAACTTTACTGGAGGTGAGCTAAAGGATTCAAAGTTATGTACCAATATCATAAGGTGTCTTCATAATGATACTTCAAAAAATACCCTCATAGAGATCCATTTATTTATCCTATGATTCAAAAGCTTATAAAATAGCATGCAACTATTTAACATCCACTTGAACTACTGTACACTGTGGCTAATGTTATTAAATAAAACCAAGAGCTCTTAATGAGATTTCTCACTTTTCCAATTCTTACAATTTATACAGAAACAAAAAATCAAAACAGTCACTTGAGTTTCTTCCCCAAGCATTTTCATCTGAAGAATTTGTTGCAAAAAACATTAACTCTGAAGGCACCTATGAAATGTCATAGACAAGAAAAAGCATAGACTGTTTTTTCCCTCCGTCTTTGTACAGTTGTCCTTGGCAAGATGAAATAAGTGAAATGAATCATGTGCTGTCACCATTATTGAGCAAGTTCTGATGGCTTTAGCTTGAGGTTAAGGTTAGAAAATCTCTCTGAATATTACAGCTTCCTTTCTCTCTCCATATCTCAGGCTAAAATGTCCTTTTTTAGAATCTGTTTCTGCCTCCCTCCAAATCAATGCAATCAGACGTTGCTGAAAAAAATGAAAAATTATTTTCTTCAGCTTTTGTGTGTTTCTCTGAAAGCAAACAAAACCTCTTGACATTTTCTTGAACTCCTGAGGTAAAATTCCATGTTATTTATCTAGCAGTTCTATCTTCATATCTGAAAGCAGACTCCACTTGATCTTTTCCCTGATGGTAGACTTCTTTGCTGATTAATATTACTGTACTAACACCATAATAATGCTACTTTTTATTTCTGCACACATTTTCACTTTTGCACACACAGAAAAAATATTCTGTTAATTAATTTTTTTCCAAAGTATGACTGAAGCAGCTCTATGCATTTCACAAAAATGATGCTACAGAAATTAAAGGTTTTTGTAGTGTAATGATACTGGGAACAGATATGGTTGCTATAGGGAGATTTCAAGCCATTCATTATAAAATGAAGCTGAAAATAAACTCTCATGCTATCAAGTGCTGTGATAAAATCTCAGGGCAGTCCCTATTCATCAAGGTGAGGAATCTGTGTGTACATGTCATGCCTCTGACTCAGTTTGCTTTTACTGCTTTGCTTTATGTAGAAATCCAACCTACAGAGTAGGAGGAGTGTTGAGATTTGAGAATATGATGAGAAACACATCTGGACCTGAGAACCTGCAAGCATTACAGTAATAATGTGCAGACAAAAGAGATTAAACGTAAATCAACTGAGGATAGTTACATAAGCTTTCTTTATGAAGTTAATTGAAAGGGGGTTGAAAAATATCCAAAATTTCACAGTCAGGAAAAGAAAATAATCAAATGAATAAATAAATTGTGAGAAAAGTTACCTGTGAGTCTTGTTCTCTAGTCAACATGAAAATAAAAGCATTCTTTCCTTTAATTTTACATAAGGTTCTCAGTGACCTGCATTCTGAGAAAGAGAATGATGCAAGCATAATTCAATGAAGTTTGTTTGTACGTCTGTAAGTAACTTAGAAACATATGCTAGATGGAATTCAAGACAAAGCTGTTTAACTGCAAAATATAGTATAGATATAAATCTGTACCTGTGTATTCAGATCAGTTGCCTAAACAGAGGTGTCCAGTGCCACCTTTTTTATCTGAGCCTGTCCCACGTATATACCACCTGCCTTTCAAGAAGGGGCAGGTCTTGTGCCATATCTGCCAGAATTGTACAGGCCTCAGCTGTCACTAAATATATATATGTGGACAAGTTAATAAAGCCCCTAATCACTATAGGTAATGGAGCTTTAAAACTATTCAGCTGACCAAATGAAGGTGCCTAATTTAGGGTGACATGAGCAGCTTTCAAGGTAACACTGATCATGCTGTTGAAAGGCTTGATTTAGGAGCGCATATATATGCAGTTTTATAACATCTGAGATACAGAGAATCTGAAGCAGATGCTCAGGGATGGCAGATGAGACCTGCAGAGAAGGTACATCTTTCACACAAGACCTAAGGATGTTTCAAAATGTATTGGTTTTCTATCTATAGGCAACTTAACACTGAATACTGTGATTCTTATGGGTCCCTTACAGCTTGAAATGTTCTATGATTCTATGATTTTATGAAATATCAATTTTACAAAATATTAGCAATGTGCATTCATATCTACACAGACTGCAAACTAAACTGAGCTATTATGTTTAAACCTAACAGTCACTGGAAATGTTGCAAAAATTTGCATCCTCCATTATACACATTTTCCATTTAGGTTTTTTTCCACTTTAATTCCTTTAATGCACATTAGAGTCCATCTTGTTTCCTGCTAGTTTTAGTCAGAGCTTGATTTGGTTGTTGCACGTAATTTGTATAGCATGAAGATGTTTGTGTGTAAACTGCTGAGCCTCTACATGCTCCTCCAAAAGGCAACAGTTCCTGTGTAACCTTGTCACTCTGTGTGTGAACATTTCAGGTATCTTAAAAGGTCTCAGACTGCACTGGACACTTATTTAGGCAAGAAAGTTACCCCTTAATATTTCACTATGAAAAAAACAAACCACTAGAGGGTCTTGATAATGGCTCCAGTGCACAAAAATAGTGATAATTATATGTAAACAAACATCAACACAAAATTTCTTCCTTACATGTTATATATTGCAACCTTTACTGCATTTATTTTGTTGTCATCACTGCTGTCTATCAAGCCACAATAAAGATAACAAACTTTAGCACAGTTAATAAGTTTTTCTTCCCACAGAATTTGTGCATTAAAAATGCAAGCGATATTCTTAACTGGTATTTCTAGAGTATGAAGACACAGTGGGTTAACAATCCAGTGACCTATTCTCACTTGCACTTAGCTGATACAGAATGCCATTGTACTCATGTCAGGTCCACTTAAAATGAAACAAAATTTTTTCAGAGCTACTTCACACTGTGAAATGATGCAAATGAAAATAAAGCCTTGGATTTCCCCCACAGAATGTTTTGCGGAGTTCTGACTACAGTTATATTAACAGAAATTTAGAAAAAGGAAAAAATATTCTTTTTGGTAAAAAATGTATAAAAATAAATTTTAGAATTCTTCATTCATAGAGAATGTATAGAAATATTTAGTGACTCTTCTGCACCAGGGAAACAGAGGGGCAGGATAGCTACTGAGAGAGAGACAGGGATGTTGCAGGTTTTGTCCTGGTTTTTAATAAGAAAGGCATAACAAAAAATGGCAAGATAAAATGTGTCTAGTCAGACAGAATGAGAAGAAGGATATAGATAACAAGTAAATCTTACACACCTTCAGATGGAACCCAGTAGGGCAACTTTCATGCAGCATCAGATGGACATGGGATGGATTTTCACACTTCGTGCTGCACAGATCTTCAGAACCCTCAGTGGGATATTACATACTTTTCTTACAAAAAAGCCCCCTGTGTTCATAAAGAACGTTTGCACCAGAACTTCTTGCTGTACTTTTACACAAAGGCAAGGCGTGACGCAATTGTCAGTACCAAGTGGAAGCTGCCTGGAGGCTCCTTGTTCTAAGTTTATTTGTAGCCAAGAGAATTCTGCAGCCCAACAGAGCCTGAAGGCCAACCCTGGACATGCAGCACAGTGCAGCAGAGGCTTACACCTACTCAGGTTAACGATATTATTGGATCACTAATTCCTTAACTTGCAACAGCTTCATGGGCAGAATCATTACAGTGACTAAAAGTATTTTGGAAAGTAAGATCATCTGAAAATCTCCACTGTAATTAAATATTTATCCTCCAGGTATATTTAGCCCTTAGAGAAAAATATGAAAAAGCCATAAACAGAAGCTGGTTTTAGTCAGTGTAACTGAAACTGAGTATCCCCCACAGACAATGTGAGCACAAGCAAATAAAATGGACTTGGAATCTTTCTGAAATGCCCCCTGCATAAACTCAGCTTAGTTCACATGAGCTGTTAAAGGAGAACCCTTTGATAAGGGAAAATATTATTTTAGTCATCTGAAGTTAAATATAAAAAGGTCTGTTTTCAACCACAGCCATTCACCATAATTGCATTTGCATCTGCATAGTTTGGCTGAAAACTGCAAGATCGGTAAAGATGGCAGAATCTCATCCTAAATTTCAGTAAAACTCTCATAAGATGGGAAACATACATGGAAGAATAAGTTTTATAATAAAAAATCCAATAACTGATGCTTTCATCTGAAGGATAAAAATTATGTGAAAAAAGACTAGATTCTTAGCCTGGATAAAAGTACCAGTACAGCAGTTTGAAGGCATACATAACTGTCGCTAGGTTCCTTGTTATTTTGCAAGAAAACCTCAGTGATGCATTAGCCACACAACGGGGGTTGCTAAGAAACTAGGAACCAACTCTTGACAATAATGGAAGCTTACTTGTGATCACAAAAAAAGAATGCTTAAGGGTTTAGTAAAGAATAAGGGAAGGTAAAGAAAACTTACAGTATAATTCTTCCTTTTTCCTCAGAAAAATACACTTCTTTAGATCTCAGACCTTGCTTTTTAAGTCAATCCTTTGTTTTTTTTCATTGCTAAAATGAGATTTTAATTTTTTTAGGTGCTACTAAACATGAAGTAGTCATGTATTTTTCTCAATTGAAAGAATTTATTAAAAGGAGGATTTCTATCCTGGATATACAGATGGTCACCTTTAAATTTAAGTGAAAGCTTATTTTGCATTAGAAGTCTCTGGATCAAACCCTTAGTGTTAGGCTTTTTATAGAAAGAGAGAATCACTGATCGGATGGGTATTGTATTGCTTTGTGAGGCACTTTTACGCTTCACAAAAAGTAACTTTCTGAACTAGCTCCTCCAACCAGAATGAGGAAAAGTATTTAAATTATCAGTTTTCTGATATGAACTGGATTATGATTATAGAATTGATGTTCTTTCTTAGAATCATTCTAGTCTGACGCTGAATGTTAAGATTCAGATATGACTAACTAAACCATAACTAAGCTGGAATAAGAGGCCTCAAACAATATGTACTAGTCTGACATGAGCATATGGTTTAAATAGTTAGAAATGTGAAATATATTTGAGTTAACGTAATGCATTTTCCTTCACTGAAATTTTTTAATGGAACTTAATATGCATAAAATCATTAGGGAACAGTTGAATATAGCGTTTTAATGAGATTACTTTGAAACATATAGAACTATATTAAGAATTATATCCTTTAAACCCTCTTCTGTATTTTAGGATGTGAAAATTTTATCTTTTATCTATTTATTATAGTAGTTATTTAGCTTTGGGTCTAAAAAGTCTATGGAAATAGATAAAAATAGGTTTTCAATTGTGATATCCCAGCATATCTATGCAATTCTCTGCATCTAGGAAAAATTAAATAAAAACAAATTTTCATTTTAAATTGAACTAAATTATGAAAATTATGTGTGATTAGTAATGCACTGTGGGTTTATTTCTCCAAGAATATATATGGAATTTTTTTGAAAGGTCATATATTTACTTATATGTAGCTATTTATTTTTATTGTCTGTAGAGTAAGGTAATATTTTTGTTGTAAATACAGAAGGAACCTCAAGGATTATCTAGATTGAGCATCCCTGCCATGGGCAGGGACAACTTTCACTAGACCAAGCTGTTCAAAGTTCCATCCAATATGAACACCTTCTTGAACATCTTCAGGGTTGAGTCACCCACAGGTGCTCTAGGCAACCTCTTCCGGTATTTCACCATCCTCTCACTGAAGAAGTTTATTCCTAATTTCAAATCTAAAACTACTCTTTCAGTTTGAAATCATTCCCCCTTGTTCTGTCACTACATGCTTTTTTAAAAGTCCCTTTACAGCTTTCTTGAAGACCCCCTTCAGGTACTGGAAGGTTGCTAGAAGGTCTCCCTGGAGCCTTCTCTTCTCCAGGCTGAACAACCCTAACTCTGTCAGGCTGTCTTCGCAGATGTATTCCAGTCCTTTGATTATCTCTGTGACCCTCCTCTGGACTCATTCCAACAGGCCCATGTTCTTTTTATGTTGGGGGCCCCAAGCTGGACGCAGTATTCCAGATGGAGATCATGAGAGTAGAGGGAGACAATCACCTCCCTCAGTCAGCAGAAGCTAAAGAGCATTTTTGCTTTGCTTAAACTTGGCATCCAGATCTGGCCAGCAGAATAGGTCTCCATACTCCACTGACTATATTAACTCAAATAAATGAGGCAAGATAGCTTAGAGTGATCTCAAATTGCATGGCTTCTATCCTTAGAAAATTGAAATACAGCTTCCTATTTTCAGCTCAGTAAGAAATTGAAGCCTATATGTAGATTACTTTTTCTAGTGATTAAATTATTTTGTGCAACAGGTTAAGTAGAAAGCAGAGCCAAATTTCTGCATGTCTGTACTTCCAGTAAATTAAATTTCTTGTTTTCAAACTGATAGTGTTACACAATTTGCAAGCTGGGGGGAAGGTTGGCTTTGGGTAAGGTTTTTTGTTTGTTTGTTTTTGGTTGCTTTTGGTTGTTGGTGGTTTTTGTTTGTTTTGTTTTTGTTGGGGTTTTGTTTGTTTTGTTTTTGTTTTGTTTTGGGTTCTTTGTTTTGTTTTGAGGATTTTTTTGGTTTCTTTTAGGGGGAGTGATAGCAATTTATCAGTGTTGCTATTGTGACTGGCCTCTCACTATTCACTTTTTTTCTGTCTACTTGTATCAGGAATTAACAATTTTGATTTCAGAAGAAGACACACAACATTTATAGATGTCCTGTGCCATATTCCAGAAGCACTTAAATATCTTCTTTGCCATAACAATGAGAATATTATTATTGTAGCATCTGGACAACTCATAGGCATTTTTAAGTATGTCAGGTATGAGGCATTTTTAAGTCTCTCATCTAACCAGAAACTATGTCTATTCAAGTTGATAACAATAACAATTATTGACTTTTTTAAAAGTCAATTTCCATTTATCTTAAAATATATGTTTCACTTTTGATAATGGTAAACTTCCTGATCAAAGTATTCTTTGAAAAAGTTATTTTCCCACTTTCACAGAACTCAGTTTATTTCAGCTCACCCAAAGTCCTCTTCAGAACTTTTTCCTGCTTAAAATAGTGGAGGATCATCACTGGTATCTACTAATGTGATTCACATATACCTGCAGAAAACCAGGACCGCCCATCCTGGATGTGAGGTTTTAAATAAAACCAAGGGGATTAATGTGGTTCAAACACTGCTTTATAAAGAAATAACACTGAATGTTGGAGTTGAAATTGATATTGAAAGGTGAAGTGAGATAATATGTGAGATAAAATTTTACACTGAGTTTGTATGTGATAATATTTCTGGAGGGCCATCCACTTCAGCTGTTGTTGCAAAGTTCATACAAGAATAACTTCTACCAGAATTGTAAAAAATCTATTATTTTGTTCGAGAAAAGATACTCACCAATGTAAAGTCACAGTTCTAAACAACTTATTTAATATGGAGTTCTGAGGCAGAAATGTTGCAATCCATCTGTCCTATAATCTTGACTTCATTTAAGATCTTTAGTGCTTGGACTAAAAATTTAATCTAAAAGCCAAAAAGTCGTGTACAAGAATCAGTTTCTTAGTTGAAGCAAAGCACGCACTAACAAAACTGTTTGTCTTTCTGCAAACAGCTTGCATGGTTTTGCAATACATATTGTTGCACAGTATTATGCTATTTTCTCACTACAGTGAACTAAAGAAACTGAAGGTATCATACTGAGTACTCTGTTTAGCAAAGACCTCTCCATTTCAGTGGTTAGAATACTGTGGATCGTCAGAATAAGAGATCTACAAAATTATCCAAGTTGGAAGGCAGGAGGTCTCTAATCCAACTTTCATTCAAAGAAAGGTCAACAGTGATTTCATATCAGGTTTCTTAAGGCTTTAGCCAGCTGAGTATTGAAGACCTTAAAGGCCAGAATTATCACACTTCTTCATCCACTCATGGAACATCCATTCCTCCTATTAAATTTCCAGGCTGTGTGCATTTGTGCACATGCTCTTCAGATAGACCATCTCCTAATGTTCTTTATCCTTCACAAGACCACACTTGCGCTCATCACCTTGCCCCATGTACCCTTGTCTTACCCTTCTTCCCTTAACTACAAGCTCTTATCACCATCTGATGACATGAATAGTTTTAAGTCTTCATGACTGTCTGGCAAGTCTTGTTGTCACAAATACTCATCCACATTTTGTCAAATAGATCTCATGTCTTGCTAGCAGTCCTCATTCCTTAGAAACCCCTGTCATAAAAATCAAAGCACTTCTTGTAACAGCACCACTCATCCCCATGTTATTTCGGGATATATTCACCTCTGCCTGAGGGTTTCCCATCATCTGTGGGACCAAGGAGAAAACCACCTTTGTCCTTCCCATTCTGTACTCCCATTCTGTACTCATTCCTGATTGCTCCAGGTCTCCCTTGGCAGTATTACTGATGCACACATGGATGAGCAAAAGTATGAAGGCCACACGAGACTTGTCATCCTCTACGCAGCATTCTGGATCCAAGACCAAGCAAAGAATTAATCTCCTGTGGCAGCAGTTCTGGTTGGCAGGTGGGTGCAGAACAGAGTCTCAAAACACCATTGCCTGCTGCTACCTCTTGGCGCTTGATTCAGGCCCAGCTGGCTCTGAAATCTACTTCAATGAAATTTGTTCCCTTTCCTTGACTATTAGTGCAACATACAAATTCTCTAAATTCAGATATGGACGCCAAGGAGCCTTTCTCTTGCTGACAGAGAACAAAAGTTCCCATCCATCTCTATCTTGGGAGTGTCCATCTGCAGTCATTTAAGTGTGGTCTTTCATTGTCCCTCCTTCTTTTCATTCTGTAGCTAACACTTATGCCGCTGCAGTCTCCATGATGATCATACAAACCTCCTATTCATCCTTCCTGATGCTTCACAGTCTGATTGCCTTCCCTCACAAGTGAGGCCACCATCATTCTCACTCCATCCTGCCCCAGGTAACGCAACAGATGCGAGCCCTGGGAGGCAGCATCCTCCCTCTGACAATGTGTCAGAGCACAACCTCCAATGTACCAGGGTTCTTACTCCAGCCAAGGCTGGGCACTGACCCTGCTGAGGACAGCACCATTTCTGTGTAGTCCCACTGTCTAGAGCTAAGTTTCTTGATCCCCTTTGCGCCCACTGCCAAGAAAAGTGTCTTCCAAACAGCCAAAATTACTGTTAACTTGCTTTTCTTGCTGGGCACTGTGGTCCCATTCACCAGCTAAACAGATGTCCTTACTGCGGGGGAACAGCAGGTTATTCACTCATTAGAAGTGAGTGTTTAACAAAAAACAAAGAGAATATGAACACAGAGGGACTAGTCTCCTGGGGTTTTTTGTACTTTGTAATGCAATTAATTACAGAAATTTCTTGATTGCTTTTTTTCCCCTTGACTTAGCTTCAGAGATAGTTGAGCATATATCTACTTATAACTAAAATACCATGATCATAAAAATGTTAATTATTGCTAATTTGATAGAAAACACCAGGAGGGAAATGCAGACGTCACAAAATCTGAAGCACTAAATATTCTAAAAGACATGGAAACGAGGGAGTTTTTTCCTCCATCAGTTTTATAGCATTATTTTGGTGCAGTTTCAAGTGATGACTAAGGTAAATCTTCCTGCCAGCATATAATTGCCTGGAAAACTAATTATTGCTCTTGTTGATCATAGCTGAGGTAGGTAGGTATGTCTATTTTTAATGTTCCTGGAATCTCAGTTTCTATGACCACTGCTTAAAATTTTGGCAAATTTCAATCATTTGGGACTAAATCGCCCTGTATCACGGCTCCTGCTTAAATACTCTTCAAACACTTTTTCAGAATGTGGCAGGGGGAGTGAGGCAGTAATAGGATGCCCAAAAAAAAAAGTCTTGAAGCCCCAGCACTTTTTGATATCTTTAGAGGCAAGAATGTATCCCTTTTTAATTTCCCAAGGTGGTCACCTTGATATCCTTAACATGCTTTTTATTGCTCAGTTAATACTATCACAGTATAAGAACTAGAAAAGTCCTTATATATTAATAATTTTATAATTCTGAAATTGTCAACTGCATTGGACACCTGCTATTTTTTGATTGACTTGTGAATATACATTTCTCTGAGAGTGACTGAGCACTTGCTAACCCAGTAACTTAAGCAGTGAGGAAAATTTTCCCTAAATCATTCATTTTGACTGGAGCATTTAAGTAAGGAAGTTAGGGAAATTTTTGCAGTCTCTCTTGTTTTCTTTACTTATAACCAGAGACAAAAAAAAAAGGAGAATGAAAAACATTCTGACATAAATCCAAAGACTAAGGAAGAAGTGAGACAAA
The DNA here is from genome assembly GCA_036023395.1 of Myiotriccus ornatus. Taxonomy (NCBI): domain Eukaryota; kingdom Metazoa; phylum Chordata; class Aves; order Passeriformes; family Tyrannidae; genus Myiotriccus; species Myiotriccus ornatus. The sequence continues at coordinate 71,306,393 of JAYRBT010000001.1, read as the reverse complement.
CATTGCAGAATTCAGAAATTTGACTGGAGGAATGAATTTTACATTAACAGAATTTCATTCTCTGTTGCATAGCTGTATTCTTTTACATCTTAACTTTGATACAGAAGAATGCTGAAATGTGTTTTAAATCATGTATTTCCAAAAAGGTTCCTGAAAATATTTGCTGGTTTAAATAATAAAAAATAAATGAAAAAGCAAAGACAAAAAGTCTTTGTTCAGTGTGATTTATGATTGGAGCGTGGGGGGGGTTCCTGTTGCCCTGAGAGGACCTAACACGAAACATAGAATTTATGTATGTATGTATGTATGTATGTGTGTATATACTCACATTTTCATTACTGAAATTAAAAGATTATACACTGTTTATATTTGATTTAGCATAAACACAGGGTTTATACACTGTAAGCACACAAATACTTCTTCACAAAAGGATGTGTAAAGCAGAAAAATATAAGTTGTACTTTATTTAGTGTTTTCAGTAATGTTAAGATTCTTTTAGATAAGTCAAGTAAAGTGATGTGTAGTTTCTACAACCTTCAGCATAATCTTATCAGTGTAATATTAGGAACATTAATCAAGAAGATATCTGAAAATAAAAATAAAAATTTTCCTCTTCTCTAGTAAATCATATATGGACTTCTCTCCAGATGGTATCAAGCAAAGCACTTTTGGCTATCTTCTAAATTACGTAAGGCAAAACTACTATTTTGTGCAGAGTAGGTATTCTGTCCTTGACAGACTATAACTCATGAATTCTTTGTTGTGAAGGAAAACAGAATGCTGCTAAGGAAACCATTATTCAGTTTGCCTAGGTTATCTCAAAGGGAACGTATGGTTTAATGAGATTTGAAATGATTGGGCCCTGATAATTGTTGTTACGGGACTACAAGATTTATAAGGTTAAATGATATTATTAGCATTAGAGTTTTCAAGGGTTAGAACTGAATGCAAGTTGTTCCTTTCTGAGATTATCCATTTTAAATGGTAGAATTAAAGCACTATAGAATGCTAGATATTACTGAAGTGCCTCAAACTTCTGCACCAGTCAAACCACAATATTTTTTTCTCTTCTTCATCACACATATAAAAATACACTGTGTCAACTACATGTTCTTTAGTGTAGAAATGTACAAAGGATCAATGGCTGCTGAAAAGAGCAAGAAGTCTGAATATGAGCACATCTAACTGCCTTTCTTTCTGAACCCTGAGAGTACCCTTCATTCATATTGTGAAATTTAACAAGGGGCAATAAATATTAAATTTTTACTCAACAGACTGAAATAAGGTTTGTACTTAACCTGCTGTGTTCTGTTCTTTGAACAGTAAAAGCTCATATCTTCCAGGTGAGATGTGACAGCAAAGTTCACCACGTTCAATAAAGATCAAATTGGTATATTTTCAAGAGACAAAGCTCCAGACTGAGGGGGGGTCAAAGTTTTCTGTGAGTCAGTAATATAGGTTATATTTAATGTTCTTTTGGCATCTTTGAGACCCTGCTTGGCTTCTTTTGAAATCAGTGGAAAACCCCTGATTGACATGTTGAAGCCTTGAGCTCTTAGATTTTTTGAGCTCTTAGATTTTTTAATGATTTTTAAGGATGAAAAGATTAAAAAAACCCATGCATGTATATTTTCTAAATGTTAAAGATGTCTTTGCAATAGCCGGAACTGAGAGTTTGGTGTCACAGATAATTAGAAGTGCCATTCCCTGTTTAAAAATTTGATAGGGAAAAGGTGACAAATTTAGTATCTTCGATTTTTGGTTTTAAAAGGCATTTTTTAATTAATTATCATTAATTTCTTATAAGCTGACTGGTGAAAGAAATATTTAAATCCTGCAATACTGTATATTATACTGTAGATAAACTGGTAATATGGAAGAAAGTAATGTACATCTATTTTTGGCAACATTTTTTCCCCTACTACTGAAAAAATGGGTATTTGTTGTGGTTTAACCACAGTCAGCAACCAAGCCCCTTACAGCTGTTCACTTAGTCTCCCACCAGCAGGATCAGGGAGAAAATCAGACGTGATTTATTATCTCTAAAATGGTTGACCTTTTTAACAAGAACATTTCAGGATAACCAAATAAACCCGTTCAAAGAGCCTAATCATTCAAATTTAAACATATCCTGAACATCATTTGCTACTTCATTCCAAAAGTAAAAAATATAAAACAGTTGTAGTATAATGTTCTTTTCTATTTCACATAAATTTTTGTAACACAAGACAATGAGAACAAGGCAGACACAATAAAAATAAAAAACTGCACTTTGATGCTCAGCATTTTCAGTTGTAGCTCTCAAGTCATTGAAATGTGATGTCAAATGTTCTATTAAGGCCATACATAAAAATTACAAACTAAGCAATAAGCCTGTTTACCTAATGAAATAATAAATCACATAAAACAAGTGTAAAAAAGATTTTTATCCACAATTTATAGGAAGACCATTAAGAGTCACAAATGAATATGTTACCAGGGAAGAACTTTAAAAATAAAAGTAGAAAATAAAATAAAAGTAGGAAATAAATTCATGACAGATTTCCACGGTAATTTCTGTTGGATATGTATAGTATTAGACCACCTATCAGTATAAAGTTAAAATTAATCATAGTCAAACAAAGAATCACATTTTTTGCTGTAGAAACTAAAGAAAATAATAGGTATTGTGTAGGAACACCATTCCTGATGTGGCATAAATTTATGTTGGTGTGGATTGATAGTAACTGATCTAGTATGTATGAACTTGTGGTGAACCCTCTGAATGATAAAGGTGAATGAGTACTCGTTCTTTGTGTAATGTAGACTTTTGGTCATGTCCTAAGAATGGATTTATTATCTCATGGAAATTTGACTTAAAAGTTAAAAAAGATAATTAAATATAAGCTGCTTAAATGATTTCATGAGGTATAGCTTGTGAGACACACATATTAATGACATTAATGGTGTTCCTTGTCACTCCAAATAAAAATATATTCTCTTAAGTTTGGTTTTGGTTTTTTTTTTTTTTGAGAAAAACTGAACTGTACACTAATTCAGATATGGAACCTTGCCGTACTTTACAATTACCCTGTCTCATTTTTATGACCTGACAGGAGGAACAGACAAAAAAAAAATATTGTGTCAGGCCCACACCTTCAGAAGAAACTTCTCCCAGTTCTTTTCATGTTCAAAGTGCTTGCGACCTGAAGCGTAATGTTAGTGTTTAACTTAGTTCTTTTCATAACTGAGGTAATATTAATCAGGATATTCTATGGTTTTTAGGTAAAGCAGAAGCCTCCTTCACTCCTACATTAGAAGCAAGCAAAATAAAATAAAAGCTTCTTGTGATTCACAAGATAAACTCTCCAGTATTGTACAAGTCAAGAAACATTTTTATACACAGTAGCCCCATGAAAAATAGGATTGCCATTGCTAATGAAGGAATGCAGGTCTTGTATTGATTGTGCCTAGGGTGACTATGCAAGGCCCAAGTCCTGGCCAACTGTTAGCAATTTTTTATGGGAACTGGCTGTGTGAGCTTGGTACAAGGTTTCTCTTGCAATAATGTGCAGTGTAAGAGTCCAGAAAGAGAAAAGACCTTGAAAATATGACACAGAACAAAAGCAGAGGCTTCAGAACCATAAAGAGCTTAACAACAGTAAAGTGCTTGTTACTGAAGAAGCTCAGTGTAAAGAAATGGGATAAGACAACTTTTGCTTTAAGAAAAAGAGCATCAGTTAAGTAAGGGAAAAGAGAAATGAAATTAAAAACAAACCCCAAAACAAACATATGAAAAACCCAACCACAAGTGAAGGAACAGGGTAAGAGACCTGCTGGGAATGGTAAAGTAACCTCCATCTCACCCCACCAAGCATGATGCCAAAGGCCGGGGTTTGCCTAGGAAATCAGCTGTCTAATAAAAGGACAAGATGCTACATTAAGGCATGAGGACAAAGAATACACTTTTGTTTTGGCTTGTCTCCTTAAAGGGTTTTTCAGCCTAACCATATGAATAATTAAGACCATCAAGGACCACAGCTATCAACACTAGCTGTATGGCACCAGCTGTGAAAAATGTATGTTCAAAGATAGTGTAGGATATAACCTTAAAGGGTTGATAACTTAAAATTCATGGCTAGGCTTCGTGAACAAAGATTTGAGAAGGGCTCTACCCACACTTGCCACAAGTGCGCTGATGGCTAAAAAGGCCAATACGAGATAGACAAGTCCGGTTGCAGAAGGCACAGCAGAAAGACTCCCCAGGTGATATCGACGAGATGCGATTCTTTCT
>JAYRBT010000001.1:71280696-71299481 GCA_036023395.1 Myiotriccus ornatus | reverse complement strand
GATGACTGGATACAGCTAAGAATCCTGGAGTGGCAGGAACAGAACTGGAACAAGTGAAAATCGGGATGACTCTGCTATCTAGCAGCTCCATCAGCTAAGAGAAGACAGACTCAGGTTCTTTTCCCTGGTTTATTCCAATTTTGGTTTTGCTTTTAAAGTAATATACATAAACACAGCTATAAGCAGGACTCTTTTTGGACAAATGAAGTCTTTTGCAAACCTCTATGAGATTTCTTATGAATAATTAAATAAAACAATATTTTTGTTAAACATTATATTATTATTATAGTTATATTTATTATAATATTCTTATTAAATGCAATTATAGTTGTTATTGCCATTATTATGCCTCAAATTTCCCCCATAGCTTTACTACTACATAATTCATTAAATCTACAGTCTCTCCTTGTCATCTACTAAATCTATTAAATAGCGACCATCATGAAAAAATCAAAAGGAAAGAGAAGGGGAAAAGTCTACTGCTGTAATGACCATTTTAGGAGGGCCTCTGAAAAGAAAATAAGTGAGCTCAGGTAAATGGAATAAGCTTTATGTCAATGACCATATGCAGAGCTTGTAAAAGTAAGAAAAATACATAAGTTTTTGAAAACTCTGCTACTGAAAACTATTGGAATTCTAAATAGAGTCTTTACTGCAGATGGGGGACACATAATATGACAACATTCTAGTTCAGACAGGTCTGTTGACAAGGATTTTGTTATGAACCCTAATGAAATGATAACAACACAAGATTGGAGTCCCACAGAATGGAAAATATTGACTCATAAATATGCATAAATTAAAAATGAAGTGAAACTCTTAGTATAGATACAGTGATTTCTTATTATTAGAACATCCTTCTTTTAAACTTTAGTGGACATGTATTACTGTCATCACCTCCATTACTCCTTTTTATGATTAAGATACCATGAGCGTGATGCTGTCATTTTTATAAACACATTTAAAAGCGTATTTTAAGCATAGGTGATGGCAATTTGAAATAATTTGTGGATATTTCTCTTTAAATAAGTTATTAAGATTTAACTTCTTGTCAGACTGAAACTAATTTTGACATCTCAGAGTTTGCTATAGGAAGATGACTCTGAATTGCAAATAAACTCTAATGTTATACCTCTTATTTTCTCTTCAGTCAGTCAACGTATCTAGAAGCTTTTCATGACATTTCATTCTGATTGCTTAAATTAGCAAAGTAAATTTCTAATAGCAATTAAATTTTTCATAAAGTGAACCTATATCTTGTTCCTTCTATTTAGATTTCTCATTGCCTGCAAAATCTATACAATTTTAACTTCCAGATTCTAAGTTTCTAAGGTTCTGATATTATAAACTTGAGAATAATAAAAATTTAATTAAAGAGACATTAATTCTAATGTTCAAATGCTATACCCTGTACTTAATTGGACTGATTTTATTAGTAGTATTGCAAGATTTTCCATGTCTATTAGATCTAGCCTTACACAGACTCTGGCTTTCAACAGACTAATGTAATATATGTTCAAAATTTGTTAAATATCTGCTCCTAAATATAATTCCACAAGATGCAAAGTTTGTTGCATTTTCCATGATGCAATGCAAAACTATTGGAGATGCGTGTCTTTTCAACTACAAACAATGTCATTTCAAGGATAGCATGACTTTAAAATGTTCCTCTAAAAAGGTGACTCAGTGCATATCCCATCTTAAGTGTCTCTACACCACTTCACACACCACGAGTAACAAACAAGAGGAGCTGAAAGCCACTGTGCAGGTAGAGAGCTACAATCTAATCTCCACTGCTGAAAAGTGGTGGGATGAATCACACAACTGGAACATTGCAGTCAATGGCTGTAGACTGTTCAGAAGAGGCAAACAATGAAGAAGGTGTGTGGTGTGGTTGCTCTCTAGGTAAAAAAAAATTTGGATTGACTGCACAGAACTGCCTTTGAACAGGTTGAGAGATTATGGGTAAAAATAAAGGGCCAAGTCAACAAAGGAAGCCTTGTCTTTGGTGTTTACTACAGGCCACCCAACCAAGGGGAACCTGTAGATGAAACATTCTTACTTGAGCTACAGGGAACATCACACTATTGGGCTCTGATCCTGCTGGGAATTTTCAACCCCCCTGACACCAGGTGGAAAAGCAGCACAGCAAGCAGTCCAGGAGAGTCTTGGAGTGCGTCAAGGATAACTTCTTAATCCAGGTGATAGTCCAAATGGGATAAGCATTACTGGACCTACTGCTTGCCAACACAGGTGAACTAATCAGAGAAGGACTAGTCAGAGAGGTCAATACTGGTGACAGCTTGGGTTGCAGTGATCATGCCCTGGTGGAATTTACAATCTTGAGGGACATAGACCAGAAGGAGAGTAAAGTCAGTACCATGAATTTTAGGAAAGGAAACTTTTGGATTAGTGGCCTCATGGGAAACTGATCTCAGAGGCAAAGGAGCTGAAAAGGGCCAGGAATTCTTAAAGGACATTTTTCATAGGACACAAGACTTCTTCACTGTTGTGTGTAAGAAACTGGACAAAGAAGGCAGGAGACCAGCATGACTCAGTAAGGATCTCCTGGTCAGAATAAAGTGTAAGAAGGAAACACACAGGCAGTGAAATCGGGAATATATATCCTGGGAAGGATGTATGGGTATAGATTTGTTAGAGTGAGTCCAGAGAATGGCCACAAAAATGGTCAGAGGGATGGAACACCTCTCTTGTGAGGGGAGGGTAAGAGATCTGGGCCTACCTTATTGTAGACTTTCACTGCTTTCAGAGGGATATAAGAAAAATGTAGGACACTTTCTATCAGAGCTTATCAAGACATGGGACAATAGCTTTAAAGTAAAATAAGGTAGGGTTGGATGCCTATAAGGAAGGAATTTTTTGCATTGATGGTGATGAGACACTGGAACAGTTTGCCCAGAGAAGCTGTGGATCCCCCATCCCTGGAAGTGTTCAGTGGCAGGTTGGATGGGGCTTTGACCAATCAGGTCTAGTGGAAAGTACTCCTTCCCATGACAGGGGGATTGCGATTAGATGATCTTTCAGCTGCCTTCCAACCCAAACCATTCTATGATTTTGTGATTTTCCAACTCACTTCTAATGTTGCTAAGTTCCCTAAATATAAACAGTCATAGTTTTTGGGTTTTGGATGTATGCGTTTTGAACTGTATGATGTAAATAATTGCAAAATATAAAAGCAATGATCATAATACATTGAAGGAAAATTATTATAGATGGAGAAAGTTTCATTGCATGGTAAAACTAGTACTGCCTTAGATAAAATGTTTTAGATGTTGTTTGAACTATTGATGATGAGTAATACGTGCAGTACAAAGGTCGGGACAACTATGAATTTTTACTTTCTTTGCAAATTTTTGTTAAATCCATGAAAATAAGCTGATGAGCTCCCCTTTTGTTTCAATTTTTTCATGCTTATAATAATTTATTTTTTTTTTTAATTTGGTGCAACAGTTATGGTTTAGGAATGGTATTCTCCAATTTAGTGCTCACACTGAAACAATGCAGCTCTCACTCACTTCCCCCTCTCCTTGCTCCCCTGCAGTGGGCTGGAAAGAAAATTTGGTTAAGATCATGGGGTTCAAATAAGAACAATTTAATGAAAACAGCAATGAGATAAGAAAACAAGTACTAACAGCAACAACAACAATGACAAGGGGTACAAGAAAGAGGGAAACAAGTCACATGGACACAACGATACCCAACCGCTCACTCCATCACGCTGCGCCACGGGGAAGTGGCCTCTTCTCTCTGGAAGAGACTCCTTTCTCTTGCCCCCAGCAGTGATATGAGGTGGTTAGAATAACCCTAGCCACTCCCCTCCTGGCAACTGAAAATACTAAACCTGTTCTGTCTGGAACCAGGACAAGTTATTTCTTGATTTGTTTTCTTTTTATTATTGTTGTTATTAAGTATTTATATATTATTAAAATTCTCACTAATAATCGGTTGCTAAATTGCATCTCAGTCATTTTCAGTAAATTGAATGTAATTAAAAGGGGCTAAATCCTTCAATATGTCCTACTAAAACAGTGCAATAAGGCAGATACTTTTTTGTTGGCACTGTCACTTTCTTTTTCCAGTTCTGTCAGATATATTATTTCGTAAAACAACAGTTGATTAAATAAAGAAATAACCTGAAGAGCAGTATTTTCATCCAGATCCTCCACTTGAAGTATCGCAGGTTCTGCATGGTTTCTACACAGGTAAATGAACAATCCACTCCCTCTAAAACATAAAGAAAAGCTACAACATGAAGTAGCAGTTATTGCAAGAAAGTGCAGAGGCCAAATCCCACAGATCTACTTTAAAAGATTAAGTTTTAGGGATTCCATATTATTGCAAATAATTTAGATGCAATTATTTATTTCATAATTTGCTTCTTCAAAGAAAGATAATCTATAAAGAGCTTAAAGTTTGCTGTGAGGATGCTTATTGGATTAGACTTATCAATAAGTTTAGGTCTGGGAAAGGTATGACCAAAGAACAACTTGGGTCTATCCATTTGGGTATTCTCTTCCACATTCTCAGTTGTAACAGTTTAATTTCATTCCCTAAATATAGATGTCTGGCCTTTTAGAAGTCATAAGATGCAGATGTCTCAGATTCTACAGGGTGTCTCAAATGTTAGTGGAAACTGAAGTTAAAGCAACTGAATAAACTCTAGAAGTCTGAGAAACACTAAGCCTGGGATAAAACTCTCCAAAGCTGAGTAGCAGCTGATGGTAGATGTGCAGAATTGTGTATTTTTATTTAGGCATGTTCTAAGTTATCATCTTTCTTCTCTGAAAGGCAGTTAAAACACACAAAAGACAAGGCTGATTTCTCTTCAGCAGCCTGGTTCCAGGTTCACCCAGAGTGGCCACTAGAGGAAAGAGTTATGGATTTATACCTGTAATGCTTGGCCAGATGTCAAGTGGAAGCTTAGACCTTTCTAATAGATGTAGGAGTCTTTAGAACACTTACTGAAACTTGTGGAGGTTTTAACACTTAACCTCTAGGAAGTCTCTACTAAGAATATGCAAACTACAGTGTTTCTTAAGCTTATAACTAGGTCAAATAAGGACAATTTTTCACAAGAACGGCAAAAAAAGAAATACGTTATGCAAAAGTCAATTCTAGGCCAAATTTTAAATGCCTGTCCTACAGCTTGGTGCTATAACAGCATTCCAAAGAACAGATTGCCAGAATTCCTATTAACATTAAAAAAAAAAAAAAATCCTCCAAACTCAAAGGGTTTTCCTGAAGTTCATGCAGTATCTGAAGTATTTTTTGCTAGAAGTTAAAAATACTCCCAGCATCATAAAAATTTCAGCTTGAGGTAACTCCTAATTGGTTAAAGTCTAAATAAATCATAAGTATCTAAAATCTGGTCCTAAAATTAAAGTTTCAGAAACCTTGAAAACAATGGGTAATTGACCTGCCTGTAAAAAAACAGAAAACAAAAGACAAGCCTGAGCAGCATATTTCCTTCAAATCAAGAACCTTTGAGTTGATAAACTCTGTGCATAAATTATTGTTAAATTCAGCATGGAGTCAAAAGCAGAGATGTATTTATGTTAATTAGTCAATGTGATAACTACTAGACTAAAATTATTAGGATTTGTCCTGAAAGCCAAATAGCAGAAATAACTTCAAGTGAACAAAATTCAATCTATCAGCAACATTTTTAATACTGAAAATAAATTTTCAGTTGTCTTATCAGTGAAATCTACATATTGCACTAGTTTGTTTTTCTGGAATTTGAAGTTAATTTTTGGATGTACACATTATCCTTTGGCACTACAGTGATAGTCTACTGATGAGAAAAGGCTTTCTGTTGTCTTGAAGGAGAACTAGAATTTTGTCAGGGACCATATCAAGATATATTTCATCACTCATTCAGTGATGATTCCTGAACCATAGCGCTCAACATTTTTACTAGTAAATATTTCCTACATATGTCAATTCATATAAATAGGTCTTAAGATCACAGATGCTATTTAAATGCACAAATGTTTTCATCTCTTTCAGTTGAACTGCAGCATTATATAACTATAATAATAATAATAATAATGATAATTTTTAAAGGGTCCCCTCTTCTATATATGTTTCCAGTGAAGGACGAATATTAAAACATTATGAGATAAAAAGTTATGGCTTGTTCCAATTTAGATTTGAGCCTTAAAACTCCAGAAGAAATCACATGAATTTAAAGCTGAGAGGTTGGAAGAAGAATTTATTAAAAGATAAAATGGTCTTGGTAAAGCAGGATTTTAATTCACTTTCATATATATCTATTATAACAATAAAGGGCTAATCCATTTTCAGAAGCGCTGAAATTAATAGGAATTATCTCACTGAAACAAAGATTTTAAAATAGTTCTATTTATTTTTTAATGCTCACATTTCAAAACATACAGATACAAATGGAAACCCAGATAATCCAGATTATGGTTTGAAGCCAGTGTTGAAGTTTAGGTTGTTAAAATATATCAACTATAACAACACTCAGTAGAAAAATGAGAGAAAAGCAATTAAATGTATAGGAATGGAAATTTTTTTTTTCCTGGTATCTAGTGATAAAGATATTCCAACATTACCGCCTTTTATAGAATTTTTTTGTACTAAAAGGGTCCCAGCTCTTTAATTTCTGAACAAACATAATATTTGCTGTCTGAAATCATCCTGGCTTTAGGTTTTAGTGTGGTTATTTTTTGGAGATCTGTGTGTCTGTGAGTGTTTGTCTGTGTGAGGGTTTTGTTCCATTTTTTTCCTAAAGCTCCATTTTGCTTCCTTTCATAAATGTTCATATTTGGCTATAGCTGAGCTGTAATCAATCACTGGTGTGACAGATTGATGTAAATATTAGTTGACTTCAAGATTAATGTGGAGTGATCAATTATATTCAATGTAACATCAGCCACCTACTTTGCACATTCTGTTCTTGGCAGTCTTCTGACCATTACTCTGGAAGCAGAACTATCTTTCACTAAGGAGTAAAATGGGAGGGTGGCGTGGTTACTTGTTTGTTTGTTGTGTTTTTTGTTTGTTTTGGTTTGTTTTTTTTTAAGTACTTCAAGAAAAGAACAGTGTTTATAGGAGACAGAACAGCAAAAAAGAATATCCAATTCTTGAGATGCTGTTAAAATAGGAAATTCTGCAAGAAATTTAACTCACAGTGCTCTAGTATTCATTGAAAAAAATTGATAGTCACTCATATCAAGAAAATCAAAACATCCAAGAGAAAACTATGTATTTCTTTATTCAGTCTGTTAGTGAGTTTTGTCTACACTATTTCCGAACTTTAAAAGAGTACTGGCCAGTGAATGCCAGTTTATTATTGCAAGGGGGAAGAAAACCCAACCAAAATAAAAACCTAAAAATTGTACTTCATTACAAACTAACATCAAAATGGTTTGGGCTTTTTTGTTTTGTTTTATTTTTCCCTGCTACACAGATCCTATTTCTTGAGAAGAAACTACACCTGAGTTGAATGAACCAACACTTCTGAGTCCTGGATATGTACCTGTGCACAAAAGTATCAGGATGTGACAAACCTTAACCATTTTTATTCAATACTTCAATCCAAATAGATTGATTGATGTCAGTGACATCCAGTAAAGTTAATGGTATTTGCCAATCTGACTGAGAAGAGGCAGATGCTGATATCTCTCATGGATTACTTTTAATCACAGCATTGAAGAAAAGGGGATTGAAAGCTAGGTTACAGCTTTCTCTTTCAGTCAGATCAATGTGAAGGAGGGATCACTTGCAGGTCTCACTTTATCTCGAAGGGTAATATCAGTGGCAAGGGGGAAACTGTCACAGGAGTTATTATGCTTAGCATAATAAGCGTTTAGACTTATCATATGGTAGGTAGAACTACAAGTTTTTAGCAGCTGAAGTCAAACATATGGTCATGATAATGTGCAATTGTCATTAAAGTGCCTATCCAGATGTAAGAACAGGATTTGTCTGAGATTGCCCTATTTGGAAATAATGAATGTTATTTACTATAAAACATTAATTGCCCACCATAGGTACTTGCTTTTGGACACATCTCCCAGTTCTACATCAGCCTGAAACAATTTTTCATGTCCTTAGTATTGTTCAGTTCTCAAGGAAAATATCTTGCAACTCCTTAGAAACTTTGGTTATGGTTTCCCTACAATCAGCCTCTAATTTTTAGCTTTCACAGTCTAGAATAAGAAATTGAAATGAGGACTTTCAAAGTCTTAGTGACTAAATTACAGAAACAAGGTATGAGGCACTCATAAGGCTTACAGGGTCTGAAAAGAGGAGAAGAATTAATTTAGTTATCAATTTATAGATATTTAAAATTTCATCAATGACATGGATGTCATGGATAATCTGGATGATGGGACTGAAAGCACCTTTACCCAGTTTGCTGCTGATAGTAAATTATGAACATCTTTAAAAAAATGGAAGATGTGGAGGTATCTGGACATAAAACTTTCAATGGGAACTCTTTATATCAATTAAGGGAAAATAATGTGTCTAAAAATATTCATCAAGAGACAGATTTATAGAAGGCATAGGACCTTACAAGGGTAAGCAATTGTGAGGGTTGGTAGGAAGCAACTATTAAGGTAGAAAAAGATGAGGTAAGCAGAAAAAAATAATAAATCAATGTATATTGATTTCTATCAGACCAAATTCCCAAAAGGAGTTCTCCTGATTACTTTGTCTTTATATGAATTCTTAGGGAGACGAATGGAGAAAACTGAGAAGCTGAAATTTCTCACTGTTGCTTTGTGGAACAGAGATAATATGACAGATAGTATCACAGATATCTTCCTGTGAGATTCCTGATGACTTCAACTTGCAATATTTTTCATCTACATTTTCAGTTCTTCATTCTGTTAGTAGAAAATACTTCACTTTTTGGGCTATCTTTTGGCTTAACAGTTAAAATTATTGAATAAGGTACGCAAAACATAGGTTGTAAATTAAAGGAATGATACATTAAAAATAAATCCTAGTAATTTCTACTTTGATATCAATGCAAAGTGCAGGTATTCAGAATCTTTAGAATTAATCTCTGAAATCTGCTTGTCAGTGAAAGATAAGAGAAAGAAAAAATTACAAAAAAGCCTGTGTTAATAAATGTTTCAAGGCAGATCAGAATGATCTGGGTATTGTTAACAGAAGGTTAAAAATGTGGAAGTTTATATGTTTCCAGACAACCTCGTCTTTTTACAATATTGACAGAAGCATGCACCCTAGCAGAGGATTGTGTTTTCTTACAATACAGTTTTGTGTCTTTGTATTCCCTAAGTGTTTGATAGAGAAAATAATAGCAGTGCCTACAAGGTACTGTGACTAGACTTCAAAAAAAGAAGCAAATACGAAAAAAACAACAACAATGTAGTGAGCTTATGTATTGACACATTTTGTTGGCATCTGGAGGCAAATCATGCCTGTAACTTTCTGAACACTAGTGATCTGTAAGACAGAAAAATAAACTGAGGTACATGAAACCATTCCAAAAGTGATTGCAAAAGTCAAGCAACAGAACATATAGAACTGTAAAACAATGGCAGAACATACAATACATCTGTACTGTGTAAGTGAATTTCTTTTTCAGGTATAATTCACAAGTGAAAAATATTTATTTTATTTATTTTACCTCTAACTGGAGTTACCTGTTGAAAACAAAATATGTAGACCAATGAGTCCAAATCTTAAAGGTTTAACATGTGGCCTGCAACATGTAAAGTCACTAAAGTATTTTTCAGTAGTAAAATTCCACCATTTCTAACACTTTTAACAAAACGAAGGAAGAGGGAATTGGATATTTTGGGGCACATGTTGAAAAAAAATTTTACAACCAAGTGAAACAAAATTTCAGGTATACTTTTAGTATAGAACCCCTACTGAGAAAAAGTATATTTTTGGATGCAAAATAATCAGAATTTTTGTGTTAGAATGATTTGCTAATGTACAGGGGGGTTTTGGTTTGTTTTTTTTGGGTTTTGTCTGTTTGTTTTTTTGTTGTTGTTTTTTAAACAAACATTTATTTTCCGTGGGAGAAAACAAAGAATTTTTAGAATTATTTTGAGTTCTGAAATATTTTGCATACCAAAAATCTTATTTTTTCTGATCTGTCTGGATTGAACACTACTAAAAGTTGTTCCTTACTATAAAAAATATTAAAAGCAAGCATATTGATTTAAGCACTATGGTTGGAAGATGCAGAAATTCTAAAAAGTTAAAAATAAAACAATTTCTCAAGCATGTACAGAAACATAGTCCTACGTGCAATTGGTACTGCATATTGTAGTGCATTAGAATTGTATTGTCTAATGACGGACTCAATTTTTTGCTATGCTTATTTTGCCCTTAACAAGCAGCTGAGTATTGTATTCTGTGAAGAGAAAACAAAGCATAAAGTACTTACCATTAAGTACTTTTCAATCTAACTGGAAATATCTAACCAAATAAAACTCACTTAGAAACTGGAATGTGTTTGACTAGTCAAGAAGCCAGAATGAAGGAAGTCTGACAAATTTAAATCCAAAGCAATAAACTACACTTAAGAAGAGTTAAAATTCCATGGAGTGAACATGGAATGTAGAAACTAGTAAAAAAATACTACTGAAAAATATCTGAACTTATGCCCAGCATCACTGGATATTAAAAATTAAAGGTGGTTTGAAACTTTATAGAAATTCAAGAAGGATCAATTTATCTTATATTATCTCCTTAGTTTATTGCTGAGAATTTTCAGTTTATAAAGCCTACTAAAATACATTTCAGGTAGGATAAATTTTGATTTAACCCCAGTCAGTAACTAAGTGCCACATGCTCACTCCTCACATCCCATCTTTCCCCCTGCCTCTGGGGCCTAGGGGGGATGAGGAAGGGAATCAGAAAAAAGGCAAAAGACATGGGTTGAAAGAAGAAGAGTTTAATAATTGAAATATAACAAAACACAATAGTAATTATTAAATCATCATCATCATCATCAAAGAGAGAGAGGCAGAGAGGAATAAAACCCAAGAGAACGAGGTGACACACAATGCAGTTGCTCACCGCTAGTTGACAGATGCACAACCTGTACGCAAGCAGTGATCAGCACCACCTGGCCAACTCACCCTGTTTAATATTCTGAACATGATGTTCTATGGTATAGAATAGGCTTTTAGCCAGTTCAAGTCAGCTGTCCTGGCCATGCTTCCAGAACAGAATATCTGATAAAATACCGTGCTCCACCTTGGAACGTCAGCATTGCAAGAAGCAGCATAGATTTGCCACACTTATTAGAAGTCACCAAATAATGAAAACCTATTATGAAAAAAATACATTTTCTAATAAAATAAAAGTATTGAAAAAAATTATCTTACCTATTCTTGTAGCAAAGGAGCTAAAAGATATTACTTATTTTGTGGTATACAACATTGTTTGAGCATTGCACCAAAACTGGCCTACTATTTTCTATCCCTAGAACATAATAGCTTTGTCAAAAGGTGATCTAAATGTTTGAAAGGTCTAGCATCTCATTTTCCTAGAAACAA
Organism: Myiotriccus ornatus; assembly: GCA_036023395.1. NCBI lineage: Eukaryota > Metazoa > Chordata > Aves > Passeriformes > Tyrannidae > Myiotriccus > Myiotriccus ornatus. The sequence goes on along the minus strand of JAYRBT010000001.1, from coordinate 71,287,944 downwards.
ACATCAATTGAGCTTAGGCATTTTTTCAAAATTTTAGTAACTGCAGTATGTATGCTTGGATGTACAAGAGTGAGCTTTGAAAAGCTACTGCATAATCATGGCAAGGAAGTCATGCTTATACATGGGTGTATCAAACTTCTTATGGAGTAAAATGTTCTGTAAAATTTCTGATTGAAGTTAAATGTTCAGTTTCATATCCTTGTTGCTTCTTGTGAGCTTCTTGTCTTCATAGAAGGATAAAACTATTATTAAACCAACAACTGTCAGATCATGAAAAATTATTATTATTTAAAAAAATGTTTAGCAAAATTTTCATAATTATTTCTTGCAAGTAATTGTGATTAATTATAAAAGTTATGGTAAAACTGAATGAATAGCTATTAAGGCACAGAGCCATTGCACACTGAATTGGAAATCAGTAGGCCTATGCGATATTCCTGGTTCTGTCTCTTGTTCCCAAGGAACTTCACATCTCTATACCTCATTTTCTCTGCAATGGGGATAATTACAGCCTTTCTGTAAACTGCTGTGTGGTTTGCTCTGCACATGAAAAGTGTTATGTGAGCAGTGTAATTCTAACTTCTATTGTTAGAATATGTTTTTCTGTTATCTACCCTGCAGCTGTTGTAGTTATGCTATTTATGTGGTTTTTTGACTAATCAAGTGCTTTTTCCTCTTCTGTTGTATTTTTAAAGGTAAATTTAATGATTCTTTTGTCATTACTGTAATTGTTTATATCATACAAATCAACCTATTTCATCTCTGTTTTGTAAAGTATATACAAATATACATACATATGCAGATATATACTTTTATCCCTATGCATGTACACATATTTATACACAAATATATTATGAATACTTGCATGAAAGCCACATACAATGTTTTGAGGATATTACGTAGGAGTACTACTTTCTCTGCATTTATTTTCCATTATAATGCCCTATTACTATAGTCTTACTCATATTTAGTACTATTTCACCATTAATCTTATCAGACACTCATATAACATTTTGAAAATGTTCTACATTTTTATCAAGGGTAGAGTCATCTAAGTGACACTTTCAGCTATTATCAAAATGATGTGTTAACACATTATTTCCACTGCTTTCTGGAAATTCAAGTCAAGAAAAACCAAATGGGATCATCACTTCAAAATAGTTGAGCAATCATGTGTTTTGGTTTTTTTTCCCTCTAACTTGCTGTGACTGTTTAGTTCAACTAAAATTCACCAAAGTGGTAAGAAAGAATCTGTCAGTTTCTTCAAGCGCCCCCAGAGTTTTTTTCAAAGCAGGAACAAAGTGCTTCATTGTTTTTTACCAAACTGCAAATATAATAAGAAACAAACTTGTAATTGTTCATTTCATTTCACTTCAGAAAAATGCCATATCAGAAATGAATCTCAGATTAGCTCCATTACAGTGTGTTTAGGCAGAGAGAGAACATCACAGCTGTTTTGTTTTGCTGTGGCTTTTTTTCTGTTATTGTTTTCACTTTCTCATCTCTAAATTGTTTTAGCTATTGAGAAGTGACATAAATTTTAAGTAACCAGTTGACTTAGTCAAATGACTGTGGTGAATTTTATTTTTTTCCCCAGTGATTTTAACAAATGACTGTGTGAATAAAGCAATCTTCTTTTTTTTTTTTTTTTTCCCTTTTAAATGGCGAAATACAGCTAAAGTTTCTATTAAATTTTTTTACCAAAAGATTGGGGATCTAAGTTCACAATGCCTCCAACGTTGCAATGACCTCCTATTGCAAAATTGATAATGTTGCTAAGTCTCCAGCAACCATTCCCATATTTGCACACAGATGTTTTAGAAGCCATCTGGTCATCTGTTTACTTGCTGGGAAATTGATGTAGTACTAATAAAATTCCTGTTGATTTCATGCAGAGATTTGTCTAGAGATTTGTACAAATGTTCCCCAATGAATTTTCCCCTCTATACCCAGCCCAGACTTCTCTATGGGCTTTGAAGAGATGCAGATCATTCTACTTTATAATTTCAAACCACCCATACTGAAAAGAGTATCACAACACTATCAAGGTTCATGACCTCAAAAATATATTGCCTTTATTTTATTTTTCATCCACTCAATTATGTTAAACTTTCCACTTTGTCTAATTTCTCCAAGGATTTAAAACTTTTGCCTCCTCTGCAAAAAGCTGCCTTCCACAGAGGCGCAGAGGGCCCACCATTACAGAGTTCCTTCTTGGGACTCATACTCTCACTACAGCTCCCTATATAGGAATTTTTCCCCTCAATTGGAGCCTCTTAATTTTGGATTTACAATTGCTTAGAGGGAGGAGTTTGGGTCTTCCTCATAACTCCTCTCAGCAAAACGCTTGTGTCTCATTTAAACTGAGACAGATTCTTATCCCTGAATAGAAGAGATACAGATTTGATGGATGGACTGGTAGATGGATAAGGAAGTGGGTTGGAAGGCTGCATCCAAAGAGCCATTAGGATCAATGTCTCTATGTCCAAAGGAAGATAAATATTGAGTGGAGTCCTTTAAGTGTCTGTACTGGGATCAATAACAGTAATACAGGTGCTGCACCTGGGTCAGGGTAGTCACCAGTATCAATACAGGCTGAGGGATGAATGGATTGAAAGCAGCCCTGCAGAGAAGGATTAAGGGATGTTGGTAGACAAAAAATTGAACATGGATTGGCAATGTGTGCTTGCAATCCGGAAAGCCAATCATATCCTGTGATGCATAAAAAGCAGCATTGCCAGAAGGTTGAATGAGGTGATTCTCCCTCCACTACTTTGCTCTCAAGAGACCTGACCTGTATCATCCAGTTTTGAGGCCCGCAGTACAGGAAAGATATGGACCCTTAAAAGCAAGTCTAGAGGAGGACTTCCGTTCTGAAACATCTCTCTTATGAGGAAAGACTGAGAGAGTTGGAGCTGTTAAGCCTGGAGGAGAGAAGGTTCTGGGGAGATCTTAATGCAGCTTTTCCTTAAAAGGGCTTATAAGAAAGATTTTTTCACTTGGGTCTGTAGTGCCAGAACAAGGTTTAATGGCTTTAAACTGAAAGAGGTTTAAATTAAAATTTGTTATGACAAGGGTGGAGAGACACTGGAACAGGTTCCCACATAAATTGTGGATGTCCCATCACTGGAATTTTTCAAACTCAGGTTTAATGGGCTTTGAGCAAACTGACCTAGTACAGGATTTCCCTGACCATTTCAGGGCGTTTGGACTAGATGATCTTTAAAGGTCCTTTCCAAATCATTCCATAATTCACTCTAAGGTGAAAAATTGCCTTTACCCATTTGCACTCTTGTCTTCAGATTGTTTGCACTGTCAGATGGTTTGCATTTTTTGGTTTCCCAACAGGATAGAGTCAGATACACTGATGAGGCAAACTGAGCCAGAAATTCAACAAACTAAACAAAACAGTAGTGTGCCAGGCCAAAACATTTACAATAGGACAAAAAGACCAAACAATTTGCATTGTTTTATATCTATGTATACATGAATATCTAGTTTGTACATATAGTATATAAGGTATATGTAGTTATATACTATATACACAGAGATTATAGCATAGTTACCATATGTTATAATACAGTACTTAATAATGTTGACTTTTTCTGCGTGTGTGTAGTAGTGAGTGCTCCAGCAGTAGACAGCCCTGGAAACTAAGCAATTTGATAAATTCTCTCAAGACCATTATACCTCATTATAAGCACCTTTGATCTTCTTCTTTCTAATCTGAATATGTTTCTTAGGTATGTGATACTTAGATCTGAAGTACGCACCTTTTAAATGATTGACTCCAAGGTGAAATTTCTGAACTAAAGTCATACAGTTTTAAAAATAAGATGACCACACAATAGTAAATTTTGCATGTATTATTTCAAAGGCAGTGGTGGGTTGAAAGGAAGAATCCTGCATTTGGCTGTGCCTGAGTGATGAAAATTTACTTCCTCAAAATATGAGGCACATCAATGTGACTATAATTAAAATTAATATTTTTATGTGGAGTTGCAACACGTTACTTATGGAATTAAACAAAATGCAGAAAATTAAATGGGTTGAGCTTCAGTTTCGGAGGCCAAGGCCAAATTCAGCCTACCTAATATTAGGCACTTAAATTTTAGTTGCTCAAATACATGTGTCAGAGCTGTTTGCGATAGCTTCGTATCTGAGACCAGCTTGAGGCTAAACTGATTTTTGTTCTTCCGTATGTTGCTTCCATTAATAACAGAAAAGATAATTTCTCACTTTGGATACTGGAATAAATCTAAGAAACTTCCAAAGTCACCATGTAGTTTGTCTCGTTAAATGTAATCAAAGGACATATTTACGAATGAGACAGGAAAGGACTTTTTTTCAGTGTGTTCAACCTTAAATGTGAATTTCAACACTATTTAAAATTATTGAAAAAGTTAAGGCACAGAAAAGACTAATAAATTCAAATTGAATTGCATTACCAATTGTAGACTGCAGTATATCATGACTGAATTAATTAAGAATATGAAGTCACCTATTTAATGAACTTTAAAAACCTACAATCACCTTTCATCTCCCAGGCTAATTGAAACCAGATGTATTTATGGGGCTCTGTTGTAAGCTGTAATTCAAAAATGTAAAGTAGAGTTGTAAATATCTTATTTTAACACTGTGCTGCCACCAGCGTAGTCAGCAATAATTGCTTGTGGGAATTTGTTATGTCTACTAGGTCTTATACTGCTTGGAAAACAATTTAATATACATATATTTTATATACATATATACACACACTCTATAGAGTCTTATATGATAAGGAATTTAAATTGAGGGCATTTTTCATTTAGAAATCAGATTGGAGAGTACCCAGGAACAGAAAATGTCTAGGTGATGAATAACAAGGAAGTTATGCCTACATTAATCTGATCCTTGCTATCCTTGCATACGTTATAGAATAGCACTGTGTAAGAAAACATGGAAATAAACCCAGTGCAAAACATGATTCTTGGAAAGGTCAGGGATGTTTAAAAATGGATCAGCATTTTCTTAATAATGTTGTCCTCATTCAAATTAAGGCCAAAACTGAGTTTAATATTGTACTACTTAAGGTATTTCCTAATGTTAATTATATGGAAAATCTCTATAGCAAGCTCTGTTCCACAATTTTTATTATATGTTCCTCCTAACTACCTTTCTAATACATATATGTTTCTCATTATTTACCAAGGGCTTAGGGGGAAAAAACTTTCAAATAATCTCCTAGAGGAAGCATTTCTTACTCACACTTCCTGCACAACCATTTTATCTTAAACAGATAAGGTATGTTAAATCATAGTTCTGGTGTCAGAGTGAAGGAAATTGTATAGCAGACCCAAAACACTCAGTGGAAATTAACAGGTGCAGTAGTATTTCAGAAAAGACATAGAGGACTCAAGACAGTAAAAATTAGGGTTAAAATATCCAGAATAGCGGAAATGGTAGCTGGTGAAACCAAAATATTACTAGAAATGAACCTGAGTATCTAGAATAGCTGGATATTGGAGCACTGATAATCTTGGGAGCTCAGAGTCTAAAGATCAAAACTGCTTGAAAGTGTGGAAACTGAAGCAGAAAAAGCAGCTGAGAGAAGATCAAACAGATAGAGTTGCTGAAAGAAGATGATCAAAGATTCCTGTAGTACTGCAAATGCAGTGGAAGATGATTGTGCTGCGGAGAGTTGTCATGGATATATTTTCTTAGAATGTATGAATAAAATGGACTTTTAGATATATTTTCAGATATAGATTAATAATTCATTTACAAACCAACCACAAGGAATATTCCTAATTGCTCGGGGCATGATGATGCACAGCTAGTAACTCTGTCTTAAACTGATTGTTGGGGATTTGCCCAGCAACAGCTGGTAGAAAGATTGCTGTCACCTTTTTCTTTCCCAACTCTGATGTTCTTGACCGAGAAGGTATTTTATTTAATCAACCAACATAATGCTTCCTAAATAATCCAACTTGATTAACAGCACCACTGTGACTAATTTAAATTATAAAGCATGGATCAAGGCATCTTTAAGAAAACCAAGACTCAACCCAAGAACCAAGGAAGTACAGTGATAACTTTACATTTATTATTGTTAGCATTTATTTGTCAGGATTTGAAGAAGTCAAGAAACGAAGACCATGGTCACTGATGTCTGTCAGGACTCTGAGGTGTTGACCACTACCTTCTGGATGTGACCGTCCAACCAATTCTTGTCCACCTAACAGTCCACTTATCGATCCCCTCTCTCTCCAATTTAGGGAGAAAGATGTTGTGGAGGACTCTGTCAAAGGCTTTACAGAAGTCCAGATAAATCTGTAGCCCTGCCTTTGTCCACTGATGTAGTCATTCCATCACAGAAGGGCACTGACAATTTTTTTCATATTTTTGGGTGTAATCTTAGCTAAGTAACTATATTCCTTCCTCACACTGTCTTTAATATATTGAATGGAATTCTGAGATCAAAGAAATTGATGCAGGCCATAAAACTGGTTCAACAATTTAATGAAACTTTAAACAGTTCTAAGACATCTGTAGAAAGTAGTTTTAAAGAGAAGCATTGATTAAGGACACCTTACATTGCTAGGACTGGGATTACCTTCTAACACTTATACACTGGCATATAACATAGCAGTCCCCAGGAAACCCCATAGTCTAAGCGGGAAGACAATGAAAATCTGCAGAATTTGGTGGCCTAGACATAGATATGCAGAGTTACCTGAGATGCTCTGTGTTTTAACAAAATATCTGTAGTGGGCTGGCACAATATGACATTGTGTGTCCAAGGGATACAACTGCTTCAGGATATACTCCACAGGGCTCAAAATGGTGTTAGCTGCCTGTGTCTACGGAATCAAATCCCACACACTGGCAACACTGCCATCAAAGAGTCTAGAGAGCTATTCAGCACAACAAATATAGGAGTTCATACTAATTGAAAGTGATTTGAACAGATGTCATGATCTCACAGAATATAATTCAATCATCTAAATATGGGCACTTGGTGCTATTTGAGCACTATAGGGAAACTTCCCTGACTGCTGATCCAGAATGATCTGGATTTCCATGTTTTATTCGCCGGTCCTGAGAGGATGTCTCAGATAGCCACGGACTTCCCACACAATGTTGTCAAGATGTAGTCATGAAAGGAGGCTTTATTGGTTAAAACACATTAAAAATCAAGTTATTTTAAAGAATAATGGAAACAGAACTGAAGGACTCTTTGTAAGGCAATGTCACAATGCATTCCTT
>JAYRBT010000001.1:71258916-71277516 GCA_036023395.1 Myiotriccus ornatus | reverse complement strand
TTAATAAGGAAGAAATACTACTGTTCATGTAACTAATGGAACTATGCATAGAAGTTTTCTGTCTCTTTAGTCTTGCTTTTATTCCTCTTTCCATTGAAAATTAGATAAACTTAGTCATAGTATTTTTGTTATGTGTCTGGCTGGCTTTGTGTTTTCTCCTAGCAATTTATTCAGTCATTGGTAGCTGTGAAATTTGACAGAAGGATATAACTTCTGAGCCTGCACCTATACTGATTTTGTTAGGAGAAAATCCTATCTCTTGGAAATTATCCATTTCAGGGGAATTTCTGATTGCAGTCTCAGGGTTTACTATATACTTAACTTGTGGCATCCCCTCATGTCAGTTGAGTAAGGAGAAGAGAGAAAGGAGTGGGCAGTATACTGGCATCTTGATTTTTACCTGCTGATGCGCAGCATTTTTTATCCCTTTCTCATATATGTTACTCCAGAGGTGCTACCAACATCGCTGAAGGGCTTGGATTTGGCCAGCAGAGAATCCATCTTGGAGCCATCTGGAACCATCTGTTATGGACATGGGGAAAGCTACTGGCATCTTCTCACAGAAGACACCCTTGCAGTCCAGCTGTTACTAAAACTTTGCCATATAAACCCAATATATATATATATTGTTACCCTAAATGCTAATGCACTGCAGATTCACACCTCTAGTTTCAGTGAGAGTGTTCTTATTCTTTGTCAGCTCTGTAGAGCTATGCTGCTGATAGGAGGGCTGCATGTGTCCTGCAGTTAGAATAAAATGTTGCTATTTCCATTATATGCACAAACTTCCATTTTCAGTAGCGAAAACTACATGAGCCATTTCATCATCATCTGGATCTCTTCTCTTCCCCAACTTTTTGCAATAAATATGTGTTATGCTTCTCATATACAATTCACAGTGACTAGGTCTCAAATTTACAATACCTTACTACTGAGTAACTATCAGCCTATTCCTGACAGAACACAACAACAACTGCAATAATAACAATAATAGAATGATTAAACTGTATCCCTGTATAAGCAATACCATTCCTTAGATGAACATAGGCCAGAGTTTCACCAGAAAAGGATACCTTTTATTTCAGTGTTCTATGAGTATAAAGCTGTGACCTAGAAGAATATATGATCCAGACCTTTGGGACATCTGTAGGTGAGGTTTTGCTCGCTTTTTCTCTTGTGACTGGAAATTAGGAAGGATCTGGAAGATAAAATCCTGGGGAAAAGATAAAAATAGCCAAAAAAAGGATAGTTGTACACATAGAATATTCTGACTGATGCATGAAAATGTTTGTTCAGGTGCCTTGGATGGGTGTTAGGGACGCCATATGAGGAGCTGCTGCGGTCATTTGTTCTGTTCAGCCTGTAGAAGAAGAGACTGAGGGGAGACTTCATTGCAGTCTACAACTTCCTCATGAGGGGAAGAGGAGGGGCAGGTACTGATCTCTTCTCTGTGGTGATCAGTGAGAGAACCCGAGGGAATGGCCTGAAGTTGTGTCAGGGCAGGTTTAGGTTGGATATTAGAAAAAGGTTGCTCACCCAGAGGATGTTTGGGCACTGGAACAGGCTTTTCAGGGAAGGGGTCACAGCACCAAGCCTGACAGAGTTCAAGAAGCGTTTGGATGATAGTCTCAGGCACATGGTGTGACTCTTGGGGGTGGTCCTCTACGGGGCCAGGAGTTGGACTTGATGATCCTTGTGGGTCCCTTCTAACTCCACATATTCTATGATTCTGTGAGGTGTGGGTCCATTGTTACTCGCTCCAGCTCAGGGGTCCATGAGTAAATCCACCAGCTAGTAAATCCATCGCCTTACTGACATCAACTACAGTGTTGCTTTGGCCCCATCTCAATACAAGTGATACCCTCAGAGCAAGGCAAGTTGGCAGAGATGTGCAGTGCCCTCTTGCCAATCAGCTGGGCTTGACAGAGAGACTGCAGGGAGCTGTGTGGACCTCCCAGTGCCACTGCTGGGAGGTTGAGAATGCCATAATTCCTCAAGCCAATGAAGTGGTCCTAATGGGAAGAACTCTCTCTAGTTCTGGGACAGAAAGAAAGTAGATACACCATCTTTATTTTTTATTTCACATGCAGCATGACTGGCACTCTGGCTCCTGTGGAGGCAATATATTAAATTAATTTTCCCAAGTTAGATCTGTTTAGCCCATGACAATAATTGGGAAGTGTTCTCACTGTCCTTACCTTGACCCACAAGATTTTTATCATGTTTTCTCCCCATGTCTTGTTGAGATAGAGGAGTGATAGAGTAGCTTGGTATGCACCTGGCTGCTAGCCAAGGTCAACCCACACAAATAGAAATAGTACTGTAAAATGAAACAGGCGGTGCTATAGCCGAGATACTCATACTGTCACACAGCAGCGATTTCTTCGAACATGCTCTTGTCTAGTGCTGTGGACTGCATGCCTACTATAGGCCAGATGACATTGGATGCATTTCTTTTTGCATAGATTTATTTGAAAGCAATAGAGTTTGTCTACTCATAAACTATTCTGGGACATAAGTAAAGTATGTGTATAAATTCATAAGACTTAAAAAGTGCATTTCTGATTCAAGTTAAAACAATCGTACAGATTCCTCCAGCAGTTTATGTCTGACTTTTTCCATCATTAGTGTAAAAGCTTGTGTAGATTCCTGATATGATAAGCAATTGAGGGCACCACTAGAGAGCTGGTCATTGATTCCCATCTACTTATACAAAAGTTGTGGGAAATGAACCTCCACCTAGGTTAAATAACTATCAAAATGCATACATTACTTCAAAATTGCTTCAAAGCAATTGCTTTCCTTAAATAAAGTTGATATATTTTTTTGGCAAATGTGTACTGCAGTCTTAATCCAGAACCGACTTCTGCCTTTACCAGAATAAAAATGCTTCAGAAGCACAAATATGAGCTGGTTTGAATTAAAAATTATAACAAAAATATTACTGAAGTTTTTATTAAAAATAAATATAACTCATTTTTCCTGAGATGAAGTACCTAAATTTTTATGTATTTAAATCTTTTAATCTATTATTTCTGTATATTGCAGGATTCTAAGAAACATCTAAATGAAACTGACTTTTTTTTTGCACTTAGATTTATGTCTTTAAATTTAGAAGCCTGATAAATTAATAGTACTCCAGGCTCACTTTACAGGGAGAAGAAACAAATAAAAAATCTCCAGAGGGACACTCCATCCAAAATCCAAATTGCTTTCTGGAGATGCTTCACTCTTTTTATTGATTACATGAAGAGCCTTGACACTTCTCTAATGCTAGGAAGGATGAATCTGAAGCACCATAACTAGTGGTCTTCTTTTAACTGAATTAGCTATGCTTTCTGTTTTTTCTTCATTTCCTATCTTGCCTTTTTTCATTACTATTTTCTTCCTTTCACATTGTGCAGTTACTGTGCATGCACATGAAGAATGGCTAGTATGTTTTATTGACTAGGCAGATTTGCTAGAAATCATAGAATCATAGAACAATTTGAGTTGAAAGGGACCTTAAAGATGATCTAGTTCTAACCCTCACTACATTTCACTAGATCAGATTGCTCAGAGCCCCCTCCAGCCTGGTCTTAAACACTTCCAGGGATGGGGCATTCACAACTTCTCTGTCCTCATCCCTCACCACCCTCACAATGAAGAATTTCTTCCTAATATTTAATTAAACCTATCCTCTTTCAGTTTGAAGCCATTTCCCTTTGTCCTGTCACTACATTCCCTTGTAAATAGTCTCTCTCCATATTTCTTGTAGGCTGCCTTCAGATATGGGAAATCCACGATTAGGGCACACCGAAGCCTTCTCATTTCCAGGCTGAATAATCCCAATTCTCTTAACCTTTCCTTGTTAAGGAGGTGCTCCAACCTTCTAATCATCTTGATGGCAAACCCTCCACCTCTCTTTTCTCACCTATTCCTTCTCAACAGCCATTGGTAGTCACAATTCAGTCACGGGATTCATCCCAACAAGTTTCAGTAATGGCAACAAAGTCATAACTTTCTAGCAGCGTGGTGTCTTTTAACTCCTCCTGTGTGTTGCTCATGCTATATGCATAGGTGAAAAGGTACCTCAGCTGGGCTTTTGGCCATGTCACCTTCTTAGAGGAATACCTCTTAATTCCTTTGAGATATTTCCCTGGTGTTTCCTTGTTGGCTTCTGTTACCAGACGAGTCTGTGGCTCGTTCCTTTAAGATCACAAAGGTGCTCCGGCGTGGCCAGCACATTTCAGAGTCACTGGCAGAAGGCCCTCAGTAGCATTCTATCCCTCTAATCTTTGCATATCATCCCACAGTTTGCCAGGCACAAGCCCGATATTTGACCCCTCCCCATCACATCTAGTTTAAAGCTCTGCCGATGAGCCCCGCTGGTTCCTGAGCAAAGACCTTCCCCCCCTCACTGAGAAAAGTGAGTACTGTCTGATGACAGCATGCCTGGTGCTGCATAGACCATTCCATTCTCAAAACCCCAAAATTTTGGCCATGACACCAGCTATATGTATTAATAGACTCAGGCCGTCTGTTTCTTCTCAAGTTGCTGCCTTCAACTGGAACTATCAAGGAGAATACAGCTTGTGCCCCAGAATCCATTATTAACCATTCTAAGGCCCTCAAATCCTTTTGGATCACCCTTGGAGTAGCTGTTGCCACTTCATCACCCCCTGCATGGAACATCTGTAATGGGTAGTAGTTTGAGGGCTGCACCAGGCTAGGAAGTTTTCTGATGACATCAAATCTCATGATTTGATCGTTTGATACTTGCAATCAAGCAAATAAATACAGAGAAGTAAGTTCTGTGGTTATCTGAAATAGTTTTCTCTGTTCTTTGACTACTGATAATATACTTGTCTTTTTTGTAGTCTTTTTACCTTAAAATCTTTCTTGGAGCATATTGCCAAAGAAGTAGGTTTTCCCCCATTTGCTTAGTATGTGAAAAGATATGGCACATCATTTATCACATATTTTATTTTGCAGTCTGTTATTTTATATATCTGGTAAGGGTTCATGATCCCCTAATACTGTTTTTTTTTAGAGAAATTCACCCTTTGCAATAATATGAGAAAAATTTTATAATAGGCCATACCATCTATTTATTTAGAATACATAGAACCCTCAAAAGCAGCAACAGATTCAGTCCTTGTGGGCTTTCAACTTTGATTTTGTTGATCATAGGCTTCAGCTACTATGTTAGCACTTTACCTCAAACTTTACTCCCAGCCTTTCTAGTCAGAATCAAGTATTGTAACAGATACCTACACAATGGTGTAGTGGTTTAGACACTTTTAAGTGCCTCACTTAAATAGCACTGGAGCAATTCATTATCCTAAAGCTTTTATTTTGAAACATCCCATGTAGAATAAAGTATTCTTGTCTTGAAACAGGCTAGTGAGAGACACATGATCACTGAGAATTTAAAAGTTAAATTTAGCTACCTAAACATAGTGACAGTTAAGGAAAAACATGATGACAGTTCACATCTGAATAATTAGTTATGGTTAGAGTATTCACATAGCTGGCATCCCAAAATCTGGGATGATTCAGAGTCCCATCTTCAAAAAGTGGATGAACCCCTGGACTAACTGATATTCTAATACAGTAGTTCTCATTTTATTTAAATCCTCATGAAGTGGGAAAGCAAATCTTGGCTTCAGGAAGCCTCTGACCATCTCACTAATTCTACTTAGTCTTACCAAAGTCTCTAGTGCCTACTCCCTTATCTGTTGAAGTCCTTCACATTAATTTATTTTGTTAGTTTATTGTATAAAATTAATTACATTACAGTTTTTACTATGCTGTGGTACAGCATCATAAATACTTATCATATATATGATAAAAAGTTTTGAGCATAAGAAATAAAAAAAAACCAAACAGAGGACTGTTGGATAAGGCTCAGACAAATCTTTGCAGCAGTGTAGATGTGAAAGAGAATGAAATGAGGATCAGAAAATAGTTTGGAGAGCAAATAAGAGGAAATTCATGAGAATATTGATCATGCAGACTGAAAACTAAAAAAAGAAGGGGAATGGAAATCAATGAAAAAGCAATGATGTTTCTAGAATGGAGGTTATGGGTAAGAAGGGGGAAAAAAATGCTAAAACCCAAGCAGTTCTTTACACCATATGCATTTTCTGTGCCTTTTATATGTGACAAAAAAATGGCACCACAGATTTGGCAAGAAATAAATTAAAGATAAGGATAGTCACAGATAGAGGTTGGAAGGGACCTCTGGAGGTCACCTTGTCTGGCTCCATGTTCAACAGGTTTATTTAGAGCAGGTTGCCCATCGTCAGTTATGCATCATGTTTAAACTTGCTGAGGATACACTCTTCCCATTATCCAGATCACTAATGAGGCTGCTAAATAGGACTGGAGCCAGCATTCATACCTGGGGCACATGTTTATGTACTGGCCTTCAACTAGGTTTTGTTCTACTGATCAACACACTCTTTTCCCAGCCCTCCAGCCAGTTTACAACCCACTTGCTGATCCAACTTATACAACTGTTTGTCTCTGAGAATCTTATGAGACAGTCACCAAGGCTTTACTGAACTCCAACTAGACAGTATCAACTGCTTTCCCCTCTTCTACCATGCCAATCATTTCATCATAGAAGATGATCAAGCTTATCAAGGATGTTTTCCCCATCATGAAGCCATGATGACTATTCTTCTTTATTTTAATTTCCTTAATATTTTTATTCCTATCATTCAGTGTCCATCTTGCTTTCACTATCTTTGAGGCACAGTACAAGATAAAATTTCTTTAGTGTTTGAGTTGTTATTACCTTCATGACATTTAAATCTTTGCTATATGCTATATTATCAGGATAGCCATGAGATATGAAGTGATTATGAAGATTAATTAATAATACTATAAAAGTACTTTAATTTGAAAGTTTTAAAATGTCCATTACTTCTTATATTTATAAGTTCTGTTTCATTTTTAAGAAGACAAAAAATATGTTATGAAGATATCCCTACTTATATGTAAAAGTGTACAGATTTTATGGCAGAGTATTTTTTACAGTGGATGGAAGCAGATGTCTGTTTGACACATAGTTTTTCTAAATTTAACAATGGCAAGCATTGTGCAAGACAACTTCATAATTTTATTTGTGATTCCAGAAAAAAAAAATTGTTCTACTAATCTCCCTGGCTCCTATATTTTGGTTTGATCAAGTGTAGGAATTCCACTTGAAATAGTCACTTTAACAAATATTAACTGGAGTCTTTGGATCATAGAATATACTGAGTTGAAAGAGACCTATGAGGATCATTGAGTCAAACACCTGACTCCACACAGCACAACCTAAAAGTCAAAACGTGCCCTGAGGAGCACCTCAAAGATGGTCAGAGGACTGGAGCACCTCTCCTATGAAGACAGGATGAGAGAGCTCGGAGTGTTGAGCCTGGAAAGAGAAGGATCTAGGGAGACTTAATAGTCTAAAATAAAACAGAAGAAAATTTTAAACCCCAGAAAAAATATTTTTTCAGTATTTTCAAATGTTTTGCAAACATTCTAATGACAAACATATGGATATGAGCATAAATCAAATCTTGCAATTACTATAAATTGTAATAAATTATATAATTTATAAATTATTATAAATTATAGTCTTAACTAATCAAAAAGTCCCTTAATTTTGATAAAATTCCTTAACAATGGAATAAGATTATGTGATTCATTTGGGGGGTTGTTCTTGATTTTATTTTTCATCAACATCTGTCTCCTTCCCTCTCCTTCATTATAAACATTGTCTCTAATTATCAACATTGTGTTCAGCACAAATCCAAAACATAGCCCCATAATAGCCACCATGAAGAAAATTAACTCCATCCCAGCCAAAACCAGCAAAGACACCTTTCCAACATGTGGAAGATGTAGGTTCAATCTTTCTCAAGATGAGAAAAAATCTAGGATCCAATTCATTCCCTTCCGTAGATCTGTGGTCTAGAAAGTAGTCACAAGCTTGGCTGTAGCCCTAAGCACATCTATCACCTCTCTCCCCAGACCAGTCGTGTGAGACTACAGTTAGATATTCAGGGAGCTTTCATGCTGAATAAGAAAATATTCAATGACATTAAAGACCTATAGTTTTGAAAAGAAGACAAACCAAATCACTATTTTGGACTCAATCAGCTAAAACCCACCCTAGACTGGATGGTGTTTAAGCAGTCTTCAACCTCAAATTATGAAATGATTGAATTACTTAATGTCAGAAATAGTGGAAGCTGGCCAAGTTGAAAACTATGATGACTAGCTTTGTTCCACCTTCAACATCTCATTACAGCATGAGAAATGAAACTGCCGTATTATTCCCTGTCACAGATGGTATGCACATGTTGAAATCACTATTTACTAAAGTAAAATCACTCCTTTTATCCATACTTTCCCTTTATCATAAGGAAAGAGGCAGATTGATAAATTTTAAAAGAAAATCATAGCATCATGAATCCACCACCTCTCTGGGCAGGCCGTTCCAAAATCGACTAAGCCTTCTTGCCCTTCCTAAATGGTTATATTCATAAAAGAAGATTCATACTTAGAGATAATTTTTTAAAAAAATGTTTCTTAGAACAAAGCAGAAAAAAAAAGAGTTGTCTTTTTTAAGGTAATCCCAGTTTGAAAATAGTTGAAAGTGGCTGTCATACTGCACAAAGCACAGGAATACTGCTGAATACTTAGAGAGAAACCATGTAATTTCCTGAAAATAGGTCTTAAAGGATGTGCTGTCAGTCAATGTTCCAGTTTCTTCATTTTACAAAAATTCAGATTATGACTCATATTCCTGTCTAAAGAAGAGTAAGCTCTTACCAGATTCCTCATTCCTCCTACCTTCAAAAAATATGGGGGATATTCTGTAAAAAGAGAGTAAAGGATGTTTGCAAATCAGGAATATTTATATATGCTCGTGAACTCCTTCCCTCAGTCAGTTCCTCTCTTTTTCTTATTTTCTCAGCTGTTATTGCATAATTTAACTCTAACTTAATAGGAGTTTACCCCAACTGTAGACTGAAAGTTTGTCTTACAGAAACTGGTATCTTAGGCAAACACACTGAAAGGCAATTTCCAGTCAATTTGCTCATGCAGTAGCATTCATCACACCAGGTGTGCCCTGGGGCTGGATTCTTGCAACCTCCCTTTATCCATAGACCAGTTTAGTATCTATTCAATCCTTTTAACCTAAACTTAAGAGAGAAGAACAGTTGGTGGAATCAAGGGCTTCTAGAGACAGAATTGTTATATCTGAAGGTAGACCAAATGCTGGAGAAGGGAATTCACCTTCACCAATTCTGAAACTCTGAAATGTGGATGTGTAATCCAAGTTATCAAATTTTCATTGTTGCTAGTGGAATGAAAAAGTGCAACCGAAGTGCATAAAAATAGGTGCCTACTATCACCTGAGGTACTGTGGCATATATGGATCCCCAAGTTTTTACTTAACAGAGTGCAGATTTCATTTAAGTGCTATGCCATACGGCTTAGTCCCATTCAGGTGTATTTTATAGCCTAGAGTATCACAAACTGCATAAGGCACTTAAGTGTAAGCAGCTGAATCCCTTCTGAGCAGACCAGCTGGTTTACACTCCAAGTCCTATTTTGACCTAGCACCAAAGATTCCTATATGTAGTTGTATTTCTAGATATAACATATAAATATGAATATATAAATCTCATACCCATAGCCTATGTATACATTACAGCTATTTTATGTAGAATATTATGTTACACTTAACATATAGTCAGAAAAATATAAATCTATAATGACATAGACAAAATAGGTAGATTTTAAAATGCATTTATCGAACACTGTGATTAAGATATTATACTTGGTTTACATACAAAGGTTTTGGTAGCATGGAGTGTAAGACCCCAGGTTCCAAGCTATGAGCTCATCAAAGGGGTTTTATTTTAAAAATATACAAGGCACCAAAAATATCCTCCCTTTGGATATTTCAAAAAGGATCTTCAGTTCTTTTAATACCTTGAGAGAGGGAGAGGGAGAAGACACTACATACAGTTTCTCAGGACCTCAAAAAACACACTTTTACTTGCAAACTTTAGAAAATAAGGGAACTTGGCAAAAATTTAAAGGGCAACATTCAACCAAAATGAAACATTCCAAAAAACACTGAATTAGCACATGCTAAGTCATACAATTTAGCAAAAGCAAACCCATACGGCGTTAAGTTACCCAAAATATCAAGAAAGGAGATTAGGAGAAAAAGCAGAGAAAGAGAGAATTACATCTACCACCTGGAGTCCCACGCAAGTCCAGCTTCCATGTGTCCAGATGGCAGGGTCCAGCCACATGGAAACCACATGTCTTTGGTCTTATCTGCTCTGGCCCCCTCTGGCTGCTCCCTGTCAAGCTGGACTTTTGGTGTTCCACTCAGTCTGGGGCTGGGTCAGGGGCTCTGAGGTGTGGTGTGAGGCAGTGCTCCCAGGGTGCCTTTGACTGACAGCTGGTCCAAGGAGGCTCCAAGGGGCTGAGACAGGGAACAGGGTATCACCTCAACTTCCTGAAATTCGACCTGTCCCTTCCCCACCACACACACACCTGAGTTGGTCCAAGCCACTGATTAATATAATAATCCAGCATCTCATAGTGGGGCTGCAGGGATAGCTTTATGAGAAGAGATCGGGAGTGATCTATTATGGAGTGATAAAGAGTCTTGGTAGACATTTGGCAGGTAGCAAAGGACCCTCCCCCACAATTTTTTTCAAATAAAATATTTATTTTATCTGAGATGAAACTCAAATCTTATTTACTATTATATGGATTAATATATGAAGTCAAATCTACATTCCTACATCCTTCTTAACGTGATTATAATAACTATAATAACTGTTCTATAATAACTTCTTTGTTGTTGGAAAAAAAAATCCCCAGATAAAGTAAAAATAAGTGTTCCTCCTTTAATAACTCATGGCAGGGGGAAGCGGGGAGGGATTGTTGGTTTTTTTTTTGGTTTGGTTTTTTTATACAGAATACTTTCCTGTAAATTTTAGAAATTACACACAGGCAACATGAGATTAGTATCTGAGCTTCACTGAAGGCCATGAGTTAGACAGCACCCTTTCTCATGAATTAATGCAAACCCTGCTTGTTATAAACAGGATGAAAACAATCAGCATAGCTGAAGCATAAAGCTGCTGGGTTAGAAGATAATAATAATAATAATAGTTTACAGCTGTATAGTTCTTTTATTCATGAAGATTGGTCTTATTTAAATGGAACTGTTATCTTAAATTGCAGAGGAGCTTTTAGTCTACTGTATTTTCAGATAGTTCTGGTTTCGAGACTGATGTTTTCTCCTCTCAAAGATGAGTGCCAGGATCAGTTGATTTCCAGACTGGTGCCAATGATGCTTCAGGGGTGCCTGTGCCTGTGCCAGTCCCGACTTGTCTCTGGCCTCAGCTCTGAACCCATCTCTATCCTACTCTGCTGACAAGCCATCACCAGCCTGACTTGGGCCTTGATTCACCCCTTTACTCAAATGCTGTGGGACTTTATCCCGGTCAGTGAAGCCATTACCTGTGCTGGGGTTCAGCTAGTCTTATTTCCCCCTCTTACAGCATTTGCTTTGCACCAGTTGACAAATAGAAAGAAAGAAATACGTATCTTTGTCATGGCTCAGGAAGAATCCAGTCAAAAAAAGAAATAAGGTAAGAGTTCATGTTGAAGAGTTTTTGATTTTTACAGAGCTGTGTACATGTTCTTTGCGGAAGTAGGACGCAAGAAGGTAGAAAAATGTTAAATAAATAAATATATAAATGCATATAATTTTCTAGGTAGATGTTAAATGTTAGTTGAAATGCTTCCAATATATTGTATTAAGTGTCATTCTCCCTGCAGTAAAATAAGGTGAACCCAGGTAAATAGATTATGTCCTCTGATACAACCCTTGAGACCAGGGTGGCTTATTAAGAAAGGAGCTTGAGAAGTTATAGAGGTAGATCAGTAATGCCCAAAAAATGCATTTGAGCAGACTAGCATTTAGAACAATATCAGTGTTACCGAGGAAGGAGCAACGCAGGTGCTTTTCTTCTTTCATGAAGAAAATCATGAAGAAATGTTCAAAGAGTGGAACAGTCTTGTCTCCAGGCTAGCATACTCAACTTCATGTGAAAAGGACTTAAAGGAAGTTTGAAGGACAAGCAAATATGGTGTCAGTATTCTCCACTGGAAAGTGGTAACATATGCCTTTGCGCTGGCAGTATTTGCCAGAAGACAGGAACATTTTTTGAGTTGGTTATTAAGCTTATGCATATTTATGTTCGAAACACCAGCAAGTTACATCAGCCACAACCAAAAGTGAATACCTTTTTGTAATACCTAAACATACTGACAGTAAATAACAGACATGCACTTTGTTATTGCCTAGTTTTAAGGTAATGACTTCATAGCAATAGCAGTAGAAACTTTGTTGGAAAAATAGATATAGGACACTATCTCTAGGACACTGGGTGAAAAATATATGATGGCAAGAATATTTCAGTTGCTGAAAAATATTTCTATTTGTAAAAATAAACTCAAGGATATACCATATGTCAGCAACGTTGAAATTCCTTTACTGATTAGGAAAAATGTAACACTAGTATCATTTTATGAGTTAGTCAATGAGAATTGCAACAGAAACTGTGACATACTGAATCTGAATGAAACCATCGATGCCATAGAGGAAGAAAACACAGATGTTGATGACCATCATGTGAAAATATAAATATAAACTAGGAAAGGTAAATTAGACTGGGTTTTTAAACAGTTCAGGAATGGAGCAGATTGATACCTGAAATACAAATACGTGTTTGTGTCTGTGTGTGTGCATTTGGACCTGGTCCTGGTCAGTGCCACAGATTTATAATATTACTGCCCAAATCTGATCTATAACAATGACTGCAATACATTTAGAGTCAATGTCTTTCCAGGATTACCAAAAGCCAGGAACCCCTATGTCTGTTGTATTTAATTTGAAGGCAAAATGTGAACTACATGAAAATTATGAAGCTCATAAAGAAGATGATGAAGTATATGATGAAAGGGTATAAAACATTTTGAAATGTCAGGAGCTTTCAGAAGATACTGTACTGGATGTTCAAAAGCAATTTATACTACCTCAGGATAAAGTCTAAAAAATGTGTCAGGGAAAGTAGTCTTGCTAAATAGCAGGGAAGGAAAGTTATTAAATTCAAGTTTAAAAAAAAAATCATGAAAGATCTTAAAATCTGACAGGTTAGATTTGAAAACACAGTAAGTCAGTACCAAAAAAGCATTGATAAAATACTAGAAGAGTGCATAAAAAAAAAGTCATTCTTCAAGCAGATGAGGTGAACAAAGCTTGATGGGAACTTCATAAGGTCAGTAGATGATCAAAACCTGAGACGAGTGTTCAGAGAAGATAATGTCGGAGCTGAAAAGTATGAGGATTTCTTTTCTGCCTTTGCTCACAATGAACAAGACTTAGAAAGTTTCACCACTTTGGCAGGCTTTTTTTTTTTTAATGTCATGGGACAGGTGTTGCACCCCAGATTTGTTCGGCCAGTAAATTATCAAGAAAAGAAAATTGAAAAGGAACAGCTTTCTGTAAACATATGGCATCTCCTCCAAATCCTATAGGAAGTGAAGGATTAAATACCTATAATTAATTTAATTTTACATAAATTTGTATGATAAAAACTCATCTACACACCCATAAAAGAAGCACAGAGAAACTATGGCAGATGGAAGAGCCCAAATAACATATCACTCTGGCTACTTCTAAGCTAATTAAAGGAGCCATCAGCCTATCAAAGACCAGTCTCAATAAGCCCAGATAAGAACAGGGGAACAAAGGCAGACGGGAACCCAGATCCTCCAGACTGGGAAATGAGATAATCAAGAGCAGTGCTACTGAGAAGGACTTACAGATAAAGGTGGACATTAGGCTGGTATTGTGGACTTGCAGTCCAGAACCAGGTCAAGGGAGGTGATTCTCCCCCTCCCCTCCTCTCTTGTGAGATTTCACATGGGGTATTGCATCCAGCTGTGGGGCTCCCAACAAAAGAAAGACATGGACATACTGGGAAAAGGTCAAGAAGAGAGCCACAAAAGTGATCAGAGGGCTGGAAAAATTTCCATATGAAGAAAGGCTGAGTGATCTGGGGCTGTTTAGTCTGGAGAAGAGAAAGCTTTGGGGAGACTTAATTGCAGCCTTCCAGTACTTAAAGGAGGCTTATAAGAAAGAACGACAAAGACTGTTTTCCTCTAGTGACAGCACAAGAGGCAATTGCTTTAAACTGAAGGTGGTTAAGTCTAAATTTGACATTAGAAATAGATTGTTTACAAAGAAGCTGGTGAGATACTGGAATAGGTCACCCACTGAAATTGTGGATACCACATCACTGGAATTTTCTGAGATCTGTTTAAGATCAGTTTGTACGGGGCTTTAAGGAATCTGACAGTTCAAGATGTCCCTGCCTTTGGCTGGGAGTTTGAACTAGATAACCTTAAAGGTCCTTTCTGACACAAACATGGACTGATTCTATGATTCTTATGTCTGACTATTCAGTGTAACTGCAAAAGTTACAAAAAGTGATAAATACTGAAGTGAAAAAAACCTACTGCTATTGAAGTACTAGAGATGAAGCCAACTATGAAGAACTGCAGAATAATTTCAGAATACCAAGTAGGTACTAAGAGAATAGCAGATGAAAGTAAATTAAGGGAAGTGTAAAGTAATGTGGAAAATTCCATCTTTTTACACACAGTAACCAGTTCTAAGTGAATGATTACCATACTAAATGAGGTCTTCAGGTTATAATTATTTGGTGTGTACAAAATATCAGTGCAGCAGTGCTTAAAAGATTCAGATGTTAGGAATTATTAGGGAATTAATTCAGAAGATAAAAAGAAAATATTTTATTCTATTTTAAAGTCTATAGCAGAACTGAAGATGTGTCTATAGAAGTATGAAAAGGGTGATGTTGCAAAATGGCTTAGATGTGAAAAATGAGTAAGTTTATGTTTAAATGTAAAAATGTATTTAATCCAGAATAGATCTAAAGGTAGTGCATAGAGGAGGGAGGTACTGTAATAATTTCAGAAAATGAGTGACATGGTTTATGTGTTTTAGAGTATGATGGCTTATTAAGTTTCCTGTTATAAGAACTGAGAGTTTTCCATTTAAACTAGAACTCTAATACTTAAAAAAGATAAACAGAACCATAAACTAAGAGATGGGAAAAACTAAAAAAAAAAAAAAAGTAGAGTACGAGGTCAACTATCTCTATCAATTAAAAATTTAAAGGTAAAAATAAACATTAGTTCCTCTCAGAAGCACAATGTGGATGCCAAAAAAGAATTTTTTTTTTTTTTTTTAAATCAGGAACACTGAACTCTTATTAAAAACAGTTAGTAAGTGCAATGTAATTAATTGTTTTTTATCAACACTGTAGACTATCCACAATGAAAATATTTGCTGGTGCTGTTAAGCAGATAGCTCGGAAAGAAGTTTATCCTCCAAAAGCCTAGTCATTCTATATAAAAATCTGCCCTTAGGTAAAAGAGAGAGAGAGAGAAGATAATTCTAAGGGATTACACCTACTTTAAGAAAGATATTCACTACAGGTATGTTAGACTCTATATTAGGTGAATGGCTTGGTGATAGCTAAGGATGACCTAAACTAATATATGTCTAAGTTGCTAAAAGTTACTGAATACTTAAATTTCTTTTAATAATAAGATGCAAACTGTGAAAACACTTTTGTGTTGTGATAGTATTATCTACTTTTAATTTTACAAGATATGAAGCACTTCAATGGAAAAATCATAGATGCCGGAAAAAAATAGTTTGGTAATGAGTAGTCCTAAGGGAGTCAAAACCATAAAATCTCTTGAGTTTCTTTCACAAATGCCAAATGAGTATAAAGTAATTGCAGAACTCAATAATTCCTATTGAGAAAATAATAAATTGAAATTGTATGGGCATTGTTTTTTTCTCTTATTAACCAAAGTATGGGACCTCTATTCAGTTCTGAAATCTAATTCTGTTCTGACTTTGAAACTGATATTTTCATTAAATACGGACGTTTAATTGCCAGCTTGTTAGTTACTACCTTAAGGCGGAGGTTGTCTATTAAGTAGACACTGAAGAAAGCAGTAGTTTATTAGTTGTTATTTAACCTGAGCAATGTTATTACTTAAAAGGCTGGGGAAAAATAACAATGCCCTAAGTAAGATTAATTGGAACATGTTATTTCCCTTGGGCTCATATTAATGCCACCAAGTAACTTTCAAATTAGTAAAGAGGAATCTTGCTATTCAAAACACAATATAAGTGCATACTCTTACTTCAGTACATGTATAATATTAATTCATATATTAGTATGTAGTAATATGTATATTAATATATCAGCATCTTTGTGTATGTGTGTATATGAGAGTGTACAAGAATGAAAAGAATTTACTGGTTCACAGCACCACAGAATGCATCAGGTTGGAGGGAAGCACAGTGGGTTGTCCGATCCAACTGCCCTGCTCAAGCAGGTTGCACAGGATTTTGTCCAGACAGTTCTTGGATATCTCCAGTGAGGGAGATACGACAACCTCTCTGGAAAATTTACCCCAGTGAGCCATCACTCTCACTGTAAAGAAGTGCTTGCTATTCAAGTGGAATTTCCTGTGCATCAGTTCCTGCCTGTTGCCTATTGTCCTACTGCTTGACATCACCGAGAAGAGCCTGGCTCCATCCTCTTCAGATACTTATAGATATTGATGACGTCCCCTTCCAATCACCTCTTCTCACGAATGTCATTCATTGGAAAAAGTCTGAAGTCTCAGTATGTTTGGAGAAAAGGCAACAGCATTGTAAACCAGTTCTAGAGGTGTAATTGACTTCTTCCCATATACTCTTTTTCACCAAGAATAGGATACTCTTGTTCATTTTCGAGGCTCTCTTCACATTTTCAAGTTTCTTGCCCTAGGAAAAGAAATGAACTAACAACGTATGGATTACCAGGTCTGGTATTTTGGGAACAATTTTGAAGGAATTTTTAAATTCTTCTTATTTCTGTTTTATCCCTCTTTTTAAAACAAAGAAACAAACCCAAGCAAACTAAATTAGAAAAAGCCTGACCAGTTCAGAGATAAGAGAAAGGGATAGCAGCAGAATAGATTTTCTGGCTACCTATATATGTTTGCATGCATTCAGTATTAGCAATTCACATTTGGAAGTTGTGGTTTAACCCCGTCAGCCCCACACAGTTCCTTGTTTACTCTCCTGCAGTGGTATAGGGAAGAGAACCAGATGGGTAAGGGTACAAAAACTCATGGACTGAGATAAAGACAATTTGATAAACCAAAAGCTGTGTAGGCAAGAAAAAGAAAATAAGGAATTCATTCGCTACTGCCCACTGGTAGGTTGGTGTTCAGCCATCCTGAGGAAAAATGGGGTTCATCATGCATTAGCAGCTACTTGAAAAGACAAACGCCATAACTAAGAATGTTACCCCCCTTCTTTTTCTTCCCCTTAACTTTTATTGCTGAGCATTACATCATATGGTATGGAATATCTCTGTGATCCGTTGGGATCACTTATCCCAACTGTGTTCCCTCCTTGTGTACCCCCGATCTACTTGCTGGTGGGATGGACTGAGAAGCAGTAGTTTTTAGTGTTTCTCTGTGTAGTAAATAATTCTGATTAAGATCTCATCTCTTCACTTGTGTTTTCATTTGTCTGTTTCTTTATCATAATAAATAATTAATTTTATAAAAATATATCTGATTTGTTATTAAAACCTGTGAGATGAAGTGATTTAATCACACCTCTATAATTCCTTGAATTTAAACCGTTGAAAAAATCTCAGGCTACGATTGGATCCAGCTGCAGCTTGGCTACTCTCTGAGAAGGAGTTTAGAGAGCAAGGGAGGCCTTTCTGCACCTCATAGCTCAACAAGAGGACTTTAATAAACTTTGTCTAAGCCTTTCTTCCACCCCTTCCTGCCCCCCTGCAACAAGGACACCTTCTGGTTGGGGTCTACTACAGGGCACCTGACAGGGGCAGCCTGTTGATGAGGTCTTCTTGCTTCAGATACAGGAATCATTGTGCTCACAAACTGTCATCCCAATGAGGGTTTTCAACAGCCCAGATGTCTGCTGGGAAAGCAATACAGCTGGCTGCAAGCAATCCAGGAGACTACTGGAGTGTGTTGGGAATAACTTCCTGTCCAGGTACTGGATAAACCAAGCAGAAGAGAAACAACACTGGACCTGGTGCTAACCAATGCAGATGAGCTCATTAAAGAAGTTAAGATTGGAGGCTGCCTGGGCTGTAGTGACCATGCCCTGAATGAGTTTGTGATGTCAAGAAATAGGGGCCTGGCAAAAAACAAAGTCAGGACCATGAACTTCAGAAAACTGAACTTCCTAATGTTTAAAGAAATAGTGGTTAATGTCCAGGTGGCTTCTGAATATTCCATAGGATGAAGATGCTACAGACACACAGATTTCTGTTTTTAAGTGTCTGTTAATAACTAAAAAGAGACAATTATGATTACTTTTGAAGTTCTCCAAAATAAGAACAATATCTTAAATTCATCTTATCTTAAATCAGATATTTA
>JAYRBT010000001.1:71242098-71258816 GCA_036023395.1 Myiotriccus ornatus | reverse complement strand
GTTAGAAGTTATCACTCCCCCATAGTTTTGTAAATATTGCTATGTATCAATTATTTTGTTCTATTTAAATATAAATATTAATTTTTATCAAATTAATCTTTTCTACAGCACTAGCATTTTAGAACATAAGTTGATAGATTTGCTGCTAACTCTTTATGACTCTCAACAGAATTTCAAATGTTCCAAATGGAGGATTGGTGACTATTTTCTCTTACCTCAGAAAAGGAATTTCATCTTAACTCAGAGGAAATCAGCATTGTTTGGAGACCTAGAAGGAAAATATGTGTATTTTGCATAAAATGAACAATAATACTTATGACAAACCATATTTTAAAGGTGGATGTAAGACTGGATTCCTTCTTTCTGTTTTTTTTTCTTTATATGAACAATGACAAGGTAAGTTCTTAGGAGGAGACAGTTTACACATATGTTTATACACCTTGACAGGTTTGAGAGGTGGGCCAATGCAAACTTTATGAAGTTCAACAAGGTGAAGTGCAAGGTTCTACACCTGAGTCATGGCAATCCCAGGCACACTTACAGGTTGAGCAGAGAAGTGATTGAAAGCAGCCCTACGGAGGACTTGGAGGTGATGCTTAATGAAAGCTGCAACATGAGCTGGCCTCATGCCCTCACATCCCAGAAAGCCAACCAAATCCTGTGCTTCATCAAAAGAGTGTGGCCAGCAAGTCAGAGAAGATAATTCTCTCCGTCTACTCTGCTCTAGTTGGACTTCGGCTGCAGTACTGCATTCAGTTCTGGTGTCCCCAGCATAAGGCATGGAACAGATAAAGCAAGTCTGGAGAAGGGCCACAAATTTGATAAGAGGACTGGATCATCTTCCCTATGAAGACAGACTGAGGAAGTTGATGCTGTTCAGCCTAGAGAAGATAAGGTTGTGTGGAGACCTCATAGCAACCTTCCAGTATGTGAAGAGGTCCTACAGGGAAGCGATCGGGGGACTTTTCATTGGGAACTGTAATGACAGGACAAGGAGTAATGCCTAAAAACTGAAAGAGGGGAAATTTAGGCTAGATATTAGGAAGAAATTAGGAAGAAATTCTTTGCTTTGAGGATGGTGAGATACTGGAACAGGCTGCCAGGGGATGCTGTGGATGCCCCAACCCTGGCAGTGTTCAAGGCCAGGTTGAATAAGACCTTGAGCAACCTGGTCTAGTGGAATGTGACCCTGTCCATGACAGGGTGTGTTGGAACTAGACGAACTTTAGGGTCTCTTCCAACATTTAACATTCTATGATTCTATGATTTTATTTTTCTTTTAGAAATTATGAAATTAATGACTCTTTTTATAATTTAAACCTAATTGGATTCAGTTTGGAAGTAATTTATCTTTCTCAAGCAACAGGAGAAATAAGAGCCAGAGTTGAAATAATCAGCTGGTTTATCTCTACAGCCCATCTGTACAACGTCTTCCTGATGCTGAAGATAATCATATGAGAGTGTTTCAATTCCCTTGCGATCACTTCCAAACATATGGAAGAAAGTCTTAATTTGAGATTGTTTATTTGTTTGTTTAACCTACAGGTCATTTGTTATCATTTGGAACTTAGAAATAAATAAATGCCAATTGATCCATCATCTATCGAGCCACAGTAGGCAGTCTGCCTGGAGACAGGATTTTCTGCCTGGATAAATTGTTCTCAAGTGCTGTAAGGAAAGTGGTGGAAAAATGTTATGAAAGAGATTCAGTGATGCATTGCATCTGATTTTAAAATTCTTCTGGTGGGATTCCTACAGCACTTTGCTTACAGCTTTCCTTAACCACTCACATTTTCATGTAGTAAAAATGCCGTGTGATCAAGGCTGAAATGCACAATCCTAACAGCAAGAAAGAAGTGTTAGTTGAGTGTACGTACCCAGTCAGAGATTCTAAACTGCATATATTGCTCATAATTGTACAATAAAAAAAAATTCTGTCAAGATATTTACTTACTGGGTGGCCTAAAATATCCTTTCAGGAATACATTCATTTTCATTGAAAAATATACATGATTGCTTATTTTCTTAGAGTAAATGATTGGATTAAATGCCAAACATATTGAGAACATATAAATATTTTGTATCTCATTTTAGTTTGAGGTATTTTTGACAAATATTTCACACATTGGTGAATTGTGGTGAAGGGTGGAAGGAAAGCAGAAGGGGAAGAAGTTCATAAGGTAAGACTGCTGTTCTGAGGACTGCAGACGGATCTCTTGAGCTTAGTGTTTAACTACAGCTGTGTAAAGCAGGATCTTATATATGAAAGCTCTAGTTCTTCACATGGTGCTTTCTTTTTAATTAAAAATGGAGTTTCAACAGGGAAGAGTGAGAGCTGTTTGCTCATAGAATATTTAGTAGTTCCAGAGTGACAGACAAATTTTCAGTAATAGAGTAAGAGCCCATTTCTCAAAAACATTATTCCTTTTCTTTGGAGCTCTTCTGGTAAAAGGTCTAATATTTTGGCATCTTGTTTTTTTGGGTTTTTTTAAAACTTTTTCTGACTGACCTTACAGAAAATTTTCCTTTTCTGAATCATGGATTCTGCTGTGCTTTTGAGTACTAAACTTCACAACAAGCTAAGAAAATAAATAATGTAAACAATAGAACTGAGATATTTGAGTAAAGACTTAAGGATATTTTTTCTTGGCATTGGGTAAGAAATTCTCTAGAAATATCCTTTATTGACAAAGGAATCTGATCAGAAACACCAAAAAAGAGAAAACGATAGTTTCAATACCTTTCACTGATACTGGGAGAAAAAAAAAAAAAACCAAACCCATCATAACAGCAACTGTGTTCCACAAGTGAAAAAAAAAGTAAAAAAATAAATTAATGCACTCTATTATGGATGATCAAGGAAGTATGGCAGAATATGAGATCATAATGAAAGCATATGAAGAGTTTTTTTGCCTACTGGCAAAGAAATAATTAAATTCCATATGTTATGCTGTCAGATACTTTGAAGTGTAAGCACAGTGTGTATAGAAAAGAATTTCCAGACAAAATTTTACAGCCTTTTTAAGAGCCAATATATCATAGTCTTAAAAATTATTTCTTGTAATATACTGTGTGATCTTGATGACGTACATTGGTTTAAGAGATGTGTGTGTGTTCAGGTTAAATGTGGTTACGTTTTTACATTTCTATTCAGCACTAGATGGCACTCTGAATTTGAACTGGTTTTTTTTTTTTCTTTTCTCCATAGAATACAAGGAAGATGTTACCTTCATTCCACAAGTAAAATCTGTCATACAGATTAATCAAATAATTTCATTTTTTCCTGATTGCAGTAGTAGGAGGTCTCCTAAGGCCTATTAGTATGATATCAAATAATAAAGAACATAGGAAGAAAAAGTCTCTTATAATACATTGAGATACTCCCACTGAATTTCAAAAGCTTCTTTAATCTAAAAAAAGAAAATGATTTTATGATATTAAATGTGTTACAACAATAGACTGCTAAATGTAAAAAATTTAAAATCTTTAGGATTTAAATTTATATGTATCCACTAACCTATACTCTAAAATAGTGGGACCTTTGTAGAATTCTCAGTGCTACCTATCTGTAATTCATATTCAACATACTAAGTCATTTTGGTATCTATAATCTATAAAAAATGGGGTTTGGATACATGATTTATAAAGAATTAATGAAATGGTTATAGTAATTAAAAAAAAAAAAAGAGGTTACGATAAACCCCTTAAACTCACTACATTTTAAAAAGGACTATGTGTCTCTGTCTTGTATAGCTTAGCAGGAGATAATAAAAAGGACTATGTGTCTTTGTCTTATATAGCTTATCAGGAGATAATAAAGCTTTTTTTTTTTTTTTTCCAGATATGTTACTAGATATCTAACCTTTAGGCTGCTGATAATTTTGTAAGAGAATGTCTATTTTTCAGAGGCTCAGCTTTCAGTATACCTGTTTATCTCTGTTTATTGCAGTGGAGTTTTCAAATAACTAAAACATTTTAGTAGAATTTTAAAAGAGTAATTTCAAATTGCATATACAATTTTGGGTTTTGAATACCATGCATTAAGCCCTTAAGGAACACTGAAGAGCAGTGCATATCTCAAAATATTAGAACACATGGTAAGGCCAAAAAATTGGACTGTCAGAATTAGATGGAAAAAAATTTTGAAATCCCTATGATGTTTTAAGAATGGTTATTAAGTTCCACAATTATTATGAGCTATGTCTATTAACTCAGCTTCTACTCAAAATGGTTTATTTTGGTCTTTCAGCATTCAACTTAGGACATGAAGCTTCCAAGTACCAACAGGATTGTGCTATATTATGCTTCTATTTCATTTGTACATGATTACTGATCCTAGTAGAACCTGACATGCACTTCTTTATCTGCTACTTTACCTACTACCTCATGTGGTTAGTAAATTAAGATCCTACATTATTTTAAAGAAGTGTGTTTCGTGTTAAAGACTAGTATTCACAGTATGTTATAGATTCCATTCTAAATCACGTTCATCAGTTTAAATACCCCAGAAGCAAAGCTAAATGAAGTTTAAAACAATTAGCAACCAACATCCATCAGTTACTTCATTATATTAGGATCACAAGACTTTTTCCATAGGACATTAGAAAAATGCCCTGTTGATAAATTTCATCAATGTTTGCTTCTATTTACCCTTGATTTTCCTGAAACTTATGAAGAAACGTTATTTTGATAATTGCTGCATATTTGATTATATAACTTTGACAACATAATGAAATTTTCCCTTTATACTGATCAAATATGTCTGTGACTTTTTTACATCAAAAAGGAATGTTCAGATGTTTTCACTTCTTAGTAAAATATAATAGCCTATAGGAATGCACATATTAATGTAATTAAGCTGCTCCAGAATCTGAGTTAGTTTATTTAAGTCTGGCTTTGTTTTTTCTACATTGCAAGGTAAACAGAGTTGAGGGAATCACAGACTGAAATAAGTTCTGAAATATTTCTATGTTGTTTACCCTGTAATCACCTAATTTTTCAAATTCGCATAGCAACAAAACTCTGAGGTTTTACTCAAATAAATTACTCAATGTAAATATAAAAGGTAGAAATCATCTTGGATTAAATTTGGGATATTCTGGTGTTACAAGTCTAAGCGAATTTAATGTATCCTGTTTTTACGGAACTCAGCATTGTTTTTGTTTGGTTTGGTTCTGATTGGTTTAATTTGTTTTTTCTGTTTCTTCTTTTGTTGTTTAGTTTGGAAGCAACAGGTAAGAGCTTCAGGTGTCTAGATACCTGTTTAAAACACTTCCTAAGTTTAAAAATTAGGCTGGTGTAGAGAAATGTGTGACTTTTTTCTTTCAAATTAATTCATCCATCCAGTACAGCCTGTTCCTACTATTAAATTTATATCTAAAGATATACAAAGGGATATAATAATACTTGAGATTCTAGGAAAGCTATAATGAAAGACATAAGTTCACTGTCAACATACCATGCTTTTAATGACCTATATAAAGGAAGTCTACCAATAATGCTAATGAGAAGACCTGAAAATCAAATCCATTTATAGAATATGACTGATATTATCCTCTTGTGGTTAGTAGAAATTTCGTGCATGTGTATATCCACATGCAATATGCATATTTTAGATTATCTGATTCATGTCAATGATATCTAACAAGATCTCTCACTCAGTTTTATAAAGAGAGAGAATTTTTGATTCAATATGAGATTCTTCTGCAAGTAATGTAGCCTCTGTTTTTGTGAGACCTCCACCTGGAGTACTGCTTCCAGTTTAGGGCCACCAGTACAAGAAAGACATGGACCTACTAAAGCAGAACCAAAGCAGGGACACAGAAATGACCATATTGTTGCAGCACCTCTCTTATGAACAAAGGCTTAAAGAGTTGGAGTTGTTCAGCCTGGAGAAGAGAAGGCTTCAGGGAGACATTCCAGCAGCCTTCCAAGTACCTAAAGGGGGCACACAAGAAGGCCAGAGAGGGACTTTGTAAAAAGGTGTATAGTGACAGGACAAGTGGTAATGGATTCAAATTGAAAGAGTGTAGGTTTAAATTGTATATTAGGAAGAGATTCTTTACTGTGCAGCTGGTGAGACACTGGCACAGGTTTCCCAGAGAAGCTGTGGATGCCTCAGCCGTGACGGTATTCAAGGCCAGGTTGAATGGGACGTTGAGCACCCTAGTCTAGTGAAAGGTGTTCTTGCTCATGGCAGGGAGGGTTGGAACTTGGTAATCTTTATGGTCCCTTCCAAACCATTCGGTGATTCTATGATTATTATTCTTTTCATCTCTTGACATATTCAGCTCCAGTCGTGCCTTATCTTTCCTGATCAAATCCCTACACACTCAGGCATCATCCTGATATTCTTCCTATTATACTACACTCTGGTTCCACTGCCTGTGCATTTCCTTTTTACACCTTAGTTTGACAAAGAATCCTTACCCAGCAATGCTGGTCTCCTTCCTTCCTTGTACAATTTCTTACACACAAAAAATAAGAACTCTTATTGCCATAAACATCGTTTAAGAGCCCTTAGCCCATTTCAGCTCCTTTGCCTCTGACAGCAGTTTCTCATCCAGTAATTCCTTTAGCAATTTAAGTTTGCTTTCCTACAGTTCAGGGGTCTGGTTATCACCTGAATTAAGCAGGTGCACTTCAAGAGTTTCCTGGACTGGTTACAGCTTGCCTTGCTGCTTTTCCAGCAAGTGTCAGGCTGATTGAAGTCTCCAAGCAGGATCAGGGCCTGAGAATGTGATGCTTCCTGTAGCTGCAGTAAGAAGGATTCATCTACAGGCTCCCCTTGGTCTGGTGGCCTGTAGCAAACACCAAGCATGAAGTTTCCTTTGTTGTCTTGGCCATTTATTTTTACCCTTTCAGGGACTTAAAGAGCACAGTCGCCTGTTTCAAATGTCTCAGCCTGTTCATTATAGTTTTTCAAAGGCAGTTCTGTGCAGTCAATCCAGAGGGCAAACCACTCACACATCTCCTTTATTGCCTATCCCTTCTGAACAGTTTACAGATGTCAACTGCAGTGATCCAGTTGTGTGATTCATCTCACCACGTCTCAGCAATGGCAATCAGATGGTAGCTTTCTACTTGCACGGTGGTTTACAGCTCCTCCTGTTTGTTACTGGGTAAACTGCATTGGCATAGAGGCACTTCAGCTGGGCTACCAACCTTGACATCTTTTTAGCGGAAGAGTCAGTGTTATTTGTTACTAACAAAAAAATCTAAAGAAATATCTGTAAGTCTATAGGACACTGAACATGAGTTCAACATAGTGTAATAAAACTTGAAGGGTGTTTTGTACTAAAGAATTTATTTTTTATAGAATCTGTATTTTAAAACATAAAATATGTTTGTTGTCAATATATAAACTTTGCATATAGATTATCAAAATTTAAATAGATTTTTTTTTTTTGTACAATCTAATCTCTGGCCTGTCTATATTCTGTCGCCAGTCAAATTTCTGTCGCTATTATATTCTATGCTCTACATGGAAAACATCCATAGGAGACAAAGTTGTATAAAAAGCATATACCAGTCAGCAAAGAGATTTGTACTACTTACTGTTGGCAATTGATACTGCAAGCCATATCTGTAATATTTAAATATGTTACTATGCAATCCTCTTTCTGGAAGATTATCTTCCCTATAGAGAAATAGTCATAAGGGGATGCACCTATTTTTCTGTTTGTTTTTACTCTTCTTCTGCCCCAGGGAACAGTTCAAGTATGCATCTAACCTGCTGCAATAGCACGTCAGGACCTTGACTCCCCCTGCAGTTACAGAGAGTTGGGAAAAAAATCTGAATAATAGTATTGCTAAAGTGGGGTATTTCCTCTCATGTATTTACTGCATAAGATGTTTATGTGCTTTCATAAATTCTTAAGTTCTTACCAAAAAAAAAAAAACCAGGCAAGTCTTTGGTAAAACAGTCAGAAAACAGAAGGTGCCAAGGTGTGTCAGATTAGTATGCTGGTCACTGACAACTGAAAAAAATGAAGTGCCTCAGGGACTGGAGAGTGTATCTTACTGAGTTAGGAGAACCAAAAACTAAAAATCTGATTTAAGTGTTCTAACAACTAGAATATCACACATCTTGTAGTAAGTTGTGGTAAAGCTCTTTTTATGCCTCTGGCTATGTTTTGAGCTGAAGTTAATGTCTGGGCAAATTACATGTTTTTAGATCATGCCCGTCATGTCAAGACCCCCAAGTGAATTATAAGTACTTTTCATACTTCGGTACTTTTCTCTGAATCATATTAAAGTGTAGGCAGTTAGCATCTAGCAGGAGCTGTGATGCTTATATACATGAAAGATTGCATATGAGTAAGTGTTTGGGAAAAGAAAACTAAGTGCCAATTAAATGTGAGAATCTCCAGGACCTGGCAGCCTTGTTTGGTAGGTGGGCTGAATCATTTTCTGAAGCCTGTAGGTAAATTTCCTCTCTACGCCATTTTAGGAACACTATCAGCCAGTCTGAACAAACACAGTGTGTTTAAAGATTTGCTTTCAGCTATGTAAGAATAGCCTTAACATTCCTAAATTGGCATCTGATTTATCAAGTTTAGTAAGCATATTGTTAGCTTTCCTAGCAGCTTAAACCTTGATTAGTTTCTGTGGCTAATCAAAGTAAATATTGTTGAGGAACACATTCAGCGCTGGTAGCTTGGTATGCAGCTCCAGTGCGAGCAGCAGGTTGAGCTCTGGGGGATGAGAGCCTAATCCCAAGGCAAGAGGCCATGAACTTCCAACCCTTTGCAGAACAAAGGGCCTGAGGCCCTGAGGCCCAGCCAGGGGACCAGACAACCAGAGACACGCCAGGACCCAAAACCTCCGGACTTTTGCATACCGAGTCTGTGAGGGTATAAATGCCCAGGGTTTCCTTTGTTCTGGGTCCCTCCTTGGAGACAGCAGCTCCAGCTGTTTAAATAACAGCAAGATCTTGCACCAAGATCAAACTGTTGGAAGGATCAGGACATTTGAGACTCTGCTATGGGAAACCTGGGGTAGAGCCGGTGAGGAAACCTGGTCAGACTGTGTGAACATGGGGGGTGTGGCTGCAGAGGGGCCTCAGTCCCAGTGCAGGTGGTTACTACCACAGTTACTCTGGCAGTGTTACTGTTAGGGAGGCTCCTGGATGGTCGAACAGGGGTGTTTCCTTAAAAGTATAAGCATGTTGTCATTTTGGAGGAGAAGAGGGAGGATTTTTTTTATGCAGCATTTGTTCATATTTTCTATTGTGAATTCAAAAATTTGTGACCTTAAAGGATATTTTTCCTTGGGATGATCCTTATTCTTTGCTATTCAGAGCTTACTATTCTTCTCAGCACATCTATTTACTTCAAACGACCCATGCAGATGCAGCTGTAGCAGTTTTTGGTACCCAAATTAGCTCTTCGTTATGATGTGCAGCCAAATCTAAAAAACAAAATAGTTTAAAGGCCACTTTAATCTAATACATAGAAAATGCAGAAGCTTCAAAATAATGTCTTCCTCCTCTATTTATAGCCTAATAGAACCACAATAATTTATCCTTGTATTTTTATCAGTCTAAGAAACTGTCTAGTTATGTGATTTTTCATCATCATTGGTTTTATAAAAGTGACTGCTATTTACACTGAGTTAGCTAAGAGTTTTCAGTAAAATGTCTTTTTATAAATTGACACAGGGCCAACACTTTAAATTAATGTAATGGACACATTAGAAAAAATGTGCAATGAAAAACTGTGCAAAACTTTCATAAAAACTTTCATAAAAAATGAACAATGTCATGACCAGGCAGAAGAAAATAAACTACTTTTTCAGCATAACTAATACAACTCAAATTCAATGAAAATAGTGAAAACTAGACTGTCTGTTCCAAAGTTGTAGTTCATTTATGAAAGAATGACAAATACTATATTATACAAACAATCTGTTTGAAAATTAGAGAAAAATGAGAAGCTGATTCACTGAATATCAAACTTATGTAAGTGAAGTTTTAATTACATCTCCAATAACCTGTTCCAAGCAATATTACAGTACACGAAGTCCAACAAGTTTCTAGAACATGATGGAAGAAACTTGTTCCTTGGTTTGTAAAATACTAATTCACAGAGATGTAGCTGTTTTAGAATTATTCCAGGTGACAAACTAACTGAAAATCTAAAGTTTTAAGGTAATTTTGGTGAAAGCAAAAACAAAGACCTCACTGTTCTGAGAGAAGGAAAGAATGAAAGTCATTGAAAGAAGATAATGAAATTCAAAATCAGTCCTCAACAAAGTCGGAGGGAAAAAAATGAGATTCTGGTAAAATATAGTCCAATCAACTTTAATATCTATACATATATTGAACACACTATTCAATTTATTATACATGTTTAGAAGTATAGAGAAAAAGATACAAAAATAATTTATCCAGAAAAAATGTGTCAAAGAAGAGCCTCTTGAGTGATACAGAAATGAAAGTCCCACTTCTTTAAAAACTGTCATAAAAGTTACTCATCAATGTCTTGTCATAAGACTGATAGAGCATTTCAAGTAAAATTCTACAGAGCATGTCCTGAGATAGTTTTTTTCAGTGTTTTCTCTAACAAGCTGAATGATGGAATAGAGAAAAGGCTTGTAAAATCTGTGGATGACATCAGGCTGTCAGAGGTGAAAACAATCAGAAAGAAGGATCAAAATTCAGAATTGTAAATTTGAAGCATGGTTGATAACAACAATAAATTTCATAAAATTTAAAATAGAAAAAAAAAGTGAAAATTACTTCACTTAGGAGGAGAAAAAAAATATAGTTTAAATGGATGATAACCCAAAGTATCAGTATTTGTGAAAAAGAGCAAGAGGCTATCTAATATAAAATCCTGATTAGGAATCAGAAGTCTAAAGCAATGGCAAAACCAGGAAATCTGGGATTTGTTAGGAAGAATGCTGTATGTAAGGCATAACAAGCAATTTTATTTCTTCCCTTTTTTTTTTTTTTTTTTTTTTTTTTAGTTTAAACTGATGATAATGAATTTGTTTCTGGGCACTAAAATAATAATTTTCAAGTCTCAAGTAATATTAAAAATGTGGACAAGAGGATGGTACTAACAGCGCACAAAATTTAAAAATGAGCCCTCAGTTATGAATAAAGGTAGGATTTAATCTAGAGGCTGGAAGATTAAATGCAGGGGGGAAATGGAATGGGATTAGACAATATAGTCTCAGCATATAACAAGTAGTTAGAAAATAGCTCACTGATTTGTGGTGCTTTATAACCAATGGGGTAGGACTAGTAGAAAACATCCAATTTACACTCTTCACTTTCTCCCTATAAATCAACCTTGTGACTTTGCTTGAGTGATATTGTGAGGGACAGATACTTGCCAATTTATTTCCAGCTTTAGCATGAAATGGCTCCCTACAGGTTCTTATCAACCTTTTCAGCTACAATGGCAGAACATCCAGCTCTCCATTCATTCTTCATTAAAGGATAGAAGTTATTTACTAGAATGAATTGAAATTTTTAAAGAAAACTAGTTACTTTGTATAGCTGTCTAGCTCCTAATATTAGAAACATCCCATATACCTAATACAAGACCTCTTTTAATCTGAAAGCTTCTTAAAAAAAAAAAAAAGAAAAAAGGAAATAAATGACAGAGAATTTCTCTCCTTCTTTTTGTAGATAGAGCAAAATATGTAAATGCTGAAATGCTTGATTTGCTCTTAGGCACACATTGCTCTCCAAAGACTGCTCTCACACATATGTTTCTTTCCTTATTTCTGCTTGCTTTGAGGAAAAAAATTTGATATTCATTGACCCCCTTTGCATCAGCTAGTTGTGCTTAATGCAGTGATAAAGGGTAGAACCCTAGCACACTCATGCTGTGAGAAAATAAGCATGGCACAGTCTGTTCCTTGCTGTGCCAAACCTGTGCATAGTAACTCCTACAGGATGTACTGTAAATCATAGTCTACACTAATTTTTTTCCTGTCTAGTGCGCCTGATTACTGAGCTCTAAGTTCTGGAAAGAAAGTCAGTACAAAACCAAAATGCTAGTTCATTTAAGTTTTTCCTAGGTTTTTCATCTTTCTTACTACAATGTCCAATTGTTACATTTTCTTTACTGTTTTCTTCACTTTGATTAGTGTTCAATTCTAAAACTAGTAAATAAATAATCATATGAAAAAAATTACATGTATGTGTATTTTTCAACATCTTCAGCATTAATTCATCCCAAACCTCCTAATGTTGAAATTATCTGAATAAATAAAATATAACAATTTTGTACCAGAAAAAACCAGAATTTCTGTTCAATTTTTTCATAATTTCCCATTTTCTAATTCAAATGAAAAGTAGTAGCCTATACGTAGTCCATAAGATAATTTACTTTAAAAAATAGTAGAAATTGAAGGTTTGCAAAATACCTCTAGTTAACAAAGAATTATTAATAAATAATTATGTAATTTTGAATAATTTAACAGAAATGACAACTAAGAATTTCTTAGTGACAGTAATATGTGTTATGCAAAATTAGGCCTTAGTAAAAAGTAGTTCTTTTTCAAACTTCAGGGACAAGAAATCAGTTGGATTCAGAATTATTTCAGATTCTGAATCTAAAAAGTAATATAAACTAATTCCAAGATAGATGTTGCATAAAACACATAAGAGCATCTATATCTATAGTGCATAGCAAACATAACTATTTTGTGTCCAGATAATCTGAATCAACATTCCCATGTTCTAAAATCTAGGATATTGAGACATTCCAGATCTCACAAAAATTTTCAAAATTTTAATTTACTGATTCCAATTTAATTTTTAAATTTCGCTTTATCATATTATTTTTTTCTCTCATATTTTACATCATGTATTGACACTTAAGTTTGGAATATATATAGTCCATTACGGCTGTATCACTGTGCCTTGGTAGAGCTGCATGCCAAGAAATGACAGCAGGTAAAGGCATCTAGCAATAAAGGTGTGCCTGTATTTGGCTCTTTCATAATAGTACTCTCCATTAACGAACTCTCTAAACTTTGATCATTAGAAGGGATAGTCAACACTTCAACATGTTGTCTTGCATTCACAAAATCTGTTTTGGAGGTTAGTGTGTGTGACAAGATATGGGTTTCTTCTGGGATATATGATCCCAGGATCTGGGGAATTTCTCAGTCAAGTTTAGATTTTTAGAATGATGCAGCCCCTCTGAGACAATATGAAAAGATGGTTGTATTTCTTTCAAGAATTTCTGTTGTTTCCATTCTCATTTTTGTGAAATCAGTTTCCAGCTAGAAAACAAGATAACG
This sequence comes from Myiotriccus ornatus, assembly GCA_036023395.1. Taxonomy (NCBI): domain Eukaryota; kingdom Metazoa; phylum Chordata; class Aves; order Passeriformes; family Tyrannidae; genus Myiotriccus; species Myiotriccus ornatus. The sequence continues at coordinate 71,245,550 of JAYRBT010000001.1, read as the reverse complement.
AATTTCCATGTTGGGCTGAAATAAACCCTCAAAAGACAAGAAACCCAAACTGGACATCAGCTTCTGAAAAGAATAAATTAAACCCCTATTTTATTCAGTATAACACACTCTACTACAAATAATGAAATCTTGAGAAGATTGTCTGCTCTCAGTCTTTCTACTGAAAAATGCAGAATGACTTATTCATTAAAGTTTCGATTAAGATGAAATAAATTAGAATAGACTTTTTACAAAGTCCCTGGGGGCAGAGTGGGGGCAAGTTGCACTTACAGTAGATTATTATAACACTGAAAACATATGAAAGATAATACATTCAATAAACAGATTAGAAATAACTGGCAAAATTATTAATTCACCCATTTTTGTGTATTAAATTCACAAAAATATAAAAAAACAATAAATTCTATGATCAGTTCTATTACAGATACTTTTTTAAAAAAAAGTGAAAAACTGAGAGCTGAAGAAAAATTAAGTCTGTAATCTCTAATATTTTAGTCTAGACAAAATTCATGTCAACCAAACTTTCTATACCAAAATTATATCATAAAAATATACTTGACTTCTCCTCCCAAGCCTTATGGCAGTAAAGAGGTTGTTTTATGGGTTTGACCCTTTGAAAGGGAAATTGCATTTAGCATTAGTGTTTTAGAAAAAAAGTTCTTGTAAGAGTTCAAATGTTCATGTTTAACTTAACACTTTCTGAATTATTATGTTGAAGCATCTACTTAATCTATTTAATGAGTCTTTTCCAAATCATGAACAAAGATTAAATAAGACACATATTCTAATTAGCATTTTAGGGTGATGCTTCAATCTATAACCTGTTTTAATGATGATGCATTTTAATGCTTGAAGAATCAATGCTTCTAATGCAAGCTATTTCATCAAAGCCCATTTTCCCCTTTCTTTGGCTCAACACTACCTGTGTTGAATGGTGACCAGCTGTTTCAGATGGGTGCTTGGTTCAACAGACTTGAATTAGATGACAGATCCTCAGCTCCTCCTTCCTTGACCGGGAAAGACTTTATTATAATCAGTCTTTTTTACAATTTTTTACAATTTTTATTATGATAAGTCTTTTTTACAATTTCCAGAGGGTATCATGTCCAGTATACCACATAAAGGATGACAGTTTAGTTGTCAAGCAATTGAAGTTTAAAGTAGAGTAAAACAGGTAATATCAAAAGATAAAACCTATGTATCACCATTTCTTGTTATCAGGATCTAAAATAGATGGTTCTTATCCTCTGAGACAGTTCTACTTAGAACAAGAATAAGAAAGCTGACAAGCTCATGCTTTAAAACCCTTCACTGACACTTGACTCAATGTCACTTTCTATGGAATTAAAATAAGACAATGTAGTGATTACGATGCAAATTAGCTAGCTATTACATCAAGAACTTAAGTAATCCATTGAATACTGCATAGATGTTACCACTGACTGCCTAACAATATAGATCATAAAACAACTGGCCATTGTATGTATAGCCAGGATAAAGACAAGGTTTGTACTAAAGATAGAAGTAAGTATTATTTCCTTTCTGCATAATGAATTTACAGAAGAGGAAATCTGATAAAAGATCCTTTACTATAGCAAGACAAGATAAGGGAAAGCAAGCTGTTATAACCTTGGTAACTGATTTTAAAATACCTTTCATAAGTTTATATCAAGACTGAAGCAATAGAACATGGGAAGATGCCACAGGAAGAAAACCTCAAGAGAGATATCGTTAAAATAAGAAAATACTTAGGACATTCTTGCACTGTGGGCTTGACTTGAAAACCTGCTTTTCAAAGATCATACCATCTAAATACCTCTGCTATGGTCTAAATACCACCATATATAACTAAAAATGGAGTATGGCCACCTTAAGATTATAGGCTAGAGATCTATACAGAATGAGATGATAAGCACTTCCTTACTCATTTTGAAGAACTGCAAGTATACCTTGCAAAGTATTATGGGGGCAATAGGGAGGGTTGTTTTGCTGTGGTTTTGTTGTTGTGCCCTGTTTGTTTATTTGTTTGTTTTTTGTTGAAAACGAAAATCTCATTGATTTTCAGAAATCTGAAATGCCAAATGTTGAGACTGTACCACATCAGGTAAAAAACTTGAGAGAAAAAAAAAAACAGATGAGAGGTACAACTACTCCAAACTGCAAAACACAAATAAATGTTTCTCTGTGCATTACAGGAAGATGGTGTCAGGTAACTGATATGAATTCTGACAGGTATAAGGAAATATTAATATATAAATACATATATCAATACATTAATATATAAATATTAATAAAGTAATATAGAATAAAATATAATAAAAGTAAAATATAAATATAATAAATAAATAATTATTATAAATGTAATAAAATATAAAATATAGATGATTAGTAATATTTTTACTGATTATTGACTGAGACATTCTTGTGAAAAGAGACATTGTATAACTCAGAATATTTAGATTCTATTCCTGGCTCTTCCAAGTATTTCTTGCCTGAGTTGCATTAAAACTCTTTAGGCTATAGCTTCAACAGTCAGTCATGTATACTACATAAAACACATAAAATGGGAAATTATTCATGCCTTACACTGTATTGCTAGACTGAGGCTTACTTTGTTATATTCCCTGTGACCTCATTTATGAAATGTAGTCAGGAATATTTTCTACAGCCAAAAACATGAGCTGCGTTCAAATATTGCGTAAGGGTGAAAACGCTGGTGTACTATCTACACAGATGTAATGGAGTATGATGTATCAGGGACTGAAATGCAACCTAGTTACTGAGATTAGCTACAGCAAAGGTTTCTCACACTCATAACAGCAGAAACCCATTTAACATACCTTACATTAGTTCATTCTGATCCCAGAAATAAGTATGCTAATGTAGCAGAAATGAAGAAGGATTTTTTTCAACAGCTGGCCCCATAAAAAAATGGGATTGCCATTGTTAATAAATGGCCATAAGGCTTTCACTGACTGTGCCTTAGGCTGACTGTGCAAGGCCCTACTCCTGGCCAGCTGTTATCAATTTCTTATGGGAACTGGCTGTGTGAGCTTGGTACCATGTGTCTCTTGTTATGATATACAGTTTAAAACCAGAGTAACACAGATCAAAATCAGAGGTCCTAATATCATAAAATGCTCAGTGGGGGTGAAGGGCTGGTCACTGAAGAAGCTCAAACTCAAGAGATGGGAAAATACAACAAAAGACAGCCAAGGAAGACGATAAGACACCCAAGACACCTGGGCTTGGGAAAATAAACCCCGCCTTGCCCCTCAGGGTTTGTTCAGCATGTAGCCCAGGGGCGGAGGAGAGAAATTGTGCCTTCTGGAAACTTGAAGGACAAGATCCAGAATTGTGGATGAGGAAAAATAAAGAAATCACCTTTCTTTGGGGTTCCCCCCTGAAGGGCTCCTGAACCTTTCCACCTTGGTGGCAGTAACTGAAGCAGT
>JAYRBT010000001.1:71231564-71241998 GCA_036023395.1 Myiotriccus ornatus | reverse complement strand
AGAAATCACCTTTCTTTGGGGTTCCCCCCTGAAGGGCTCCTGAACCTTTCCACCTTGGTGGCAGTAACTGAAGCAGTTACTGCTTCAGCAGTAGCGACCTGTAGCAACCAATAATAGCAATGGAACATCAAGTTTGTGGTAGAGTGGGCTAACAGCTAATGCAGGCTGTGATTATTAAAGAGTGATTGTTTTGAACACGTAGTGATATTGACTGATCACATATGATAATGGATTGAATTTTCCATTAATATCATGTTTTAATGAACTCCAGTCTAGTAAACTTTTTTGTTTTGAAGCTTAAGACTTGCCCTATTTATCAGTCTTGTAAATGTGCCCATTGTAGAGGTTTCTAAATCTATGATTATACCTACACATTTCTTATACTGTGTGGATAGCATAAAAGAATTTTTTGTTTAAATAGCAATTTTTAAATTTACGAAAACACATGGTGGTTTTCAGAAATGACACTGGAAGCCTTGAAATCTGAAAAAAAAGTCTACTTATAAGCAACCTTTTTTTTTTTTTTTTTTTCTGAGATATGTAGTCAACAGTCCTGGCCTCTGAGAGTCAATAAGTCTTACTTTAGCATGTAATAAAAGAATCCACTGTTTATAAATGATGAACTTGGGCCTCTAATCGTGTTCTTTACACGTCTGGCTCACCCTTTACTTTGAACTTTTGGATTACCAACTATGATCCAGCCCAAAGTGTTTATCTGTACAGTTTCAGCAATATGCTTATAGAAACTTGTGACCACTGTGTTTGTTTGTTTTAATTTAGAACAGAATGTTTTTAAAGTGAATATCTGATCACCTCAGTGGTAGTGAAGTACAGTAACTGCATGAAACTAAAGTAGAAAATATCTTTCAAGGAGCGTTCTATACACCCTAGGCACTAATGGGCATTTAGTCCATGGGAGCAGACTAGAAATATTTTGGAGTAAAGTCCCTGAAATAAGCAAGGCAGGCATCATATCCTCAAGCTGTTTTGTTTCTCAGATTTGCTCCTATTAGGTTGATATCATTATTTAACATAGCCCTTGCTTGCTTTTACGTTTACATGGTTTCATGGTACCTGAATTCCTCAAATTTTGTCATTTATCAGCGACAACTGTGAGAATCCCTTCTACAGGGAATTCTGAAGACACATTTGAGTACTGCTGTGCATTTCCATAAATATATACATGAATATTCACACACAGAGTTTTCAATTAAAGCAAAAAATTTTTTTTTTCTTTTAATAGGTCCAGGTTAAATAGTTCACTTAAGAAAAGTGAACTGACATTTCAGAGCTTTCCAAAATGAACTACTTCTCTCTCCTTTTACAAAAAGCCACAAAGTTCAGAGGCTCTGAGGCCAGAACAATGAGATCTACTGTTCTTAAAGTAGGAGACAGACAATGTCACATCTGGATATAATATACAAGGTCCTACTAGGCTGCTATATGAGCATTTTGGGAAAGGAACTTTAGAAATCTTCCAGATCTTTGTCCCTGGAACCTGTTAGACAATCAGAAAAGAAAATAAATCAAATTGCTATTTCTTAATGGAAAATCATTTTACTGGCAAATTGTGATCAATTCTGTTCTCACTGCTGTTTCTGTTTCTGCCCAGATGTATTTGTGAAATTCATCTTCCTTGTACATATTGGTATGACAGGGCATCGGGGCTCCAGTGAAGCAGTAACAGAGTATCATGTCAGGAATTTGACAGATCAAGGACTCTTCAAGGACTCCATAATGAAGAGTGTACCATTCATTTTTCTCTCACATATGCATACTCATATTAGCTTGTTCAGAGTTTCTATGTAGTCTCTGTTATGAAAATTCAGTTTTTCTGTGTAGATTTCAAGTTGTTATTGTAATTAAATCAAGTTTTTTATGCATCAGGTACAATTTCAGACAGAAAAGTATAATACTTAGAGATTAAAACGTTTGTTCGAAGTGATGTTTCTTTTAAAAACAAACCAAATTAATAGCATATCAATCTTTGTTTATATGTAATAAATAGTTTAATTTATGCCAATAAAAACATACATCTTCAAAATAAAAGGTGTAGCATTCAGCTAAACTCTGCCCTTGGTTTTCAGCAGGCAAATTTACTTAGAGAATGCTATCAGAGGCTACCACTTCAGGAGTTTTACCACTATCAAAGGCAGGATTTAGCCCTCCATTCATAGCTCTCATGTACCTAGTGCTGCAGAAAGCATGAAACAACATGTGATCTTGAACTGGCAGTGCCTCTGTGTCGCGGGTCGAGGCGGGAGGTGACACAATTTTCAGGATACCAGCACACTTTATTGCAACAGTGCTGCTACTTTATACAGTTCTAGGTGACTCAAGTGTACAGTTCCATCTTCAATATCTTAGCTTACAGAAAGCCCAGAACCAGCTGGGCTCCCCCACACCTCTGCGTGTGCAAGAGTGTGCATTTCTAGCAGTCATACAGCACATGCAGTATGATATGACAAAACAAATGCCATAACTTCCTGTGGTCTTGCTCACCTATAAGTCAGTTCTGGAAATAGACCTTCATAGGTTTGTGTTTCTCACAATTACTCACTTGTGAGTTCCAGATCATAGGCCTTGCACTAAAATTGTAAGCCCAAGTTCATTAGAAGTTTTGTATGTCACACATTTGGGCAATCAAAGCCTCACAGAATTTAATCTTCACTGAAGTGAGTATCTGCTTCCTTGCTCTTAATGTATGAAAAGAAATGGCTGTTGGCTTCCAGATATTCTAACACTTCTATTAACTCAGTTCTGCATTAAAAATATGGATGTTCTCCTAAGACTTTTAAAGATTGTGAAAGATGCAGTTCAAAAATATGACTGTGATACTGTTGACCTAAAATGTATAGGAATATAAAATAAAAACCAGTAAGACATTGTTAGATGAATTTTATGTGATGTTCTTACTGGATTAGTATGTTTTAAATACATCTTTCCTTTAAAGATATAATAATAATAATTCTGTGAAACCAGCATTTAATATACATGTAAATTGAGCAGTGGAAAATGGAATAAAATGTTTCACAGAACAATTGAGGTCTTGTAATATTCTGCTGTTTCTGAGATTTTTTTCCCCCTAGATAACTTTGATCCATTTCAGTACGGATAATGTGACTATGAATACAAAAATGAAGAAAAGGAAACCTCTTGGAGGATTGTGGAAGAGTTAATTATCAAACTGGTGTTTTGCTCCAGCATGGTTTCCTCTCTCTACTGGGGCACAGCTCCTACCAGCATCCCATTCCAATACAGGCTTCCCATAGGGTCAAAACCTCCTTCAGGTGCATCCACCTTCTCTTGGGTGAGGTCCTCTGTGGGCTGAAGGTACCTCTCCTGTGCACTGTGGATTTCCATGGGCTGCAGGAGGACACCCTGCCTCACCATGGTCTTCAACATGGGCTGCAGGGGAATCTCTGATCTGGCATCTGGAGCATCTGCTGTCCCTCCTTCTTCACTGACCTTGGTCTCTGCAGAGTTGTTTCTCTGAAATATTCTCACTTATCTCTTACTGTCATGAAGCAATGTTTTGCCTTTCTTAAATCTGTTGCCACAGAGGTGCTGCCACTGTTGCTGATGGCCTAAGCCTTGGACAACAGCAGGTCCATCCCAGAGTCACCTGGCATTGGCTCTATTGGACATGGGGGAAGCTCCCAGTGACTTTTCACAGAAACAACTCCTGCAGTCCCCCACTACAAAATTCTTGCCATACACCCAGCATTGAAGACATCCTGATAATATATCTAGGTATATTGTATTCTCTTCTGGTTTTTGAAAGGTTGATGACAAGATGATATTTTATGCAGGCAGGAAAATCATAGTGATTTATGTTCGAGTGTACAGAAGTATAAATTTAATTGAGAATGTAGTAGTTACAAAAATGAAATCACAAAAAGAATAAAAGTGTGTCTTACGGAGAACCTGTTAAGTCAAGAGAAAATATTTAAAGTTAATACAGAGTTCTCTGTTTCCTCTCTTTTTCAGAAGATATTCACCATCCTCATTTTTTTGGCGTGTTGTCTGACTGACAGCCCCTCACTCAGCAGCTTTCTTGCTCTCTTTTCTAACAGGCCTAAGGGGAGAAAATAAGATGAAAAAACCCCTCTCCTTATAAGTCAAGATCAGGACAGGAAGGCCATTTACTAATTGCCATCAAAGTTAATTTAAATTATTGCAAATTAAAGATACAGTAGGATGATGAGAAACAAATTAAAAAAATAAAACCACCTTACCTCCACTCTACCCTTTTTCAGAAGCTCAGCGTCATTCCTTCATTCCTAACTCCTCTACCTCCCACTAGCCCCCTGAGTAGCTCAGGAGAGAGGATATTAGTGGACTATCCTTGAAAGCCCACCACAGAGCCACACTCTGCCTGTAAGAAGGTGGCAATGATCTGACAACAAATATGTTCTGCATTTGCATCTTTCTTTTTCTGTCAGAGGTGAGTCCATCAGAAAACTGCAACTTGTCTCTTTTAAAAGGAGAGGAAATGATGCTGTTATCTCCCAAAGTGACATCTGCACTGTCACACACAACAAGAGCAGCATTGTCCATGCAACTTGCTGATTAGTTCATTCCCCAACATAAATTTCATTTCTCTGTAGTACACACAGTGTAAGGTGCATGAGCACAACATGATTTGTGGGCTCGTTCATCTTTATATTCAGGATTTAATTTGAAAATTTATTACTTACTCTACTTTTCTCCTTGGAAGAAGGAACAATTCTGAGATGGTTTCAGATTTTCCTCCAATATATCTGTATGTTCTTCACAGTGTCCTCCTGTGTTTCCTCTCTCTTGCATAAATGGTATGTTCCTAATATTGTCTGACATTGTACAATGAATCTATAAGGTCAAGGAGACTAAGCAATTTTGGAGTGAGGAGATTTAATGTGAAAGCTTCTTGGAAAAGTGACTAAATTCATCCAAGGCCAGAATGATTGATGAGAAGAGGTATTAGATTGTCTAATGTTTTTAAATGTGTGATATGCTATTAGTAAGGACTTGGCATATCAACAGTGAATAGAGTTAAAGGGATTTGAAGATCTGTTGGCCAGATTTGGATCTTCTTCCCCTAAAAGAATGTCATGAGAACAGAAAATACACAAAACTATTTTATAGGATTATTGGGTCTCTCTGTATGTTGAATGAATTTGTCTTTTAAAAAAGTATTTCTCTGCTGGGTTTTCATAGCAAGGCTTTGATAGTTGGAGGGGCTACACAGGTGTCTGCTGTGGCAACCTGGCTTTGAGCAGTTCAAGAGATGTGGTATTCACTAGTACACTGGGCAACCTGTTCCAGTGTTTCACTAACCTCATAGTGAAAATCTAACTCCATTTCAGTTTAAAGCCATTCCCCTTCATCCTATTACATGTCCTTGTAAAAAGTCTCTCTTCATCTTTCCTGTTGGCTCCCCTTAGTTACTGTAAGGCTGCTAGAAGGTCACCCCAGAGCCTTCTCTTCTCCAGGCTGAACAACCTCAGCTTGCTCAGCCTCTTGTATTGTTCTCCATAACTCTATTTTTTTCTTTTTGTTTCTTTTTAATTACAAATCAACAGAGTCAAAGGCTTCCACAAACTTTAGCTTGACTGAGGCTGTACCTCCAGCGCTCTTCAATTTTGCCTCAACTTCTTTTCTTCAATTTTTAAACCTTGTAAAAAACACAAGAACCCATATTTTTTAAGAGTTATAGAAGGAAAGATTGTATCCTGAACTGTGTTTTCAGGAGATGCTCCACCGTGACCCTTGAGCTATACTAATTTGATTTAATCCTTTGTCTGTTTACTTGGGTTTTTTTCCAGCCTTAATAAAACCTTCAATGGGAAATTAAATGCAGCTTTCAATACTTTCTTTAGAAATAGAGATGCATTTTTCTCAGGAAGTAAATATGAACAACACAGTATACTACCTATAAAGGAAGAATTATTTTCCCAACTGGTTTTTACAAAAATGTGAACAGAAGTCTGGCTGTTCTGTTGCTGTTCATATAAATTCCTACTTTCCCTCTGCTTTATTAGTTTAATTATACCAATGATAATGTGGAAACATTGAATAAATACTGAACTTCAGAAAGTATCTTTTTCTAAAGCACAGAATATTAATAGAAGTCCAGTATTACCAGCTATTCTTTGTCATTACTGTTTGAATACTTAATGGCAAAAACAGTAACTTGTGAATTTTTTGACGACAGGAACCAAAATGAACTTGACGAAGACAAGTCTTAATATATGCCTCTCTGTGATTCTATTAGAACACATATACATATGAATTTAAGGACAGTGAGGGAAACCATTTTAATAAAAATTACACAGTTAAAAGCACAATCTAAGAGTGTATATACTTTAGGAAATACCAGCCACATACAAAAATATTCTGAACATATTTTAAATTAAGTAGCTAAGATATGTAAGCTTGATGTTTATTTTCTTTATACAGTTGTTTAAGATCAGCTTCTTCCTCAGGCCATTTGAGAAATAAAAAAAAAAATTTGGGATTCAGTATCATTCTTGATACTATACCTCACAAAATTAGATTTATTAAATTAATTTTTCCTTGAGCTATCAACATATGTATTTAAATTGTCTGAAACTTGCAAAGGATAAATTGAATTGTATAAAATAGGTATGAAAGTGTGTCCACTGAGGGTCTACAACACCACCATTATTAGATTTATTTTTAGTTAACTTGTTATTCAGGCAGAACTGGAAATAAAATCACATAGTGCTAAATTGGTTGAATCTTACAAGGTCATTGATGCAAATTTAAGGCCCTTAGAGATAGCATAAATATTAGTAGAAAAAACAAAATTATATTAAACTGTGGAGAGATGAGATAATACCTCCAGAGGAAAAATAAGAAGGATAAATTGTTCTGCTGAGGCTTTATCTGGACTTGGGGGTGTTGATCAACAGCTGTCTGAACACAGTCGAGAGATGTGCTCAGTTGACCAAGAGAGTCAATGGCATCCTGGCTTCTATGAGAAATAGTGTGACCAGCGGGACCTGGGAATGATCATCCCCCTGTGCTCAGCACTGGTGAGGCCATGACTCGAGTATCTGCTGAGTTTTGGGCCCCTCACTACAAGCAAGACATTGAGGTGTTGGAGCACATCCAGAGAATGGCAAAAAAGCTGGTGAAGGGGCTGGGTCACAAGTCTTATGAGGAGCAGCTGAAGGATGTGGAGTTGTCTAACCTGGAGAAAAGGAGGCTCAGAGGAGAACCTTATCACTCTCTACAACTGCCTGAAAGGAGGCTGTAGCAGGTTGGGGTCCGCCTCTTCTCCCAGGTAACAAGTAACAGGATGAGAGGAAACGGCCTCAAGTTCTGCCAGGGGAGGTTTAGATTGCATATTAAGAAAAATGTCTTCATTGTTAAGGTGGTCAGGCATTGGAACGGGCTGCCCAGGGAAGTGGTTGATTCACCATACCTGAAAAAGTTAAAAAAACCTGTGGATATGGCACTCAGGGACATGATTTAGTGTTGAAAATGGTAGCACTGTGTTAATGGTCAACCTCCATGACCTTAAGGGTCTTTTCCAACATTAATGATTCTATGATTCTTTTTTTGTAATATTGGTCATTTCTGGTCTTTGCACTCCTTGGGATGCTTAGAAAAATTGGAAAAAAAAAAGAAACTAACTTATTACAAGATTATAAGTATTAATAATGTGTATTTCCAACCAAGCCTGAAGGTCAGTCCTTAATTTTTTTGGATATATTTGCTATGCTATGTTTATGCATGTAATTAATTTACAAGAAATGAAAAGCATAGGATGCATTTTGACAACCATTAAGTTCTCATTGTGCATTATAACTTTTCATGTATCACTAAACATATATAGCCTGGACTAGCAGTATAATCTTTATGACCATTAATGATTAAACAATGACAACACAATAATATTATCTAAGGAATATTATGTTCAAGTTGTGGTTAAGATGTCTGCATATCACATGACCCGTGGGACAGCTTCTAATGTCAACATTTCCTCCTTGAGAAAGAACTTGAGAAACTTGGAATGGCCTCAGGTTGCACCAGTGGAGATTTAGATTAGATATTAGAGAAAAAAAGGTCATGGGAAAGGGTGCAAAGCATTGGAACAGACTGGCCATGGAAACTGTGGAGTCACCATCCCTTGAAGTGTTCAAAAAACAGGTGATTATGGTACTTTAGGACAGGGTTTACTGGTGAAGAAGATGATGGTGCTAGTTTGATGGCTGGACTTGATGATCTTAAAGGTCTTTTACAACCTTAATGATTCTATGATCCTATGAAAATTATCATTCTCTTTCACGATAAGATACTACTCAAAATTGCAATTAAACACATGATTTTGATTTCATATTCTTACTCTACTATATTTGAAAAAACTCTCTAATTTTGTTCTTTTTGTAACAATAACAGCTTTTAAAAGATATAACCCACTGGATTAGGAGGGAGTTGTGAGAAACCAGTGACACCTAAAGGTATGCTAGAGACCTAAATTTCAGTCCAGGCCTCCAGATCACACACCATCCACATCTCATCTATATGTCTCAGGAACAATCTGAACCTGTTAACATTCTGTAACTCTTTGTTTCTATCAAAAGAAATCTGGGCATGGGTGACAAAACAGAACAGTTTTCAAGAGGTGCCCCTTTAGAGTATTGAGGCTCCACTGTCTCTGCACACGCATTGTGTACTCAAGCAAATAAATGCAAGGGTAACCTCAAAGTACAGGTCAGTGAAAATGACAAAGCATGTGACAAAAATCAAGAAGCTAAAAGTTTACTCCTCTTGGCTAGTTCCAGATGGGGAAACTATGTTAGGCAATACTTGAAGATATTTTTTAGTTTATTTTTGCTTTCTTTTTTTAAATGTTTTTCAGAAAGTCTGAAGCAGCGAGTAAAACAACGCATTGTACAAAAGAAGCTACCGAACAAAACATTTAAGTGCTTGCCAAATGCAGCTATTCAGTTTATTCTCAGAAATACATCGAGGCTATATGCAGACATCACATCAGTTACTGGGTTTTATATTCTTTTTTTTACATGAAATTTCTCCATTCCCTCCAAAGACTGTTAGGACTCAGGTTAGGGTTTAACCATATCCTTCAATTTCAAGGAAGGCATTTTTGCAAGCAGAGTGGTGAAGGAGGGTGTTGCATTATGTCTTTTCCAGAAAAAAACTCCTCAGAGAGGAACAAATGCAGTTTATCGCTAGTGTGGATCCTGATCTTAGAGGTACAAATGGGCAGTGGTATGCTGGACTCAGAGAGTTCCTCTGACTGAAAGTGTCTGATTTTTTTGGCATATTCTTTTCCTTTATTTCAACAGTGAAAAGCCAGAATGACTACTATTTCAGAGTCTGCAGTGAGAAGCTGAAGGGAGAGGAAAGAGAGTTAAAGCAAGGAACTGGAGCTGTCAGATCACGTGGTGGCAGAAAATTCTGTGAGGAATGGTGAACAGATCAGTCAAACCTCAGAAATTATGGAAAGAGCCTTTCAACAAAGAAAAGAAGACAGTGTCTGCTACAACCCTGAAAAATAATGTCCTGACTGAAATGGAGACAAGAAGTGTAAAATATGCCTGCAACAATGCAGTCAACAGATGCAGATTTTTTATAATGGTTTTTATAGTCTTACATAGTCACTTCGACAAGTCTTTATTTTAAAAAATAATGCAGCCTAGTGTTGAAGATTCAGCTTAAGAAGTATAGGCAGGTGATACAGTGAGTTGTCAAGGTTACTGAATTGTTGCTAGGATGAATTTGGTGTTAGAGCTGGGTTTTCCATCCTCTTAAGTCCTAGAGCTATTTCTGTGTTTCTCTCTCCAGCCATTTGCCTTCATGGTAGTCCTCACCTTGGCACATGAAAAAAAGGGCTATTTTTTGTCTAGCAGGGAAGTCCTTGGTCTGTCAGCCTGTTGTCACAGGCAGCAGTCATAGAGCTGCAGATAAAAAAATACAGCCAGTACTCATTTGACCACTAGACAAAGATCACAGATTGTGATTTTATAATAGAACAAATTGTATCTGCTAGGTTATACTTTGGAGGAAAAGTTACTTTCAAGTTACTCTTTATTAGGAGCACAATCATCTGCATGAGAGATGCCTGCGTGATCATCTGATAGAGGCTGAACATCTTTTCCATGGATTGGAAGTTATGAGGAAGAAAAAAAAAACACATGGGAGAGAAATTATTCATCTTTGTAACCTGCCTTCAGCAACTCAACTGGAGTGGTAAATGTTTACACTAGGATAACACTGACTAATGAAAATCTGTTCGGTTTTTTTTTTAAATTCTGATATATTCCAGAGACTCTCTAAGCAGTTTTTTTTCAAAGACTTCCTTTTTTCTTCTTTTTTTTTTTAAATTCTTTCTTTCTTTCTTTCTTTCTTTCTTTCTTTCTTTCTTTCTTTCTTTCTTTCTTTCTTTCTTTCTTTCTTTCT
>JAYRBT010000001.1:71200145-71211244 GCA_036023395.1 Myiotriccus ornatus | reverse complement strand
GAATGTTATTAAAAACTACAGACCTGCCTGAAACACTAGGAAAATGTGTTTATAATTAGTTCTTTTTTTTTTTTTTTCCCTAAATAAGTATTCTGTATTAATCATTCCATGGAAGGTTTTATACTGCTGCTTTTAGAATTGCATTTGTATCATGGGGAAGGAACTAATAGGGTAAAATAAAATGCAAATTACACAGAAATCCAAAGTTTGTCTTATCCTTAAGAAGAAATGGTATTTGTCTATATACTACCAATCGTGGTTAGATTTCAGAGTGATATCAAGCCGAAGTTCTCTTTTACGTGGTCAATTTGTTAAGTTCCCTAACTACTAAATCCAAGATTATTCTCAAATATTCTCAAACTTAATGGACTATTAATTAAAAATATAGTAGAGAAAATACGTATGGAGGAAATCAATTAAATTATCTGGTGTTCCATTCAGTAATGAGGATACTGTAGTTCTAGCTACTGCCTGTCATGACTCTATAAGAAGTCAAAATTTTAAATTTTTTATGATGACAGAAATGATTTATCTCTTTTTAAAAGAGCCTCTCTTTAAAGAACTAAGAAAGGACAGAAAATCTCCTTCTTTTTTTTTTAATGTTTTCTTTTTTTTTTTTCCCACCTTTATGGTTTTTGTGCTGGAGATGGCTATTTATTTACATAAATATCAAATGTCAAATTATTTTCATAAGAAAGTGCATCTATTCTGAAACACTGAGTTATCATAACAAAAAAGATCTGATTCTGTATAAAGCCTGACTTTGCTCTTAAACTTTTAATGAGCTACTTCTCTTAATATTTTTTTTGTACTGTATTAAACTATTGAAATTTGTTATATATATAATTATTTCCCTTTTTTTTTGTCTCTGCAAAGTAAATGCATTTTCCTTTAGTAATAATTATTCATAATGGATTTCTAATATGTGATGTTAATGGCAATTCACTTATGGAAAGCATTAAAACATCAAAATAATGAAGATGAACTGCAAGTAATTTTTAAGTGTATTTTAGTATTTGAAAACACTCTAGACAAAACCTTTATTTCATTTCTATTTTCTTTTAGTGAAATTTGATATTAGAAAAAGAAGAGAAAGCTCAGTAAAAACACTGAGAAGTAAATTAAGCAAATATTTTTAATAGCATTCAATTAATCACTTTCTAGACCTTTTCTAATATCGGAATTATTAGAAAATATTTGACAAATTTAAATTATTGGGTTTTTTTGGCAATTTCATCCAAAAAAATTATTAGAGGGATGTTACTTTAACTAATAACAATGGACACATAATAGTTACTTTTTGCGCATGATTTTTTCGATCAGTCTTAAAATACAGTGTGATAGAACTACAGTGTAAATAAGTTGAGAACAGCATTCAAAAGGTTTTTTTTCATCATACCCCAAAACGAGCCCTATGAAAGGCCTTTGTAATCAGACCTGCACAAAATCACTATTCACTATGAAACAACTAATTTTCAAAAATAAATAAACTGTAAAATTATGCACTGGAAATTGTATACACACAGTTGTTACTGACACATCCCAATAAATTATATTATTATTTATTTATTAATGAAAGATATTTGTCTCATCATAAACATGACCTCGAACTTCTATTTTGCCAAAATGAGTTAAAGTCTGCTGAAGCCTCAAAGAGGAATACCGAATATTACCTAGATCAAAGAGATTGAAACATGTTTAAATTGAAGAAAGTCCACTCTTTGGGTTTTGGATTTATTAAAAAATTCAGTTAAGACTAGAAGATATGAATTGGTTGTATGAGAAGATGACAGCATTTTACAAATATAAAGGGTACTTTTTATTTGCAAGTTTCCAATGTACCTTACATTTTTGCAAAAGAACCCAGATTATTTTGTGTCCATTACACACAGAGAAATTGCTTCCTAGTCATAAAACAGTAACTCTCGTACAGGACAATGATGCTGTTTAAATGTATATAGCCCCAAATGAGAGACTGAACCAAAAATTCAATCTTCAGAGTTTGAAAGCTTGTTTGAAAAACTAGAATGCAATATGGAAGTAATTGAGGTTAACTTTTCTATCATGAAAAATCACTGAAACTTTAAAGATTTTTATTACTCTGGAAGTTATTTGTGACTCTTCACTGAAACACCAGATCTCTAAGTCAGCAGTTCTTCCACTCCCTCTTCCCTAATGGAGGGGTACTTCTATGTTAAGAAACTGCAAATCACCAAAGCTAATGTTGCATATTTAGGGATTTCCTTGAAAGGTGCCTCATCCTGACAACACTTACCTTGTTAAATCTGACAAATGCACAGACAAGTACTCTGACTGTTTTATGCAAGGAAAGTATTAATCAGTAAATCCTGACAGGCCTTCTTCCTAAAATAAAGGTAATGCTTTCTATCTCTGCTGCAATCACAAGATGAACAGCAACTAATGCTGATGTCTAATTCTGAACAAAATGATTCTTCTTCCAGTAATCTGCCATCTGATGAGTCACTTCTTACTTTCTGACTGTTGGATAGGCAGATTTCCTACAAGAAGGAAATGTTTCTCATACCAAGGTCAATAATATTGATATTTCAAGCCTACTAAGCAGGAATATTGTCAGTAACTGTGAATCAGCTTCTGTTCTCAGTACGTCTCTGTTTGTTCTTAAGGACTATTCTTGTGACAGAATGCAGTGGTTTGGCTTTGCCATATTTAAAGCTGGTGAATATCACAAAATTAGACTAATTTCCTGTCATTAATTTTACCTGTTTTGCCACTATCAACTAAGAAAACATTGCTAATTTCATGATGCCAAGGCTTAAAGTCAATGTTAGCCATCATGGCCTCTGTATGTGTTTAATCCAAGGAGAGAACATATTTGATAAACAAAAAAATTATGAAATTAACATTAATTAGTCAGAACTGATACACTGACCATTAATTCTAACCGCATGAATCAATCAGGTATCTATGGACTGCAGTTGTCTAGAAAGTTAAATTTAGGTTGGAAGAAAAGAACTGAATAGAGCTACTTTAACTGAATATCAGCTATACCTTCAAGTCTCCTAAAACATACGTTGATCCAGCATGGCACCATTAGGTTAACGAGTGAGAGTCTGAACAATAACCAAAAGGAAGCAAGCAGAGATGTGAATCCAGATGACAACCAGAAATGTCATCTAAATCCCTAGTTTTGGCTAGAATATGTAACTTCTGTGCCTCACTCTAGGTTCACAGTATCTATCACCTGATATCACAATATCAGGTATATAACACGGCATTTAAAATACAAATTACATATTCACCCACTGCGTACTCAGGAAAATTTCTGAAGGATAAAAGAAGGAAGCAGAATTTTCTCTTTCATGTGTCTTTTGTTTCTCTGCTGTCACCTTCCTCTGCTTTCTTTTTAATTTGGGTCTAATAACACTCCAGCTCAGCTAATGAGAGTATTCTCTGACAAACTGCTGAGAACCACTGAGAGGAGAAGCAGCTAAAAACAATGTTTTACACAGCTTGATCCTTCTACGAGTTTGCTCAGTCCTTGCTAGGCTGAGAGAGAGAGACTGTGTGTATGTGTGTGTGTGCACGTGTGCATCTGTGTATCCATGTACTTAACTAACGAAAAAAATTAAGTTAAATGTCATCACTACCATGAAGTACTACATTTTAAAAGTTTTGTACTTCTCTTCTTATCATCTTTTCTTGTTTTTTTCTTGCTGCTCTGCAATTAACAATAGCAATGATGACTCCAAGCTGTCTTGCTTGCCTGCTTTTTCTTTTCTTTTTTTTTTTTTAATAGTATTTTTTGGCATTTTAATATATTTTAAAATAAAAACCGGCAATGTATCATACTTTATATCTAAAGATTATACAGAGTATACAATTGAAGGAAAAACGCTATACTGTTAGTATTTAAGCCATATTTAACATTCAGTGTTATTACTTTATGGTTTCTTTCTCTCCTTTTTAATAGTTCTAATAGCACTTTTCGAAGTAGTTGCTAATGAAAACAGGTGAAGCAGAAGCACACAGCTATGTCAAAACCATGAATATACACAAAGAGAATTTTGTTCAGTAACATAAAATGACATAAGTACACATTGAAGTTCTGTGATGTTTTTCAGATACTCAATCTGGTTACAAAGCTACACTGAAACTATAAGTAGGATTCATCTCATGAATTCGACAACATAGGTGTTTGCTTGATATCAAGATGAATTTCTTTTTTCTTTTGGCATTTTTTCAGGCTTAGCAAATGACATGTCTCTGACAAAGAAGTGGCACTTGAAAAAAAAAAGATAAGGTTTGTTGTGTTTGTTTGTTTGTTTTTTAATGTAGATAATCAGGGTATGACATGAACTTTAGGCTTCTGTAGATAGAAAGCTTCTCTGAAGTTTCTTCCTCAGCCTGCCATCTGTAAAAACAAGATAGTGCTGCTATTTACCTTGTATAAAAGTAGTTACATTGTTACCTGGTGTTCTTTATTGCAAAAGTACAGAATGATGTCTATAAGCAAACATGGTTTATTAAATATGTTTTATTGAAAAAAGCAAAGTCACATACAGGTATAAGCTTACTCTTGGTCAATAAACCCAATCTGCTCTTTTTTATGTATTATGTTTTACAAAACTGCATATATTTTTAAAGCATTGTCAGTAAGCTTGCAAAAGAAATAATCAACATATACAGTGCTACAAAGTGTTCCTGTCACCAAAAATTGTTACATAATATCAGCACATTATATTTCAAGATCTCTTCAGTAACTGATGCTGAGGAGATGAAGGATTATTGGGCTTTTTTTTTATTATCAATTGCTGTTGGAAAAATTTGATCCTAGTAATTTTTTTCTAGTAATAATGCTACAGTATTGCTCTAGCACAATCTCACACTTCTGTGTTTTAAAGCTAAATATTTGAACAGTTTGAATTTGCTTTTTTGTTTGGTTTTGTTTGGTTCTTTTTAGTTTGTTTGTCAGTTTATCTTTCTTTATTTTATCTTTGAGTGAGTAGGTACTACTCCTCAAATTGTGTGTGTTACATCAAGAAATTACTCCACTTTCTAGCAAGCTTTTTTCATCTACTAACTCCATGAGGTGGCCTTGCTGTGCTGAGAGACTGCAGGGAAAATTACATTTAAACATCACGATACATTGTTTGTTATTTTCCAGCTTTTCTGAACTGTTAAATTACAGAACTATTCTATCCCCATCATAATATGAAAACTTTGGATGCCACGCACAACAGTAAAAATAACAAAAAAAATTTATGTCCTCAAAACTTAAAAATGTTGCTTTTTGTTTTCTTTTCTTCCGTGAAAGATCCTATAAAAGCAAGATCAGTGAAACTGCAAACAGAAATAGAAGATAAGTCTGATGATCACATTGCCTCTTCCCTTTTGTTTTTTTCATTTTTCACCATTTGAATATCAATTTAGATATGTAACAAGGCTCTGATAACAGGGAAAGTCTGAAATTATGCCCATCCTTTAAAAGCAGGTAGAATTACCATGAATTGTAGTCTGATCAGTTTTATCTCAGTTCCTGTATGTATTAATAAACATTCACCTGGAATCCATTTTCAAGTTCATAAAGAGGATAGTCAGAATATCAGTTCACTGTACCAAAGGCCAATCATCCTTGAGTGCATGATTGCCATCATCAGTGCAATGACCAGGTGTGCGAACAAGGGGATGGTGGTGTTTCTTGATATCAGAAAGGTTTCTGACCCTTTATCCCACAGTATGAAAAATGAATAGGTGAACAGAGATAAATTTTATATTGCTTGGACATCTGGGCTGAAAGCAGGTTGAAAAACGGCTGGACACCCAGCCATCAGTGATAGGCTCCATATTATACACTATCTTCATCAATGACCTGGATGATGACCAAGAGAATACCTTCAGCTGGATTCAGAAATGGCATTATATCAGAGAGAACGGCTGGCACAATAAGTGGCAGACCTTGGCAGTTATCAAGCGAGCGCTGTAAGACTCTTGAGAAAACTCACTTGTTTCAGTAAGGAGAAACACAGCCTTGGTACAGTTTAAGGAACTATTGGCTGAATAGGACCTGGGAGGCACAGTGGACACCAAGCTGAGTATAAGCCAACAGTTCACTCATTGTGAATGGGATGAACTGCTTACAACAGTAAGTGCAAGTACAATCTGTGGTGCTTCAGTAGCAGTATGGCTAGAAGATAGATGGAAGGCTCTTTTGCTCAGGAGGGCTGAAATATAAGGCCTGGAAAACTGGAGAGTCCAGCAGAGAGATATCGAAATGATCAGATCTAAATCATAAGGTTCAGGATGAGAAACTGAGCACACTAGACTTTTTTTGTTCGAGGAAAGAGGAGGCTAAGAGATGTCTTAGCATCAGAGTCGGTGGCTTGAAAGTTAGTTCAAAAGATGGTAGAACCAAGCTTTTTTCAGTACTGCTGGGTTATGTAACAGCAAAAAAGGCCAGAAATCAGATTTTGGGAGAAACTGATACTAGAAAAATTTGGTTTTAGGAGAATAGCCTAAGACTCATAAGGAAAAATAAAAATATAAGAAAGAATAATTTTTGAGTATCAGTCTCTTTGACATAAACACCTATGTTTTACCTATAGAAACCTCAGGGAATGCATGGACCTTGCCATTTTTAATCTTGATGGAAGAGCTTCCAAGAACCCTTCTTTTTCAGAAAGGAGGTCTGATTCTCCAGGCCTGACATTTATGCCTGTGCAAAGTTGACACATTTCTATAATAGCAAGAGCATTCCTTCTACATATAGTCTGGGTAGACAGATATTAATGATACAATCAGTCAAGGCAGTTGTGGCTCAGGGCTTTAAAAAGAACTCAGTACCCAATGTACCATGCAAGTCAGTCAACCATGGATAGAACATGTAATATATCTCTGATTTAGGTTGTGTTCAAAGTCTGTATTTATAAACTGGCAGTTGTTTTCGTTGTAACTACCTTCAAATTCCAAAATAATTAGTCAAAACTAACATAAAAAATTACCAAAAAAATGAGATTACTATAGTCAAAGAGATATTGTAGTGAAGAAGAGGCGAAGTGTGGTACCTGCATGTCCCATTTACTCTGCATTAAAACCTGCAGTATTTAGTGACCTTACTAGCAATAAAATCCTTGACTTTGGTGTGGTTAATATTTCCCTGTGTGATTTTCAGGGGTAGTCTGTGTAATCTACTGCATTCTTCAGAAATATCTGTACAAATTTCTGTATTTGTATAGATCATAGTTTTCTGTGTTTCTTTGCTACAGACTCTCTGAGGCATGTATCTACTGGCTGACGGTATATTTGAACAAGAAATTTGAATGTCACATTTGAAAACAAGATAAAGTCAAACAAATCATACATTTTTTAGTACATTTTTTTTCTATCTTTGTAGATCATGTATATGATGGCTGGGGTCACTGGAGCCCCTGTTACAAACCATTAAAATGGGAACATTTTTATTGTCTATTGTGTGGGGTTTTTTTCTGGTTAAAAAGAGCACACAGCTCCTTTGATAAGGAAAGGATTTTATCCAGAATTACTATGAAAATGTGAATTTCTTGCAAGCAAACCTGCAAGAGTCAACAGGAGCAGGAATCATCACTATTCAGGGCTGAAAAAAACTTCCAATCATTTGATTACGTGCATGAAATATTTCTACTTCTTGTAGCAAGGTCTGGTTTCTGTAAGCAGCAAAAGCTGTGTCTAAACTGAGCTTGTCAATCACAGAGCCTGAGTCTCTCAACTGTCCAGCTGGACTATTTATTTTATTTATGTATCTGTAACACAACACTACAAAACAGAAATGAGGGAGCATTAATATGTGCTTGGGTGTTAATTTTAAAAAGAGTTAGGGTGAGTGAGCCAAGAGGAATGAGATCCTGGGAGTCTTTCAGAGTTCTTAGGACTCCTCAGCCTCTCTTGTCAGCAGAATTAACTGGGAGATGCGATCCACAACTTTCTGCACGGGGCTCTATGATTGATACTTTCTTCTAACACTGATTTCAGAGCTCAGTGGTAGCCCAAAGCCCCTACCTTTTGGTGTGAGAAGATTTTCATGGTTCAAATGATGTTACTTCAGGAAGACTCTTGCATGTATGAAAAGCTATCATAAATCCTCCCTCTTTTACTGCTTCTCATAAGGATTCTTGTCTCACATAAAGCAGATTATGTGACAGCAGGAAAGCAGCTGTCACTTGCTCCCAGATGATGCTGAGCTCTATAGCACCTGATCTCCTGTTGAGTTTGTACCTATAAACTACCTTTTGCCGCAACTTTGCACACTGAAAGTGCCCAGACATGTTGTGTCTTACTTCACTCTTACATCACTCTTACTCAGCTGATGAGCTTTCAGGTCTGGGAGGAATGTGAAGAAGTATGTCTTATGGAAACAGGTATTATTATTGAACTTATTATTTTGATTTAACTTTTTCTCCCACCTTAATTATTTCAGACAGGATATGACCAGATAACAAAAATGTCACATTGTACCAGGGTCCTATACAGTATAAGAATATTACAAATAGTAACCATCACAGTGAACCTGCAGCTCAGTTTAGTTTTTACTTTCTGGAGAGTCAAGTACAAAAGTAGAAGGGAAATGATATAAGAAATGGTATTTTCTCACAAAGTAGAACTTCCACAGGCTAATAGAAAATGCAGTATTTAATCTGAAAGGCTCTGAGGCTTCACTAGTGTTTAGGAATAAGAAGATATATGAGCTGTTTTATAATGTTCACCTAAGTAATATTCTGTTAATAATACAGAGCATTTATTTTGGGCCAAATTCTATAATGAACTTCAATTTTGGTTTTTTTTTGTGCTACTGTAATACAATTTGCATTTGCTAAACCAGACCAATATTTGTCCCATTTTAGGAAGCGACAGACAGAGGAAAATGTCATCCTTTCACATTTCTAGTAAAGGCAACTATGCTGCATGATGAATGCTTACTTCCCTTTATCAATCAATCCTCGCAAACCAATTTGCTTACATTCTGAAGTGAGCTGCATTTACAAGGAGGGATCAGTTCTTAAGAGGATTATGTCAAAATAAGATGTAGTCTAGTAACAAACAGCTTTGGAGGAGCAGCTCAGGATAACAAGTAACAAGTCTATTGTATCACTGGTCTTTGTGTACCACTCTCTTCCTCTCTCTTTTCTACTTAACACTTTGATAAAGTTAATTGTAGTTGCCTACATATATATGAAGTTCTTTGCTGAAGAGATTTTTTTTTTTTTTCACAACACAAGAGTTTACAGAGTCTAAGGACTTTTACTTTTTGGTAGTAAATACATTTGCATTTACAATTATTCTGTGAGTTTTTCAAATACATTAAATAACTAAACCAATGCAAGGAAGCCATATGATATTTTGTAATGAGAAATTACACTATTAAAATAAAGTATAACTTCTATATTCATGACAGAATAACAGATTATGTCCACTTATTAAGCCTTCCCTCATTTCCATTGTGCAGTCAGTGGGAATTTTGCTACTGACTGCTAAAGAAATTGGATCAGTCCTGTAATGAGCAAAGAACACAGATATCTGTGAAAATGTGATTACATGTTTTCTGATATGTTTCATGGTTTCATTTCTTTTAAAAATAAATTGTAATACCATCAAACATTCAAAAAGAAAAAAAGTATGGCTTAGCCAGTGCTCTGTATGTCAAACAAAAAACCTGGATTCATAAAAGGTTTTACATACTTAAATTTTGAAGATGTGGTTTTATGGGATCCACTCTGATACTCAGCATGAGGCACTCATGTCAGACATTTAAAAAGATATTTTACTTTTGGGAGGTATAAAATTGCTTGTAGAAAGCTCCTTGCATAATCATAACCTAAATTTTGTTACGAAATTCACCTTTATATTTTACCTTAACTATAGTAATTATGAAATATAATGATTCCTCATGAAAACCCTTTATTTCTTATTGTTTAGACTATTCAACTTCTATATTTAAGTTTCCTTTCTAGATCTACTGGTTAATGTTTTTTTCTGAATATTGATCTGAATTTCTGAATTGTTAGTCTCACATATTTTGACAATATTCCTGAAAAGCCTTTCTTACCTTTCTGATTAGAATTTTTATCTGCCTATACTTGATATTGCACTCCTCGGTAGTTTATTTGTAAAGCTTAATGAGAGACCATCTAAGATAAAAATTAGACTAATAATTGTAATTAAATTGATGAAAACTACTTTTCAAAATTTAGCCAAATCTATATCAAAGTAGTATACTATTAGTACAAAGCAATACTAAATTTTATAAACTAACAATATAAAAATATCTGTCCCTCTTAATTTGCTTTATGAAAATATCAGGATGCAATGATTAAAGGTTAGATTTAACTGATGAACTGTAAAGATTTGCACCTAAGATAGATAACACAGGATCATTTGAAGAAACAGGCATCTTTAGAACACTTAAATTCAAAGTAAAATGCCTCAAATTTCAGATAAGTGTGCATTATAATATGCATATTGTGCATATAATCTAATCACTTGCCAATACATAAACATTTGCATGATCAATAACTAAAACCAAAATGAAATTATTAGCACGTGATTATCTAATTATATATGTCACAGAAAACAAATAAGATGGCTGCTTATGAATGCAAAAACCTTTCAAATTTTAGTTTATTTTTCCGTAGTGATTCTGATATTAATGTCTTAGCTTTTTAACTCTCTTACTGATCATGGAACTATACATCTCTGCCCAACAGAATGCTTTTTTTTTTGGGCTCACACCTTCTAAGACTGTCCTGGAGGGCAGTACACTTGTTCTTGTCCAGTTGTTCCGGCTCCCTGGCAAACTGATAAGTAGACGGATGATAGTAGATGATGATGCATGCTAAGACCTTCCTCTACTGATAGGCTTGCTGCTCCAACTGTCTCCTTGGCGAATCTTTCTAAATTACTATCAATTACTGAAAACAAGTAGGGGTTGAGTTATTCAGAAACTAATAAAGGAAAACATAGTGTCACTCCTTTGAGAGCAATCAATTGATGTGTGCTCTCTTTTTCAGAGTACTGTGGGGTTGGTTTCATGTGCTGCAAAGCATCCTGGGAGTTGTAGTTCTAAGTACTCTGTTACACATGCCCAGTGA
>JAYRBT010000001.1:71185800-71197676 GCA_036023395.1 Myiotriccus ornatus | reverse complement strand
TAGAGGAAGGAGTTCGGATCTTTTTCTTATAACTCATCCTCAGCAAAAGACCTTGTCTCATTTAAACCGGGACACCTTTCTGTGAAGAACTTTTTCCTAACGTAATCTAAACCTCCCCTGGAACAACTTGAGGCCATTTCCTCTCATTCTGTCACTTGTTACCTGGGAGAAAAGGCTGACCCCCACCTTGCTACAACCTCCATTAAGGTGTTATAGAAAGTGATAAGGTCTCCCTTGCGCCTCCTTTTCTCCAGGCTAAACCACCCCAGATCCCTCAGCTTATCCTCATAAAACCTGTGGTCCAGACCCTTCACTGGCTTCATTGCCCTCCTCTGCACTCGCTTCAGCACCTCAATGTCTTTTTAGTGAGGGACCCAAAACTGAACACAAGATTTGAGGTGAGACCTCACCAGTGCTGGGTATGGAGGGACAATCACTGCCCTGGTCCTGCTGGCCA
The DNA here is from genome assembly GCA_036023395.1 of Myiotriccus ornatus. Taxonomy (NCBI): domain Eukaryota; kingdom Metazoa; phylum Chordata; class Aves; order Passeriformes; family Tyrannidae; genus Myiotriccus; species Myiotriccus ornatus. The sequence goes on along the minus strand of JAYRBT010000001.1, from coordinate 71,197,219 downwards.
CAATATTTCTGCTACAAGCCAGGCCTTCTTGGCCACCTGGGCACATGGCTGGCTCATTTCCAGAGGCTGTTCACCAGCACCCCCAGGTCTTTTTCTGCTGGGCAGTTTTTAAGCCACTTGGCCCCAAGTCTATATGAGATTGTTGCAATCCAAGGATAGAACCGAGAACTTCACTTTGTTGAATATATATTTTATTTCTGTTTTTAAAGAATCAATTTGGTCTTATATATTTAATCTATGGAAATCTTTACTTCAGTAACAGGAATCTCATTGTCACACTTCTAAATTTTTATAATGCATATGCAATTGGTATGAGGAATCTCATAGTGGAAAACATTTTACTAAGCAAATATGATTACTCATTCTCTGAATAAGAATAGTAACGATCTGGTATCACAGTAGTTTTACATACTATTTGTTTCTGAAACTATGTTGGGTAAAAGAATAAATTAAAAAAGTTCTTATATTTAGAGCAACTGTTGAATGAAGTCACTGTATGAAACTATATGAAACAAATGACTATTATCATGCTGAGTTTGCCTTCAGAATGAGATTTCCATGTGAATTCAGCATTAAGACTAAATTTATATTCATTCTTTTCAGAGGAATATTGCAAGTAAACTTAACTGGGGAGTGACTTATAATTTATGAGGGGTTTTGTTTGTTTGCTTTTTTAAGAAGCCTGGCTTCCTAATATTTATACACAAATTGTGTTAAAATATTAGAGATATCAGGAATAACCATCAAACATAAACAGATGAACAAAGGTCTAGCAAAGCAATGTACCTGAGATTGAATCACAAACAGGTGTTTTTAAAAGGAAATCTTTTTTTGATGAAGTATTCATCAAGACTATTCAATTAAATAGCAATATAAATTTAAATGGTTTCATTGTATCTTCAATAATGCCAACATGAAAAATAAATACTTATCACTTTTGATCCTGCATTCATTGCTAGTTGACATTGATCACACTTTTTTTTTGTTTACTTGACTTGGAACATGATCATGTAACGTTTGAACACAATAATGAATCAAGAACAGATTTAAAACTGGCATTTCTGCTAAATACTTATGGAAGGTTTGATTATTTTATTGTGTTTAAACCTATTTCCTACCTTAAATATGTCAACAAAAAATTTAATCAAAAATTCATTAATAGTACCACAAAATAATCTTATAAATCTATACTTGATTTTATTGGACTAAAATCTATTTACTGTAACAAAGTTCATGCTATTCAATTCCCATGGTATAGTTACCTATATGTAAATTTGTTCCTGTATCCTGGACTTAGGTTATATGAGGTTCCATTTTCATTTAGAGCTGGATGACGTCAAAATGTCTCCAGCACAAAAGCTCCAACATTTAACTTCAGTTTTGCCCTCATCATAAAAAGCAATGTCTTTTGTTTCCACATTCTCTATTGAGAAATTTGAGCAATGACAGAGCTCAATGCATTTAATATATTGATTTTAAATGGTCTTGTTTAGTTAAATGGTATTGGAATACTTCTAGAGTTTCTTGCAAAAGTTTGGTTAATATTCTTTGAATTAATATCACATATCCTTGAACATTTGCATTCTAGATGTTTCTCTCTAAGCTTAGTATATGGGCTCTCTAAAATCGGTGATAAGAAAAAAATACGTCAGGTGACAACATTACATGCATTTTAAACTTCTACTTAAGATGATATGAATCATACCTTAGCCTTACCTATTTATCTCCACTGACTGTAGAAGGGATATATGTAAATATATGCAAATGGGTGTGACAGAGATGTTTAAACTGTTGACATTTGCATTCAGCCAGGTGGACCAGAATCACTTTGTCTCTCTGGACTTGACAAGATTCTGTTTTGCACTTTTTCTTATGGTATACTATACTTCTATGACCCTGCGAATGCACTCAGGTTACTCAGAGAAAAAGGAGATCAAGGAATCATAGGACATATAATAAACATACCTTATCACTGGAAATTTAGAAAGCTCCCTTCGTGACACTTTTTTCACTCCTTTTTAGTGAATGGCAACTTCAAATGAAGGATGAAAAGGATTATCCCAATGACACAACTCTTATTAATCTCCCGGGAACCAGCTGGGTGAAGAGTTTTTCCCTGTCCTGTGTAAAAAATTGCAAGGTTTTAATCCACAACATTAAAAATACTGTGGTAAAGCACTGTAATTCTCCTCCTGAGATGTAGCCTTTGGGAGACAGCAGCTGTAAACTTTGCTGCTCTGGAAAGTTTGATCAGTCAGTTGTCACTCTGTTCTTTGCAAACAAGTGGAATTCTTTCTCCTAAGGCTTATATACTCAAGAACTATCTCAAACCTTGAATAAATTAAAAAGGACTGTGAATGCAATATTAAAGATCACAGTTTTAATGTATTAATTTTTATGTAGATTCTCTGGAGATACTCTACACACAATTAAGGAATTATGCAGAGAATCTTTTGCTTCCATCCTTTATATCCCCAGGCCTATTTTTCTGTACATGGTGAAATTTCTTTTAATATTTTTATTACACAGAAGCATATCCCACATTATATTGCAGAAACATTTTATTTTAAACTCAGATGAATGAATAACAAACATCTCCCTCATGGTATTTCTACATCTCCCAGGGAAGGATACAGTTCAAGCATGACTGCCAGTACATCTAATTCTTACCATGCAGATGAGCACTCTGATGCTATAATGTCTGTGTGATCATTTACAAATTATCTTCTCAAGTTTAAAAGTTCCAAACACCAACTTCAAATCATTAGCTTAAAGCAGGCAAATCGACCAATAAATAAACAAATAAATCCTAGAGCATATCTTCTTCTTTGAAGTACATTATTTATCGGTACATAATGTCATGCTGGTTTTAGACATAAAACTATAATCTTCAATAGCACACTAGTAAGAAATTAAACCATCCTTCTCTCAAGAAGTCAAACTAAGGTCTGTGCCACTCTAAAGACTTCAACTAGAAAATTATAACATTAATTTTTCATTTGAAAATCTGCTGAATGAGTTTCCATATCCTTGTTATCTGTAGTTCTGATTCAGCAGAGTAACTGAGGATATCTAAGTTAGAAGAAACATAGCTTTCCATCTCCAGAACAGTTTGCAAAGTGCATTCCTCCAGAAAGAGCAGTGGGAACCCTCACTGCATGATGTTCTATTTGACAGGAGGTCAAGGTATTCTTTGAAGAAACTGTCATGAAACTGAGTTAACCTTCCAGATAAGCTACAGAACAATGGTTTGAAGGTTGCACCAAAACTGAGGAATTTTGCAAAGGATTTTACTTTGAGAAAATTAAGTTATCTGTTTTGAGGTGGTTTTTTTTTTTTCCTGGTGATGTAAACATCATAATGAAACTTCTAAACAATCCTGAGATGATTAGGTGGTATTTTTAAGACAGTCAGGGCAAACCAGTAATATGAAAACTTTCCCTTGGTCTAACTGATTTACTAGCACAGTTCCGATTCCCCATTAGGCGTGTAGAAAACATCTCTAGTTAATTATGCTTTTCTTTTATACATGTATTTTGTAAATAGCCAGTGAACACATAGATGCAACTAGGGACCCGTGATTAGGTGAATAGCTACCAAACTGTTATTTATTAAACTCCTGTAAATGTACAGCACAGCTGAAGAGTTGGAAGGAACACAGTAACCTCAGTTTATGCAAAAGGATAATAACTTGGGCATGTAGTAGAAATAGTTCATCTTGTTCAGATGAATTTCAAGAAAAATATACTTTTGATCAGTATTTTGTAAATTGTCATCTGGATATGGATTATTTTTTCCTTTGGGTAACCTTGAATGTTGAAAACAAGGATGTTGTAACTGGGAACTTACATATGATCTTCACTGAAAGTATAACGTGGCCTCCTTTATTTCTTTTTTTCTGGCTAAACCCAGACATTTTTATTCATTCAATTTTATATTAGAATACACCAGAAGGAGCTCACTTAGTTGTTTGTTTGTTTTTGCTTTTGTTTTCCCTGTAAAGTTCTCCTGTTTAAGAAGACTTGTACCATAAGCATTTTTAGTCATGAGCATACTTAAGGTGTATTCGGTTATGACTGACTTTCATTTTGCATTGTATCTCTTGACATTTTTAATCAAACTCAATGCAGAATATTAAAATCAAAATGGTCTGGGAAAATTGTACATAGAGAGGAAATAGCTTCTTTTGTGCAGAAAAAAAAGTATATTAACATTCACTATAAAATATTTCATTTCTTTTTATACATATACTTCAGCACATATGTTTATTTTTTAAAAAAATACAATTTACCACCTTGAAAGAAAGTTTTACTCTAGCTGTTGTGTCAAGAAATTTTTTCATATATGTAGCAGTTACCTTTGAGGTTTGGGTTTTTCCTCTGTTGACAAGAACATTTATTTCAGTGAACTCAAAGATACAGAATCTTTAAAAATAGATTTTGAAAAATCTGTCATTGTATGCAATGCATTTTAAACTCATGCAATATTTAGAGTTTTTTTGCTTTGGGTTTCTTTTCTTTGTTTTCTCTTTTTATACAGGCACATGTAACTTCATTACTTTCTACAGCATTTACTTCTTGAAGGTAAACTTCTAATTTCTCCCTGTACATTAAGACATTTCACAGTAGTTATATGAAATAGTAATACGACCAATCTAACTTCACAGGCCTTTAGATTAATTTGATGATTATTTTTTCCTTTCTTGAGAGATTTCCGTTTAACCCATCAGTTTGTGACACATGAAAAAACAAGCCTTTAAGACCTTCTGAGGTGTGAAAGAATTGCTTGCAATTCTGTGGGTACATTGCTGAGTTGAGTCATGTGCATCCATCAGTGCACCATAATGCTTGTAACTCCATAACACAACATATGATGTACTTTGGGTTGACTCGCTTGTTCACAGAATTAAGTGCTGCACCCTTTGGTTTTGTATCTATTGTTTTGCATCCTTCCTTTTCCTTTCCCTGTCCATTTTTGTTTCCTCTTCTCTTATTGGAAATCCTGACCTATTTCAGTTTTTTAATTCCTCCAGAGACTGCTATTAAATATTTTCCAATATTGTAAAGTGTCATGAATGGTTCTCTGCAAAGCAATTTTCTTGAATTTTACCATTTCAAACACACTTGAAAAAGCTTCAGTGTTCCCCAGTTTTTATGGAATTAAAGTTATGAATGAGGTGTAAATACTCTCTTTGTCCATCCCCAGATTGGAAGGGCTCCAGGCTTTGCTTTTAACTCTTGACACTGTTGGAGTGACTACGCTGTTTGCTCTCTTTCTTTAAGCTTTGTTTTCTTCTTGCAATGTGAGAATAATGCAGATTTTATCTAAATTGCTCATGGCCCTTCACTGGTCACACAGTCACACATGTGTGAGCATTATAAATAGACTTCAAGCCTACACAGTTATTTCCTTGTTTTCTTTGCCAAACAATACCGCATTTTAATGTAATTACCTTCATCCTGGCCTACCTGAATAACTGTTATTTTTCAACAATGTTAAATGTCATGACCATTTACATCTTTCTTGAATTTAATAAATGAAAATCTGTTCTGTCATGCTGTCTTGTGTTTGAGCTTTTAATGATTTTACTTTCTTATTTTTGCAAGCTTTTACCACTAATGTAGAGCTGTAACCGTGGACAATACTAGATTCCAAATGATTACAGACTTTATATTTACTATAAATGTCATGCTTTGTACATTACTATTTCCTAATGGATGGATAACAGCTCCATCCATTCATGCTAAACTGTCAGAGAGAATTACATTATTCAGAATTTTATTTCCTTTATTTTAAGGGGGAGAAAAATCCCATTTTCTATTTAATTAAAGAGAAGCTCTACTGCTATTGACAAGAGACTGGCAGTTTTGCTGCATCCTTTAGAAGTTATAATACCCACATAGACATGACCCTGGAGCTTTTGTTTGTTTTCACATTAAGGAAACAAGAGATCTCAAAAGAAGGAGGAGAGGTAGAACAAGATATATGGCAACGGCCATTAGGGTAAATTGTCTGATAAGAAAAGATACGAAGCTACACAGAACATACCTGATTTTATTGCAAAAATGTTCCTTTTCTTTGTATGATAGATAAAATAGATATCTTACTGGTGAAAATCCCCATATCAAAAAAAAAAATCCCACTTTTTCTGTAACTAGCATAGTAAATGCAGTGGTTTTACTATGCAAAAAAACACAAATTGGCTGAAAATGTATTTTTAAATTTAAAATTTTATAAAAAAGGAAGTATATGAAGGAAAATTCCTTAGAGAACGATTACTTTACCTATGACTGATTCAACACAGGGGATAAAAGATATGAAGGGTCTGAGCGTGTCTCAACTCTTTTGAGTTCCTTGGTCCAATTCTACTGGTGCTTCAGAATTTTGGTAGGGTTTTTATATCACTAGAGAAAGAGTATAGCAAGACTATGCCACGAACTTTCTTACTCTTGAGATATGCCTTTTCACAGTGAAGAGATAAAACTATACTGCCTGGGAATGATATATATATGTCAGAAGAGAATTCACTGAAGACAGGAAATCCTCTGCCAGCAATTTTCAGCTGGGTTATGGTTCATTTGTAGCAGCTGAGTAGCACAATGGGATCATAGCTGTATTTGAGAATCTGGCACAATGGTTCCCTGAGGTGTTTCCCTTACTGAAATAGCTGAACTGCTATACATTTTATATATTTCATCATCCATTATAGCCCTAGAAAACAAAACAAAAATATATGAAATGGTATTTTGTCTATAGACATTATTTATATTTCCTGTCCATATAAATTGTTTTTATAAAATTTTCTGATACTTCTTTGCTGCATTTTTATGCAAACTATGCTTTCTATAAATAGCTCTTTGAATTCATACCATCTAGTTATAAATGTTCAAGATTTTGAAGTCACAGTCCTAATATATAGATAAGAGATATGCTCTGGCATTATACCAGTTATATTTCTGGAAAGATTAGATTCCTACCACCTCTGTCGTCCCAGGCTTAAGAACTAATGGATATTTATGCTAGTGATCAGCAAGATCGTAATGCTGTTCTTTCCTATTCTGAATATAGATTTACAGTGCTGGTTTGTCACTTCAACACACCAGCATGTGTGGTAGAAACTCTCTACAATGCACATTTTTCTAGGATTATTATTATTATTGAATCTAACAAAACTAACATAGAGGGAAAAAAAAAAGAAAACCAAACAATGTTCAAAAAACAAAAAATTATATGAAAGATATGAAAGAACCTTTCATTTTTATTTCTTCCAAAGGCTGGTTGCTACAGCTATATATATCTCAGAAAAGTACATCTAGCTACCTAATTTACAGATTCACAGGCTTGACCAAAAGCTTTCTGACATTTAGTTAAAACCAAACAAAAAACAACCAACCAACCAAAAAAACCTCCTTCCCCCCCCCCCCCATTCATTAGAGTGGTATAATAATGATTAAAACTTTGTAAGATTACCTAGATATAATATACTCCTATTTTTAAGACTATCTGAATATATTCATGTTCCTTGAGGTACATATAAACACCTGCAAAGATGTGAAAACTTGTTTTACAGCAACGTAAAGCATCTTATGAATTACTTTGGCTATTAAAAAGTGCAGCAATCATGATATTACTTTTACTTATTCCTATTAACATATTTCTGTTTGCATTTCTAACAGCTATCTTCCTTAAAGTAGAGATTTGTGTTTAGTTGTGATTTATGGCAGCATAAGGGAAAAAACTGCCAGAAGTGATTTTAATCCATTAAAAGAAGCTTTATAAAATGATGAAATCACAAATTACAGATGCCTTCTGCCAAGTATAACTTTTTTCTTATAATTAAATCCTAACATACAGTTGTCCTTCTGCTGTTTACTAAAAAGCCTAACTTTTATTTGTTTACTTTGCAGAATAGTTTTGCTAATTACTATTTAAGGCTGTTAGGAGATACCAAATTAAGGCAATAAGTATCTTATGAGCAACATGACATTCTACGACAGAAAACAGAAAGAGAGGAACTTTTTTAGAATGTAGTTTTAGTCTGCTGTAAGTTGCCAACCTCTCTCTGAGACTTGTAAGCACCCTCAGCTGCCCCTGAAGTCAATGGGAGCTGTAAGTGCTCATGACCTCTTTAGCATCCTAGCCTTGAGCACCTGGTACTCTTACCTGTCGTATTTGTCTAGGGCTTAAAAGAAGGACCTGGAAGCTGTTTGGAAGAAAGGCATTGGGTATTTAAACCTCTGAGGTACCTTTCTGTGTGCATCCAGCTTGCCACCAGCTGATTCTATGATGCTTCTATTAAAGGGAAACTGATAGATTCAGAGGCAAATGACTTCACTAGCAGGGTTTTCCTATGAGGCAGGTAAGACATTATCATTAATGTCACAGGTGTGAAAGAGGTCTCACCTCACTACTCAAGAACTACCCAAAAGCAGTTCACTGAGAACTAATCTTGCTCATCCTTCTCGCTTTGAGAGATGACTGTTGGGAATGTTTGCTTCTAGTGTAGTGACAACCATCAGGAAGAGGCTCTCCTCTCATATGGTAAACATATACCCAGTGACTTATTGGGGAACAGAAGAAAAATTAGGAAAAACTTAGAGGCTGACTGCTAATAGTAAAACAATTCGTGTGGTCTGCAGCTTACTTTCTCTCATTTTTATGAGGACAGGGAAATAGCCATCCCAGAGCATCCTACTCTACTTTTCAACAGAAGCTTATTTAAAACTATTCTTTTACAAGAAAAAAAAAAACGTATTTCTAAGCATAGAATTACCTATGAGTCTGAGGGAAATGCATTAACCCTTCTGTCTTCAGGGAGACCTTAGATAAAACTAAACTAAGTAGCAAATTCTGCCACACAAAATTTCTGGAGCTGTCATGTATGGTTTTGCTTAGCAGTGTCACCTAGCTATGGCTCTTTAGTCAAAGTCCCTATCCATTTCTTTAGAACTTTGTTCTGAGACTTACTTGTATTTACCAACACAAGAATAGAAAACAAGTGCAATCATTAAGAGAGAGAATAAAAAAGAGTGGACTAATCATGAAGAATTCTCATTTCGCATTTTCTGTTTTCTATCTTTAAAATTGCCTTAAAAAGCAATAACTTTTCTTATTAATGCTATTCAGAAAGGTACTTGTTTCAATAGAACATAGTGAGAAAATTTCCAGGCAGTTTTCTTATGAGAAACCTGTGTTTTCACTGTTTCTTTTGCTGAGGGAGGAGAAAAACCAGAAAGCTGTTATCTTACTAAAGCAGGTGATTTCAATTAAAAAGGTCTGATGTATTTTTGAAGGACTAGAACCCAATAAAAATAACTTTTCTATGTCTCTGTCTTATGGACATGACCTAGGAAAATGAGAAGTGAAATGATATTGTATCTGAGATGCCTTACTGGGAAGAAATCTATTCTTTCATCTGGAAAAATTGCACTATCACTAAAGAAATAAGTTATTTATTTTTGTATGTCACTAGGCCCAATGAGAACAAAAGCCCAAGTAAGAATTATGACATTCATGACAATAAAATGTCCCTCACAAAAAAAAAAAAAGGTTTTTTTTCTATGACTATTCTATAAATAGACAGTTTTATATCACGTTAAACAGTATTTCCTTGTGATTACTGAGAAATAGATCCTTCTTTAAATACTGGATAGATGCAGTTTTATGTGATATTTTATGTGATATTTGTAATTTTTATGAAAATTATAAATTTATTTTACTGCTCTATTCAATTCTCTTATACATCCACCAAGTGTCACAATTTTATCTAGATTTTGTAACATTCTCAATTTCAGAAAACTGAAAGGTGTGGTGAAATTTACCTTTTTCTAATTTTTTTTAATAACTTAATTGCTGCTTGAGACAATGTAGTAGTTTTGAAACTTTATGAATCTTCACTGAGCCTTCCTGTTCTCCATATAGATATTTTGATGAGCTTTTACTATGCTTTTCAGCCATATGTAATGTGTTTTTTGCTTTTGAATTTGTTGTCAGACTGGAAAATGATACTCATCTAACTGGTGACGTCAGTGGTATAAAGTCACGTTGCAGTTGTGTTAAGTTGGGAATGTTACTAATTATTCTTCTTATTATGTATTTATTTTATATCATGCTTAGGGAAGCAAGCAAATAAAGTGTGTGAATAGCTAAATTGCCATGATATCACAGAGCTTGTACCTCAAAGAAATATATATATTACTTGAAGGCAATGAGGGTTAATCATAATGGTATTCCTGTTCTTGCCTTTAAGTAGCTCTTGGTTAATTTATACTGCTCTGGGACACTGGGGTATAATGAATGAAAATGACATCCAAAAAGCACAGCACCATACAAGTTCATAAGGCTTTCATAAATAACATAAGCAACAACTGCAGACTTACTCTTAATTAATGGGCTGTGTATGCCTGGAATGACTAGCCTTTCACATTTTCTTTCTGTTAATTTTCTAATATGACATAAGAGATGAAAATATATTACACATCGTATTATCACTGTTTTGCCTTTAGGGATAAAAAGTAATTGCATGCATTTTGATCAAACTTATCAAGTAGAAATGAAAGACATTTGTGCATAGCAAGAAAACTATTCCAAAACTAAGCAACCATTACAATTTGGTGTATTTCTTGTGTTTCTTGTCTTTAAGAGCAACCATTACTAGCAAAAGAAATGTCCTTCATTCATTTTAAGTCAGCAAAAGACAGAGTATTCTAGTGGCTTAGTCTATAACTAGCTGATTAGATAATCTTAGTTTAATTATTTGCTGTGCTATGGATTCTCCATTATCTGGTCTAAATTGACTAGACTTTTAAGAGTAAATGCTTAATAATGCAGATTTTAGCCATTGATAACTGCTTTGGAAATAAGATGCATGACAATTATCTAGTCTGTTCAGTGACACAGTTTCCCCAAGTTTTGGACATAAAAGGATGTTGCTCAGCTCAGCTCCTTTCCCAGCCCTGCTCTGTGGGAATGCACACTGCAAAATCTGTGTAATCCCCAACAGGCAATAAAAGCCTGCTCTGCCTTCGCTCAGAGATAACTAGAAGTGCTGCTAATTTTTGTATGTGTAGTGTTTAGAGTCCACAACAAGGAAGTATTTGCTAGCATCAGTTAAGTACTGCAGCAATTACTCTTAAGTAGTTGCTGGAGGGATTGGTGCATATGGCTATCTTATGTCTGCCCTCAAAAAGCATCCCATCGAATGTATGAGTCACAGTATCTCACAGTTTCACAGCCCAAAAGTTGTGGGTTTTTTCTTTATCAGTCTATACACATATTGGGGTGTGTGTATATAGAATCATAGAATTAACTGGGTTGGAAGAGACCTTCGAGATCATCAAGTACAACCCTTGTTCCAACCCCACTGTGATTACCAGATCATGGCACTCAGTGCCACATCCAGCCTCATCTTAAAAACCTC
>JAYRBT010000001.1:71169487-71185032 GCA_036023395.1 Myiotriccus ornatus | reverse complement strand
GTGCCCAGCCTGTAGCGCTGCAGGGGGTTGTTGTGGCCAAAGTGCAGGACCCGGCACTTGGCCTTGTTGAACTTCACCCCGTTGGAATCAGCCCAAATCTCCAGCCTATCCAGGTCCCTCTGCAGGGCCCTCCTGCCTTCCAGCAGGTCGACACTCCCTCCCAACTTGGTGTCGTATATATATATATTCTGTGTCTGTATATGTTGCAAAATTCCAAAGCTTGAAACCAACCTGCAAACTTTACTGAAAGTGGACCATTGAAATAAATTCAAATCCCTTCTTTCTTAGGATTAAATTGTTCACTGAAATACAGTACTACTGTTGTAAGTTCATTCATTTCAGCAGGAACTTATAATTGTTACCTGGCACAATCTCAAGCGAAGTATTTCCAGAATTTCTATCTCTTTTGCTAGCAAAGGAATTATCTTCTAATGTGAAATTTATGTTCATTGGAGAGGAAAGTAGACTGGGAAAAGGACAACTCTATGTGACAGCAATTAGATTGGCAATTTCATTGGACATCAGTGTTGTGTCATCTACACAGCTGTTTGTGATCACTGATATATAGAATTAAGTACTTACGACTGTTCTGCAATTCTTAATTGGTTTGTTTCACCAGCTGGTTTATATCTGTTCTATTATGCTTTGCAGTATCACACATTCTTTCAGCCTTTATGTTTGCTATTACAAGCAGGCTACTGCATTTGTAAAATCCAGCAATTTAATAACTCAGTATCAATCAGACTATGACTCCATAGTCTTTTTTCAGAAGCTGTTGTAACACTTTCACTATTTTCTCGGGGGAAGTGGATGTTTTGGGTAGTAATAATAGGATCAGAAATGATGAGCACCTCAGTTTAAACCTGTATGAGTAGGCATTTGAGATCAGAATTAATTTAATTTGATTTTTTTATAGGTGCTTATATGAGAATAAGATTAATCTTTCTCAGGAAATACTTATTTATCTCCAAAGAAAAGGGATGTTTAATCAGCTTGTAAATGAGTAAATTATTACACTTGTGCATCAACTTCACCTGGTATGTCTAAACTGAAACTGAATTACAAATTTCTTGTACTCCTGTTCCCCAGATTGAACTATATTAAACTTCAGTATGGTACTAGACGTGTCACAACCTTTCAAAAACTGATTTGATGTGCATCACCATTTACCTAGATGTAATATTTTCTTCCAAAAACATCTCACTGGAGGGAATATTATTGGTTAGAATAAGTAAATAAGAATCAAAGAATTTTCCTCTTTCCTGTGTAATCATCAGGGCTTCCCTTGCCCTGACTGCTCAACTATTATTATATCAGATACCAGATATATTGACTAGTTCTTATTCTTCAGGCTTATGTTTATACTTATTATTTGCTTAAGATTTTAAATCTCTCAAAAGCTTTTCTGTTGTTTCTTCTCTTCCCTCTTTCCTAACAGGTAAAGTTTACTCCTACAACCCTGAAATAAACATTTTTTAAATTACTCTAGATATATTTTGGTAATAAACTTAACAATTTTTTGTGTGATTTTATTTTTTCATGAAAAAAACATAAAGATACTGAAAAAGGATTATAAATCAAGTCACTTAATTACATATATCCATTCTATAAGCACCTTTGATAGACAAATTGCATCAAAAGTTAGATTTAGAGTTTCTTTGTATTAGTATAACTTTATTGACATTAGTTGATTTTGAATATTAGAAATATTATGTTTCTAAAAAGTAAGAATATTGATTTTTTCAAGGCTAGTATATCTTATGATAATGGAATAAATACAAATTTATTTTATTATAATAATATAATAATATAAATACAAATTCAGTTTAATAATTTTTTGATGAAATTAAATTCTTTATTGATGCCCTTCAGTGCTGTGGTGTTGCAACTCTGGGTTCTTGTGATAGAAGTGAAGGTTGATCTATGATACATCTTTGAGTTCAAAGTACTCTTCATGACCTCTTACTTAACAAAATAAGTACTGGTATAATGAGGTTAATTCAAAAATTAAAGGTCTAGAGGAGCAAAACCCATGACACTTATGCATTCCTAGAAATTAGTTTTAGATATATACTTGGGGTTTTTTTATTGATAATCACTCTTAAATAATTCTGCTCAAAGTTTTCATTTACACTTTCTTACAAACAAACATTAATCTGACCTTTAAGTTTCTACAGATACTTTATTTACCTGTATGTGTTTCTAGTAACACATAAAAATACTTTTTCCTTAGCAGTATAGAATCTAAGGTTTCTATTTGACAGAGATGTAGGCAAACTAAAATTAAACAGGCTATGTGGGCTATTTTATTTTGCTCTTGTTTGGTTGGTTGGTTTTGCTTTATTTTTTTTTATTATTTTTATTTTAAAATCACTAGATATAAGGATTTGCTTCCTTAGGAAGAGAAATATATTTGGAAATTATTTTCTAAATGTACTTTCCATTTCCTTGTAAGTTTAATAGCCAGACTTCCTTGCATTTTATGATAATAGATCATGTCTAATAACAATTTTGATAAATATATGCTCAAGGAACCGAGTTAGTTAGAACTGATCTACCATCTTTTAATGTCTCAACTTTTTGAAATATCCCAAGAAAATGATCTCATGCCCTTCAAAGCTATAGTTTCCAGAAGGAGGCATGTGCTTTTTTATCAGATTGAAATGCTAGACAGTTTGAACTTTTATTTTTTTAAGGCTGACTTGGATTAGCAGAATAATGTACTTGTGCAATATCTAACAAATTTCCTTAAGTTCAAATCCAAGCAGAATATATATCTATGCAGAAAAAAAAAATTAGTCTGTGATATATTCTGAGAATAATTTCTATTTGGGACCTAAAGTGGACCTACAAGAAGGCTGGAGTGGGACTTTTTACAAGGGCATGTAGTAATAGGACAAGGGAGAGCATTTACAAACTGAAAGAGGGCAGATTTAACCATAAGGAAGAAATTCTTCATGATGAGGGAGTTGAGGTACTCACTACTGTGTGGTGAGTAGATTGGATCTAGATGATCTTTACAGCCCCTTCCAACTCTAAACCATTCTATAGTTCTATAAATTAAAATAATATAAATCAATAATTTTTACCCTTTATTTTCATAGAACCACTCAAAGAAACTTATGTTACTGGTTAAAAAAAAAAAATAACCAGCTAGTGGAGATCTCTGAATTTATAGCAAGAGTCTGAGTCCTGAGGCTAATTTCCTCACTGGGGAAGAATCTCAAAATACAGCCTTTAGTCAATGTCATTCTGAAGGACAGAACCTCGTAACCATCCTAGAAATTAAGTTTCAAAATATGATCAAACTGTATTTTCCTTGTCAACTCCAACTCATTCAAATGACTATTCACTTTTCAGGTCATATTGCTATTTACATAATTGGCTGAAGCTAATATATACTAGTCAGAAATATTTTGATACCCTGCATTTTCTTCCTTTATGACTCATGCTTCATGCCTTGATATTTATCACAGATTCAGCTGCACACTCCAACTGTTGAGTTTGTGCCTATTTTACTGATTAAACTGAATATTTTAGTAACAGAATTTACATATACACTGATTGCCCTGTGCACTTGCATTTTTTTATGGGGGGGGGGAATATAAGGAGTGTTACTTTCATGTCTTTCTGTAATGTATGCTCTGTCTGTCTCCGTGATTTGCATGTGGTTAAAGCTTGTTCAAATTATTTACAGACTTTCTCATTTTCCAGGACTCTGATACAGTGTATATAATCCCAAAATTTAGATCCTTTAGGAAAGTGCAGAAATTAAAATCGTTCTCCTAAATGTAAACAGTTAAATTCCCTACTATGATGAAAGAAGAGTCGTGTTTGAAAACCTGTCCAAGCAAGCACAACACCTACAAATCCAGGAATCATATTCTCTGTAATTTGGGAAGAGTAAAGACAATCCTGTGGATGTAATAGAAATGTGGCTTTGGTTATGTAAAGCAAGCATCACATTCCTCAGTTGTAAATCTATACTTTGATGTTCATTCCTGATTTCATAGTGAAGACTATGAAAGCAGGTCACTGTTTGGAATGCAAAACTATTTTTTCATTTTTTTTGTAGGTTTGAATTAATTTCTCTTTTCATTTACACTTTTTATGTTTTCCTGTGTGTCTGTGAACATGCACATGGTTTTGATCTTATTTATGCCATCATAGCATAAATACTCATTATAGGATTTTTTTTCTTGCTTGGCTGTATTTATACCCACATGGTAATGCAAATGAGCCATGGAAGATAGTCCTGCATCCTTGTCTGGTTGTGTGCTGAGTAGTCCTAGGGCACAAGGCAGAGTAACTTTTGGGGGTGTAAGAGTTGGAATCCCTTAGAGTTGAGAATTCTCCAGAACTATGACCTAGTAGTCCCTATCCCTTTGCTGGGATATGAGATGTTATCTCTCCCACAGGAGGACTGGTCCTGTTTGTTTCACAGAAGAGGCATAACCTCAGTGGACTTATAGATGAAACTGTCAAACTTAAACCAAAAATGGCCTTAAGTGTAAGTGCTTACATGTTACATTTAGCAAAGATGGAAGTATTACCGAGCATTTGTTTAACATGACTTCAGTAACTTGGTAAAAGTGTGTTTGGTCTATAATAAAACTATTCCCTATGTTTTATCTATCTTAGTTTAAAATGAAGAAACCAAATAGACGACGTGGGAGTAATCTTTCTCATTTACTCCCAGTCTTTGGGACAAGTTTTCATGCAAGATTATCCTGCCCGGAACAGAGCATTCACTTGAATGTCAACATTCTTTAGCTTGAAAACCCTTGGAATATATGGACTGTATGTGTGACCTCAGAACTGCTTTACAACTTCTCCTTCTATATGGATTCCAGGTATCATGTGTAGACCAAAATGTTATCATTCAATTGGAGTACTGAGATGAAGTTGATTATTTTCTTAGCAGGTATGGAGAAGTAAGCTTTCAAACCTTCTTTTGTATGAATGTGATTAGAAGACAATACATTAGAATCAATATATTAAAAATCAGGCAAACAAGGAATGCATCAGGACTACAGCGCTAGTCTGATTCAGGAAGAACTAGAAATGCCTATAAGCAAGCTAATATTAGCAGTGATGTATTTATGACCTCAGCAGCTACTCTTTGTTGGAATATCAAAGTGCACAGTAAGCAAACAGTGAGAAGTCTGAGATGGATTGAAAACTGTCTGCATGGTTCTGCATGGGTCAAGAGCAGCTGCGCAAAATCTATTGGGGGGCCAATGCTAGTGGTTAACCCCAGAGTTAATCACTAATACTGAGTCGAGTCCTGTTTAACCTGTTTATTAGTGATCTGGATGATGAGCTATGGTCAGACCAATGAGGATGATGAGGTCTGGTCAGATCAAACTGAGTGAAGGAGCTGATAACACCAAGGGGTTATGCTGCCATCCACAGGGACCGAAGCAGGCTGGAGAAGTGGGCTGATAGGAATCTTACAAAGTTCAACAAGCAAGAAGCAAAAAGTCCTGCATGTAGGAAGCAATAGCTTCATGCATTAAAACATGATGAAGGCCATCTAGCTTGGCAGAAAACGATCTGAAGGTCCCAGTGGATAATGAACTGGCAAAATGACCCTGTTGCAAAAGAGGCTAGTGGTATCCTCAACTATACTAAAGTATTGCTGTCAGGTTGAGGGAGATAATCTTCCTGTGTACTTAGCACTGCTGAGGCTACACCTGGAGTTCTGGGCTCCTCTGAGAGATATGAACATACTGAAGAGAGTCTGATAAAGGGCCATGAAGATGATAAAGGCAATGGAGCATCTTTTCTTTGAGGAAAGGCTGCGACAACTGCTATTTTCCGGCATGGAGAAAAGAAGGCATTATCAATGTACATAAATACTTGAAGAGAGGGTGCAAAGAAGTTAGAGCCAGGTTCTTTCAGTGGTTCACAGTGACAGAACCAGAGGCAATGGGAACAAATGGAAACACAGAAGGTGTGGGGTTTTTTTATAGATAATAATTTATTTATGTATTTGTTTTGTTTGTTTATCTTTACTGGACCAAGTGACCAAGCACTGCAATAGGCTTCCCAGGGTTGTAATGGAGTCTCAGTCCTAGGAGATAGTGTTTAGATGTTTGGGGGTCTTTTTCTATCCTGGACATCTTGCTCTTAGTGGCCCCGTTTGAGCAAGGGGGTTGGACCAGATGACTTGTAGAGGTTCCTTGATAACTTCAACCATTCTGGGATACTGTCAAACTCATTCACTAATAAAATCATGTTCTAACTTTTACTATTGGCATTATAAATGGCTAAACTGACGTCAAGCTAGATTAACAAAAAGAAATCACATGTACTTTGGATATACATTCTTGATAACTCATTACTTTATAATTGCTTAACTTCATATTTAGGTGAAGGGCACTAGCAAAATTACATTATTATTGAAGTTTAATTTCTTAAGAAATAATTTATTTATTTTTTTTTACAAAGACAAGGGATTAAATAGTAAAGGAGGAAGAAAAATTTGTGAATTCATTATGACTATGGTATTTTTATGGGTTTTAAAACATTACAGTTGTCATACTACAGGATGGTCCTCAAAAGACCCCAAAGGAAATCACTTGTACTGAAGTAATTTCCTAAGTGTTTGGTCATACAGCAGTACAACTCAAGACTCTAGCCCACTTTATCTTTTCATGCTGAAGGTCCTAACTGAGAGATTAAGTTTTCTATCTTATGAAAAATCACAGGAGGAGAAGGCAGTTTAGGGAAGGCGAGATACACAGAAAAAGACTTTTTTGGGAGTTCTCAGTCTACCTGGAGTCTGAAGGTATTGAAACTCAAGCCTAGATTTGAAAGCCTCAAAGATCTTTCAAAGTCCTCCTTTCCACATATAGTTTCAGATATTCAATCAACAGGGCTTTCAGTTGTTATTTGAGCATGCTGTGCACATAATGCCATGACAAATCAATGAGATATAGGTAGTGCAGAGGGTATTAAGAGGTTCTGCGCTATTTTCACTAAGAGCTAAGTAGATCTCATTTTTCTATATCTGATTTTTAAATTCTATTTTATTGTTAGTTTTCATGGCTAAGGAGATAATTCCATGCCTAAAAAAAAAAGGCTGGTGCTATGCAGATGAACCTGGCTGTATTGGCACAAAAGAATTACAAAAATCGTAACGGTGGATTGGAGTTGCTTTAACAGTACAATGAAAGATGAATGACTGTATATCAAGTTTTAATGAATGCCTGACTGAGGAGGCATATGAAAACAGTATGAGCAGAATTTAGAACAAAAATTGTCTCAGTAGGATATTAATGATAAAGACTCAGCTGCTCAGAAATAAGACAGAGATGAAGCCTCATACTCATCAGAAGACAATATTGTCATGTGAACATCAAATCTTTTGTTTTTCAATTCCAACCCATCAAAGTTAACATTCCAGTTTAGTAATAAAACCAGACTTGTTTTGAAAAGCTGTCCTATGTCTTATCATAAATCTGTTGCTTGTATAGGTCCCAAAGTAACAAAGTTTGTAATAAAAGTTTTAAGTACTTTTATAATTGCGATTGCAATCATAATAAGAAACACTGATGCACAGAAGAAAGCCCACTCTGAACAATGAAGATGGGTTATTTCCACTGTGCAGGCATAGAGTTAAATTTAATTAACTTGAGGCAGATTTTTACCCCAAAAATATTGAATAATCTTCTTTGTGGTGTAGAGATCATAGCCAGTGCTCTGACTAAAATGACTCTCTCTATGCTTTCAGAAAAATTATTTAGTTGTGTTCTTGGTCCAACTAATGTGAAAGTACTTATACTCCAGATTTTAAATTACTCAGGCCCATCCAGATAGGGCTGATATTTGCCAGCTGGAAAGAGTTGATGGATTATGCCAAGTTTTAGGCCAAGACCAGAATTTGTTTTGGAGGGTGTTAAATGACACATGACCTTTTTACCTGAGTAACTATTCTAATATGTTAACCACATAAATAAACAGTTGCACTGACAATCTCAGTGTGAATGTACCCTATTACTTTCAACTAATTAATACAGAGGCAGATCCTGCATAAGTACACACATGAAGTATCAGAGATCTGGAAACATATGTGAAATGGAAGAGGTCAGACATAATGAACTGTGTCAATCTACTCTCCTCTGGTGTGGCCTCACCTTGAGTACTGTGTGCAGTTTTGGATACCATAAAACAAAAAAGACTTTAAGCTATTAACATCCAAAGGAAGGCCCCAAGGATGATGAGGGGTCTGGAGGGGAAGCCGTATGAGGAGTGAGGGAGGTCACTTGGCTTGTTCAGTCTGAAGAGGAGACTGAGGGGAGACCTTATCGTGATCTTCAACATCCTCCCAAGTGGAAGCGAAGAGCCAGGTACTGATCTCTTCACTCTTTTGACCAGGGACAGGACTCGAGTAAATGGTGTGAAACTGAGTCAGGGGAGGTTTAGGTTAGATATGAGGAAAAGGTGGTGTGATGTGGTGTGACTCTTGGAGACGGTCCTGTGCAGGGCTAAGGGTTGGACTCGTTGATCCTTGGGGGTCCCTTCCAACTCAGCATATGCTATGATTCTATGAATCATCTGAAAGGAAATTCATGTAATAGATTCACTCTAGATGAACTTCTCAGAGTCAGTCTAGCTTTATCTACAAAGGAAAACCCTTTATAGAATACTTAATCCACCATCATGGATTCACAGACTCAGACATGGAGTTAAATCAATTCTAAGCTCTAGTTCTCTTACTGTATGAAAAAGAAATTATTCTTTTCTTATTTGAAGGTAAATTTGGTGGGGTTTATTTTTGTTACAGCTAGTATGAAGTAGATCTGAGCTTGCTACTTGCAGCAGAGACAGCCTTGATAAGAGAGGATAGAATCTGCATCACTCCGGTAAAGATCATACTTTTCATCAAGCACAATGATTCTGCAGTAGACTTCAACTTCCCCTTCCACCAGACACTGATGAGATTACTTAGATATTATTCCAATGCCTGGATTGGTAAATAGGCTTATAAAAATTTCTGAATTAAAAAAACCCTATAATAATAACAAGGAGAAGAAGTCTGCTTGAGAAATCACAGGGCTTTTGCTCTCCACATCCTTGAACTTCTCCACAATATCCAAGATGTTATTTATGTTGTCTGTATTGTGTTTAATTTCATAGGAAACAGTGTGATGGACTTTACTTGAAAGTTTTCTTGAAGATTCATAAAGGTAAAACAAAAGTCTGGTTTATCCTTCAACAAGGACTTAAGCTAAAATGCATCATGAAATACAGTGTGATTGTTTCATGTAATATTGTCTCAGCATCTTTCTTTCCTCCTACGTCCTTTGCACCTGTTTCTCCTGTGTATTCATAAATCTGCTGCTCCAGCACAGTGTTGTTTATCCCTTAAAAATCTGTTGAGATTGCAGGCTTAGCAAGCTGAGGAAATAATAACAGAAAAATTGATCTTTAAAAAATGTTTTGATTCATAAGATACTGTACCCGAGGTTGATTATTTATGTGAGAGTAGGATAGAAATTCACAGATTCTTTTTTTTCCTCATAATTCTCATTCATAGACCAGTTGCATTTGAAACTGTCTTCATCCTCAGAATTACCCATTAGTGTCCCCTGAGGAATATTCAGTCCCCAAGGACTGAAGGGCCCTTGGGTCCTAAAGGACCTTTGTCCTGAAGTCCCCATAGGGAGACTGGAAACCCTGGAGGCATAAAGCTTCCTAAAGATCTGAAGAGAGGGCAGGGTGATTCTGTAATCTGAGCACTGCAGTGTAGTGCTTAATCAGCCTTTCACACTGGGACAAGCTGCGGGAGCAACTGCTTCGGGGTCTCAGATCTGCAAAAGCCAGATTTGTTGAAACCTCATTTGCTGAATCTGTCTTTTCTATCATAAGATTAATTGCTTCAACTAAACAGAGAGAAACAGTGCACTGTGCATCATGAACCACATTACAGCTTGTTTGAAAGTTAATATGTTCAGATTTTAAACTAAACAGAATAGTTATGCTGATAATTCATTTATATATTTCCAGTGTCAGTAAAATGAAGGAACAGAGACCATCTTTTTTACACTGAAAATCAGTGAAAACACTTAATTTCTACTTTGCACCCCTCTGAGATACAGTACAAGATATAGAACAGCATAAACTAGTCCAAAGTGCGTATATCCCCTTTGTCCCGTGCGACTTTATCAGACTTTCAGCTCTCTATCCTGTCTGCTATAACGGCATGGTATATTGTTATCGAGTTATTTTGCTCCTGTGAACAAAAGCAGCATTCCCATTCTCCCAACTCTTTTTTTTTGTCTGCAGAGCAGTTAAAGACCGCTAGTGAAACCTAGGTAGGGATTCAGTTTCAGATTAAGCTGTCTAAATGTCAGTGGCTGCAATCCAGTGCTGGAATCTTGGCCATATTGTAGTCAAAATACTATACAGCAAAAGAGCCTATGGAATAATTATGGTGACAAGCACAAGGTGTGTGACTCAGCAACTTAAATATACTGCAGTGGGTTAAGGTGTCCAAGATATCTGTATGGTGTTGGCAGGCACGGCACAAGATGCAGGAAGGACTTACACACTTTTGGAGTGTCAGCTGAATGTCAGGCAGGATCAGAGAACAACTTGAACAGCAGCAGATGACAGCCTTCACACAGCTGAATTGAGCCCCACTGAATACAATACCAAATGAGAAAAATTGTTCTCACATAGGCATCATTGTGTGAGAACCCTACCTGTCAGTGTCTTGATCTGACCCTTGCGAGGCTGTGTGATAAAACCTCATCTCCACAACTGCAAAGGAGCACAGAGAGACAATGGCAGATGCAGGGACTCAAATATTGTCTTCCTGACTAACAATCAGCTCATAAAGTTCCATCTCCACAAGACCTGAGAAACACAAGCATACACTGACAGGCAGGAAGACAATTTAAGAACTCAGAAGAAAGGACATCATCAAAGGAAGAAACAAAGGCAGGGAAAGGGATGAATTTAGCTGATTTAGGGAGAAACAACTATGAGAGAACAGAGGGTATCAAAAGGTCTAACCGTATGTAAATAACTGCTGATCTGTGCACTTGTTTGTCCACGTTCTGTGGCCATGTTTAGCCACTGGTCAGCACAGTCCATCCTATCTTATTAAATTCCTAACTCTTTTCCTGTGTAAGGGATTAGATTCCTCTGTGTGTGCACAAATGCATGGGGATCTGAGTGCAAGCAGCTGGAGTCAGACCATGGGTTGGAAAGCTCACGTCTGTCATGCAAGCAACCAAAACGAGTGTAGATCTGGGTGCCAGCAGCTCAGCTGGAACTATGGGCTAATAGGACCTTATGCCTGAGTGACAGACACTGCAGTGACCAAAGTGAAACCAAGTGCCAGGCACTAGAGTTGGACATGAAGTCAGAGGCCCATGCATCTATGGTGCCAGCACCAGGAGAGGGTGTGGGAGAGGGAGTGTCTGTTATCATTAGCAAAATACAATCCAAACTGTCCTATGAGTAGATGTTGTGCTTTGGGAGCCCAGAGTGTCTGAAAGTCGGACTATGGGCTATTTCCTTCAGGGCACCACAAGAAGTTCCAGGGAGTTCTGGATGCATGTGTGTGCATAAACATACATTCTTACCAATGCACATCTGTCCATCTCAGGCAGAAGGGAGTAGAATGAGCCTGTTGGTGGTGTTTGTTCTTGTGAGTTCTCTGAGTGTCTGTCTGTGATCTGTGTGGCTGGCCATGTATATATCCATATTTATGGTGTATATGCATTCTCTGTGTGCCTGTACCTACAGGGTCTACATCTTCAACCTTGCTACTGGATGAATCTGGGGGCATGGAGATGCAGCAGCCTCACCTCTTCTGGGATGTCAAATCCCAGAGCCTGTGGATTAGATTCTCATTATATAAACTGTGAGGATTTTTTTTTATTATTTTGGGGTGGGGTTTTTGGGGGGTGCTTTTTGTTTGTTTTTTTGACTGTTTGTTTTGTTTTTTTTGTTTTCCCACTAGGCTTGTAGTCTGTCTTGCAGGCAGGTGCATTAGTAGGCTGTAGGCAGCTGAATGAATGTAGAGCAAGAGCACCACTATCTCTCCCCAAAAAAAGGAAGTAAGTAGGGGAACCCCCACTGACAGGAAAAGAGATGTGTGCATCCACATGCCCTGTGGAGTGTGTGTGTGTACATGAAACTGTAGATATATGTGGGAATTAGAATGCTTTGGTATTAGTTATTAAAAAGTGCTTAGAAATGTATAGGAGTATATTGATATCTTTTAAGTGCCTAGTACCTAGTTTATGTCTGACATTGATCTTGAATGTATGGTTTACTGTTCAATAGTTGAGTGTCATTAATAAATCAATAAACTACTTTAATGCTTGATTTGATTTAAACCGTGTGCAACAAATGGTTTGCCCCTGTGACACACTCCAGCAAGCTCTGTATGGATCACCAAAACTCTTGGCCAAGTCAGAACAGTGTCACAGTTTGGCAGATACTATTAAGAGCAGGTCACAGTGGCAAGTTTTTCATGAAAGAACTCCAGGTTATCCCAAAATAATATCAGCAGCCTGCAGAGATTAAATCATTGCAACTGGAACACAGAGGTTTCTTTTGCATCTGTCTGGAAAGCAATCTTCCACAAAAAAACTCTGCCACATATATAGATGGCACCCTACTGCAGGTCTAAAAAGTCCACCTCGTTTTCTATCTGACTCTTAAATCAGGAGTGAGAGACCTCATTGCAGCCTTTCAGTATAAAAGGGGCCTATAAGAAAGATGGAGACAGGGCCTGTTACCATAGGATAAGGGGTAATTTCTTTAAACTGAAATAGAGTAGATATGGTCTAAATGTAAGGAAGAAATATTTTATGATGAGAGTGGTGAAACACTGAAACAGGTTGTCCAGAGAAGCGGTGAATGCCCCATCCCTGGAAACATTCAAGGTGAGGTTGGATGGGGCTCTGAGCAAGCCTGATTTAGTTGAGGATGTTCCTGCTTGTTGCAAGGGAGTTAGGTTAGATGGCCTTTAAAAGTCCCTTCCAACCCAAACCAATCATTCAGATTTTGTGATTCAATGATACTGCATTTCCTGCCCTCCCCTCACCCTCCAGCTCCCTCCCCTAACCTCCCCTAGTTTTCAGTGATATATTCATTATTTCAACAGAGCTATTAGTATAAATTCTTGCATAAGGCTCTCTCCCTTTTGTCTAAAATACTGTGAAGTAGTTTAACAATCTGGCTTTAACTCAAATACAAAAAGGGATTTGACCCCAAAAAGGCTAAGAACTACAAAGGATGAACTATTTGACTTTCGAGTGAAGGTATTTCACAATATACTATAGTGCATTGAAAAGAAGAATCAGGAAGCTTAAAGGTTTACTCAAAAAACAATTACTTTCCTTAATGTTTTAAAGTTAAAAGTAATATGATTTCTGTATATTAAAGTGTTTTCTCTTTAAGGAATGTATCCTTTTATTAAAGAATTTTAAAAACTAGTAGATGAAAACAAATGAACTTTTTTTAAGTGCCAGATTTTCACAAAAGAGTAAAAACCTCACAAAATGTATTCAAAAAAAAAGGTGTTACATTGGAAAAAAAATAATGGTAGCTCTCCCCATCTCTTTCAACAACACTTGAACATTATGTTTTCTTTTAGAAATGTCCATCTATAATTTTATAGGGGCCATTTCTCATAATATGATGTGTCTTCCAAATAAGAATGACCCTCTATAGAAATAGCTTACATTATGTATTGATGCTACATTAGGAGACACTGTTGCCATACTGTCAGGAAAACGAATAAAACAGCTGATACAGCGCACTTTCAGAAATATTGTCTTTGAGTACAAATGTTAAGGAAACTTCAGCTCAGTAAGTAAAGGAATTAGCCTTTTTTTTAATCATTTTTTGTTCCTAAAATAAGAAATTCAAGGAAGTAATAGCCTTATTAATGTAGATTAGAGCAGAAAAAAATATTTATGCTGGAGTAAACCACAACAGAGTTCTTTGCTTTCAAAGTTAAATTCAATAAATATGCTAGTTAAAAGTTCTACAACTTAAACAAATATTCAAACTGTTAACAACTTTAATAAGGTTACAGAATAGCAAAAAGTCTCATACTTGTGATGCACTGAGGAGGTAATGACACTCAAAAAATTTACAAATTCTATTTCTAATACAAAGGTAGCACCACGAACCCCTAAAAAAAAGATTATTTTTATGCCTATAATCACGGAAGTTTCATACAAGTTCCACATAATTTTGTTTTACGGTTTGAATGAATGCTTGTAGATCTTATTTTTAATTTCCTTATTTGGACCTAATTCTAGTTAAAAATCTGCTTTCTTTAATTCTGGATTAAAGTTTAACTCTGCAATAATCATTCTAAGTCAGTCAATAACATTAATTCTTGGATTAGATTCACTGATACTCCACAGAAAATTTGTAACGGTTCAGCACAAAGAAGTCATAAAGCTGATTCATTAAGTTCCTAAGGATTCCCTATAGAGCTACTCTAATGGTGTATATTTTGGGTTTATGCCCAGAGAAGGTTCCCTCATAAAATGGGGTTAGTCAAAGATCTCTTGCTGTCAGAATAAGCCTAAAGGCTGTGAGTAAAAGCATAAATAGAAATAACCCTAAGGTAGGTGACATTATATTTATGGCTAGACTGAACTACAGCCAAATCTCACTTCTGAGAAAATGAGATAGACATCCAGTTACCCCTCAGGCTCAGCAAAACAAGGTTAACAGATCTTGTCACGTAAGTAGATATGATCATTTCAGTATTCTTTTAAATTATGTGGGAACTTAACAGAACTGAAATGGGCAAAACATGCTTGCCACAATGAATCTAAGGTCTAATTTTTAAAATCTTAGTAAGACATCCAAAATGCTTATAACTCCTAAAAGTGCAATAGCTGCTGCTACTACTTTATCCTCAAAAATAAAAGATCAGTAAATTCATCCATTCATGTCTTAAAGAACAATCTTCTTATTTTCTTTGTAATGTAAATGTAAGTGTAAAAAATATTATCACTTTTTCAGGTTTCATTGATTTACATTTTCACTTAGTAGATTTAAAAGAGCTTTTTAACTGCTACAATTTTACAATTTTATCTATTTCCATGTGGTAGTTTTAATGTAAATAAGTATAGAGTATAAATAAGTTGGAGATTAGAGACCTTGCTCTCTTCCGGCGAGGTTCAGGAAGAGTGAGTCCTTGCGTTGTTCTTGCTTATCTAAGGCTGAGGCCTGCAGCGACCGCTGGTCTGCCACGTGTGGGTTTGGAGAGTGCTGGCTGTGTCTGACAATCTTGCTTTTCTGAGGGACGTGGTGAGATTTGTTTTGCTAGTTCTTTATTTTGCTAGTTGTTGGGTTTGATTGTGTATATCTGTTCTGTGTCCCTTTTTGTCCCTCTTTTCCCTTTCCCTTCGGGGGGGTGTTCAGATTCCCTTTGCTGTGTACATAGCATCTTAATTTTATATGACTGTAATATATGTAAAAATATATATTTTTATATAATTAGATTGATTTCAGGCTCTTCAATTTTATAGTTTTTTTCCTTTGCCCTAAGA
>JAYRBT010000001.1:71096618-71160276 GCA_036023395.1 Myiotriccus ornatus | reverse complement strand
GCCAAGTGTAATGTCACACCCATACCAGTAGAATGACATAGATTTACAAAAGTAAGAATTTAGCTCACTTTTGATCATATTTCTGTTGCTACAAACTTAAAACAGACATAACTTAATGGAAGCTCCTGTATTCCTTAGAAATACTTAAAGTCACCTCATTATGGACTGCTCCTATTGGCTTTTTGTCAATCTATGAGAACAAAGAATCTCTGACAACGTTTCATCACCATGCAAAATGAAATTTACCTTTCTGTTTCCAACCTAAGAGTTGTCAAATTGTATTCCTATCTTTGCTTCTTTTATCTATTTATTCGCACTGGGACTGACAAAAACAGTTACAGAGAGCATAGGAGGAAAAAGCTAGGAGAGAAGGAATCACAAATGGAGTTAATATTTGAAAAATTAATTATATTTTCTTAAGAGATGGGCAAACTGAATTAGAAAACAAAATTATATCTTTCATAATTAAAATTTTACTTTTAGAATTAAAATCAGAATTCACATTGTCCTTCCTGTTCCTGAAGCCTGTCCTTCCTTTTCCTGTTCAGCTTTTGAACAGGAGTCATAAAATCATAGAATATTTTGGCTTGAAAGGGACCTATCAGGTTCATTAAGTCCTTGCACACCACACTCCAAGAATCACACTAAGTGCCTGTGTCTGACAGCATTGTCCAAATGCTGCTGTGACCACTTCTCTGGGGAACCTGTTCCAGTGCTTAAACATACTCTGACTGAAAAACTTTTTCCTGATATCCAACCTATGCCTCCTCCAACTCATCTTCATGCTGTTTCCTTGAGACCTGTCACTTGTTATGAGGCTGTAGAGATCAGTATCTTCCCCTCTGCTTCTCTTCAAGAGGATGTTGAAGACCACAATGAGGTCTCCCCTCAGTCTCTTCCTCTCCACAATGAACAAACCAAATGACCTCAGCTGCTCCTCATATCTCTTCCCCTCCAGACCCTTCACCATCCCCATGGCCCTCCTTTGAATGCTCTCTAATAGCTTAATGTCTTTTTCATATTGTGGTGCCCAAAACTGCACACAGTACTTGAGGTGAGGCCACACCAGAGCAGAGCAGAGTGGTACAATCACCTCCTTTGACTGGCTGGAGATGCTGTGCTTAATGCACCCAATTCTCTAGGCTTTTGAAAGCAGAGAGAAAACTAAGCAGGACAAAAATACAACTGATGTAAAAGACCTTTGCGTCTTCCCCCTTTCTATACAGACCATTTCAGAAATGGAGTAGAGAAGGAGGCAGGGAGCAGTCATATTTCAAATTTTTACCTGTGAAGAAAGATATTATAGATTTAGTACTCTATCATCTCAAAATATTGCACATAAGGCAAGAGAATTAGAAAAGAAAGGGGTATCTAACTTCTATGAAAATGCATAATAAATAAAGTATATTTCAATATATCTTACTATCTCTGCTTCTATGAAAATAAATATCTCAGACTTACTATGGAATTTTCCCCCTCCTGCCCTGCACTTCTGACACGTTCAGGCTGCCATTAACACCAGGGTATTAAAAGAAAAACTGTGAGAAATGCTGGAAAAAAAAAAAAGAGGTGTTGTTGAGGGAGGCATAGGAAGCAGTGACACTACAATGTGAAACAGGAGGTTGTAGTGCTTCCAGGCTAAAAGAGTCCACTGTCACTACTAGCTGGTTCAATCTCCATCTTCCTTCTGACTTTCAAGGTGCAGCAACCTTAAGAAACTAGAGGAATTTGTAAGGACTGTGTCTGTGTAGTTATAGTGTGAGGTGAAGACTGGTGAAGCTTGAACAGGGACTGGGAAAGGAAAGGAATGATACAGAGGGAACAAGTTCTAGGCATCAAACCTGTATGCTCTGTATTACTTAGAATATGGCATCGTATTCAGATGAGAAAGAAGCAAGGAAAACTATAGAGACAAAGTGCAACAGCAATCATTTTCTAGAAAGACTATGACTAAGTTCCTGTCTTTATAGCAATAATTTTAAACCCTTACTGTCATAATTTCTTTTTTAGTATACTTTGATTTAAAAATTAAAAAACATAATTTCTCCCCCTTCCCCCCTCCAAAAAAAAAAAAGATACTTTAATAGGAAATTAAGAATTAATATGTTCCAAACATGCATACTTGTTAAAGTATGTATTTGTAAAAGAGTTATTGCAGGAATCATTGAAGGTACTGATTGCTCAAGCTGCTAGTTGCCCCATTGTGTCCTCCATGGCTAAAATAAGTCTTCACTTGCAATTGCAGGCCCATAAGTTTCAGGCTTAACAATGAGCTTAGAAGGGAGGGGGAGAGGAAGATCTGGGAATATGGACAGTCAAACCATAATTCTGCCCTATCATGAATCCTAGCAATGCTATCTGAAATGAATAATAAACACCACATCTGAATCCAGACTGGATGCAGATTTCTGTGCCTGTCAGGAAATAAAAAGGTATTGAGCCAAAACACAGCCTAGGAAAACAGAAAATCTTTATCTAGGTGGACAAACTGTGTGTCCAGAATATTCAAATTAAAGATAAGTTTTACATTTAAAATAAGTAGTCTGTGACTACAGTGAAAGTCTAGGAAAGTTACAAAAGAGTTTATTAACAGTTACGTGAGCCAAATGTGTTTTAGGATAAATGACTATTTTGATAATTTCTTTAAGTGGAGCATTTCAATGTCAGTATGTTCCCTTTTGAAATGGAACAGAACATTTTGATGGCTCAATTTAAAATTATTTTCTTCTGTGAAATGTAGTTCACATTATATAAAGAGCAGAATTAAACATAATTGATCATCTTTTACCTAAATGAATTCTTTTTTATTAACAATAATTATTTTACATACATTGTGAAAATCCAATAAAATTTGGGGTTTTTTTATAATTTATAGAGAAAAAATTGAACCCACAGAGTTTTGTAAAAACAGGAAAGCTGTTTTCTGTTTGTTTCAAATTTATAAAAAATATTGTCATAATAACCCAGAGCAATTTTTTACAGCTCTTACACTCTACAACATTCAAGGAACACCATGAAGCCTAGTCAGTTCTTCAAACCTTTGATCACAGAGTAAGTAACACCAGTTTCCATGAGCTACCCAGAAAAATAAAAACACATCCTCAGGGAGCAAGTGTGCTGGCACAAAATTTATCCTGGGGCAATCAACGCATAAATGTAGCTAAACATGTGCCATCTGTGAAGGAGTTTGTCCAGCGGAATCAGCAGCATTTCTCTTACAAAGCACACAGTTGTTTCAGGATGTGATTGTATGCAGGTAAATTCAGGATAAATGAAGCAGTTGCCAGCCTGGTATCTTGAAATGTCTGAAATGGTGACTACATTTTGTGTGGCAGGGTTTACTGCAGAAGCCGTAACACAAAGAAGCTTCTCGATGCTTATTCCAGTGTTGAAGTGACTTGTTTACTCCTGAACAGATGGTCGTGCAACCACAGTGCACATCAGCTGACACCTTTATTGTCCTAATAAGTAACAGGAAGAATCATCAACCAGTTTCTATCTTGTTAACACAGTGGGATGTGCAGGCTACAGTATAATGCTGCTAAGTGCCAAAGATATCAAACTCGATGGATCCACCAGGAGTTCAGCAAACTGATCTTGCTGGTTGTGTTGTCAGAGCCCTCGTCTCTTTGCATTGGTACTGGATAAAAAAGGAGTGTGTTTTTTTTCCTTACAGGTCTACTGATCTGTAGCATTTTTTATATTTACATCTCTTAAAAGTAGCCTTGATTTTTTCTTTTTCCTGATTTTTCTTTGCTTTTACAGGGTTATATAGTATAAATGGCTGAACTGGGGACCACAAAAGTTGTGGGAAAGAGTACTCACTGCTTGAATGAGATCTGTTCTTTGAATTACACTAAAATCATGGATGGTAAGGTTTGTGTCATAAGTTTGCATGTAGCTCTTTCGGGAGCTCCCAGACCCTGGGGAGAGGGGAATGATAGTATATTGTCACAGTGTGGGGGTGCACCAAGGGGTCCTAGGCTGTACCCAGATGGGGGAATGGAAAAAGATGCACCCCCAGAGCCATGAGCAGGGTGAGGGGTCTGCACTAGCTGTGGACACCCCACTACTCCTGCTTTGCACAAGACCAGAAGGAAGGTTGAGGTTCGTTGTAGAGCCCTTTACACTTTGCCATCAATGAGGATTTTCTGTATCAATAAGATAATTCAGGCTTCTATGTTATTAAAACATTAATTAGACTAACATTGGATTCATAACTTCATCTATAAGTTGTGTTCTTTGGATCCAGAACAAGATTTGGGATATCATGTTTGACTTTTGGGAATGCATTGAATGCTGCATTGCTTAGAAACAGCCTATAGCTGGCCCAAAGAAACAAAGATGCTGGAATACCTCTGTGGGGATGTTTGGTCCCCATTTTCACTTATTTAGCATAACAAAATAACATCTATTGGTTTACATTACCTGTTTCTGCAAAGGTAGCCCTTGTCCAGTGACAACGGATGAAGCACAGCAGCCTCCCAAAACTAATAAAATGCATTTGGCTTATTACATGATCTTGTCCTCTTAAATGTACAAAAGCAAAAGGTTTTAGGAGAAGAAAATGGAAGCAAATTGCTCCATTTAGTCTCTACAAAAGATGTGACCAGGGCTACATACACACAGTTTGCCTCGTGATTACCTTCTGTCTAAAGGTGTCCAGCAATCCATGTGACCATTTTCACATCCTGCTTTTCTAGCATCCGTCCTTGTAGAAATGAGGCAGCAAATATAAACAATATGTAATTTCTGACAATGTCTATGTCTGAAACTGTCTAAATATCTATTTCTATGATTATATAATGCAATTGTTTAAAGTCCATTCAAAGGTAACTGAGTCAGACAAATACCATATGCTGTAGTTTTCTGTCCAGCTAAAAAGCAGGTACAGCACAGCCTGTGGTGATGTTTGCTTTCTTCTGTCACCTTGCCAGTATCTCAGCTCTGAAGGTACGTTACTGAAGATGTCTTTTCTCTGACACTGTCAAAATACAGTTTTATTATTATTTTTCTTTTTTACTTTTATTAAAGCAGTAATAAAAATATAAGGAAAACAAATTATGGCAGCTATGAAGGTAAGATTTCCCTCACAGGTAAAATCTGCCCCAGAAGAAATCCAAGCACTGAAACCATGCTAAAATTACTGTGTGCATCAAGGGGACTATATAGTGCTTTTAAGAATAAAACTTTATTCCAGAAACAGAGATTTATAGAAGTGTTCAATTTTATATGGTATATATCTTATAAATGAGGAACATCAGCATTGTCACCAGCAGTGGCAATGCAGTAGATAAAAGGTTCTTCTAGAAGGATAAATATTTATCAATTCCATTAAAACACGAACTGCAAACAAAAGTACTGTTATGATGTCTAAGATCGTTCCAACCCATCACTGGGGGCATGATGTTTGGTATAAATTCTCACTGGGCTAACCAAAGATACCAGACCAGTGTCAAAGAACTCTTCTGTTTTTATTGTACAGTCACCTTAACTCTGGCAAAAAGTGTACTATTTCGACTCAAATGTGGTGGCTTAAAAACCCTTGGTTTTTACAGTACACTTCAGCAAGCTCTCAACTCCAACAAGAAAATTCTCAAAGGTGCTGGTGGCTCACAAGCCACAACACACTTGCATGAGCTCCACACTCGCACAGCCAACTTCAGTACAGAGTACAGGGTAGGATATGATAACCACGCTTTGCCCAGGCAAAGCAAGGGAGGAGAGAAATAAAGGTGGGAAAAAAAGAGAAGGAGAACAAAGAAGATTATCAGTCCTTAGATCCCATGTTGGTTCTGTTGCCAGGATAATCCAGAGCTGGGGTAGTAGGTTCCTTGCAATTCAGCATATCCTGTGATAGCGAGACAAAGCAAGGAAAGAGAGGGAAAAGACTGAGGGAGCCCAATCTGCTTCCTTCTACAGTTAACCTGGTGCACACCTCTTAGGTAAACTAGATTTTTCACACTGTTTTTTTCACAAATGCACAGCTAGCCCTTTGAGCCCTCCTCCAGGAAGGGAGTCAGGGTGGTGGGAGGGAAGGGGGTGGACACAGGACTGAGCATGAGTCTCGAGGTGGAGCAGGAAGCTGGCTCAGAGCAGAGCTGCCCCACCTCCATGGGACCCTCTCCTTCAAACACAACTTTCTTGTCACAACAATCAGAATGTTTGGGACAAAACATACTTATGCCTGATCCTCCACAAACAGGTTTCCATTTATGCACCAGATTAGGGATGCTGATCTCATGCTGACATTTTCCTGAACTTAGATGGTACTGTTTGAGGGAAGTGACCCTAAGAAGCTTCTCTCTCAAAAGGCAGAGCATTCTAAAATTTAATAACAGCAGTGATATTTTCTGTCTAATTAATATTGCTGAAATAAATCAGAAATTATATTGGCAGATTTCAGTTTCAATATGTAGTACTACATCCTCATGACTGCTCATCCTTAAAAAACAAAATTGTATACTTCCATTGATCTCTTTGTGTTTACTGAAGCACATCCCACATTTACAAGTTGCAAATTGCTATATTTTTATTCCTCCACTGCTAGTATAGACACACTTCTGGGGCTTGCTGACATCAGTACTTGATTTTCCATAAAAGCACACAGGGTCTTTAATTTTGCAGTATTACTCAAATGAGAGAATCTCTTCCAGAAGCCCCTTTAAACCTATATGTATTGATATCCTTCTGCATGTATTTCTATATAGGCATTACTTCAGGATGTGTTCTCTTCTTTTCATTAATATAATCTTTTTGAAGAATGTCAATTTTAGACAAAGGCAACACATTGACATATGTATATGAAGCATATTTTTGTAATTATTTCCATCAAAGCAACTTGCCCACTGTTATGAAATATGCTGTCTTTGCAGAATACTTGCAAGGGACACAGATTGGACACAGTTTCTATAGGAGACCTGTGTCTTTATGGAGGGTGAATTTTAGGGCATCTCAGATGAGCTAGGAAACTATGTTTAGATGACTGAATAAGGTCCCTACGTGGTTTGCAAGTGACATTGCTGTCTGGAACTCACTGATCATATTATTTGGAATTCCACTTCACAAATTATTTTCTAAACACCAGTAAGTCATTAACAATCAACAGAAATACATCCAAGTGTCAAGTAATATTCAAGCATCTAAAGATCTTCACAAGATTGGAAGATACTGTGTGGGCCTTATGGGTTATCTGAACAAGAGAGGGGACAAGCAAAATAAAGACCAGTTTCTTCTTTCAGCTGGCAGTTTGATAAATGTCTCTTATAGAGTTAGCATTAGAAGTCAGGTGAAGCATCTGAAGTGGGCTTTGAAAAGTAATGTGTCATATAAATAAAAATTAAACTCTCAATATCTGACAAAAAAAGCCTGAGGTGCAACACTTTCCAGTCACAACTGTTAGTTGTAGATTCTGTTAGTAGAGAAATACCTGAAGACTTTTAGCCCTTCACCTTTCCATAGAAAATAAAAAATGGCTTAATTCATGATAGAAAACACTGGCATCTGAAATCATAATTTTCTCTCAAGAAAGCATTGTTTTTAATGAAAAGAAAGGCAGAAAGCAGCTGTAGGGTTGTTTAGCATTCCAAACTGACTTGCCCACTTCAGAATGTCTGTTCTAAGTGAATATTTAGTAGTGCAGCTGGCATTGTTACTGATTGAAGAACTCCACTTATCACACTGAGCATCTTACTTTCCTGGAATAATCTCTCTCAGCTTCCTCCTCATTTTATCCCCCATCCAAGCTCAAATTTCTTCTTTGTTGTTTGGGGTTTTTTCTCTTTTTGCTTTTTTACTTTTGTTTTCCTTCCCTCTCTTGCCTCCCTCACCTCCCATTATCTTCCCCCTTCTAATTTTCTTCTCCCTCTACTTTAACTTCTCCCTTTCTGACCTTCTCTCCCTTCCCTCTTCCTTCCACTTAATTTTTAACAGGTACAAATATTTACTTTCCAAATAACAAAAAGGAAAAAAAAACCAACATGGAAAACAGACTTAATTAAATTATAACCATTAATGTATAGAAAACTTTCTAATAAGAGAAGCCATGTGCAACGTTTTAGGGATTCAGATGTAATTATTTGTGTGCAAACAGAACTTCACTGTTGCAACAAAATCTGAAGCAGTAGCTACTGTAGACACAGACTTCACTAAAATGTGATAATTTTGCATTTGAAAGTAAGATGGTTTGCTTAGCCCTGAGGTAATAAAGGTGATGGAAACAGGTAGACAGCTTACATAAATCTAGAAGAGGCAGGAAGCCTGGATTCTTAGAATATTAAATAACTGTCCAAAAGGTTACTTTCCAGTGGGCATAAGGGAAGAGTATTTGTCAAATCTGTATCAGAATGGGGCTTTTTCATGCTTAGTTAGTAATGCACCGTACTCTACTTATTCTGCTCTGTTTACATTCTTAACTGTTTCAGAATGCTGCTCTCCCTTTAGCACAAATCATATTGGAAATGAGTGGTAAAAATAAGCACTAAACAAAATTAACCGGGATAGCCCTACAGCAGATACATGTTCTGTATAGGTAAAATATGTGTGCAGTACAGCAACCTGCAATTTAATCTTTTAATTTCAGATAGAAGTTATCTCAATTTAAACTTTTTATAGATGAATATTTTCTTTTAACTTAAGTGTAAAAATAATTAAAGTACCAAAATGCAGCATGTTGCTAAGCTCTAAATATTGCTTAAGTTTCACAGGCAAACTTAAAGAAAAAGCTTTTGTTAAATATTTGGCAAGTCAACCAAAATACATCCTTATTTGCGTGATAATATATTGCTTGAGTACAATCCATTTTAATTCAATATTATTATTTCATAAATTGTAATGATATATTAAACAGGTGAATATAGAAAACATTACACTATTAATATTGAATGTAGCCAAAAAACATTTTAAAAATTTATTTAAGATATTGTAATTAAATGTTAAACAGGCAAACATTACTACTACAAAAGAGAAGTAGCAAAAGCAATGTCTTCCCAAGAGAAAACAGCAAAAATACTTCTAAGCCAGCATCTATACTTCAGATGTGATTACTAAAAAAATTAGAGTTAGATTCTTCACAAGGGACTT
This sequence comes from Myiotriccus ornatus, assembly GCA_036023395.1. Lineage (NCBI taxonomy): Eukaryota > Metazoa > Chordata > Aves > Passeriformes > Tyrannidae > Myiotriccus > Myiotriccus ornatus. The sequence goes on along the minus strand of JAYRBT010000001.1, from coordinate 71,151,195 downwards.
GAGGTACTTGCTGTGCCCAGATTCTGTTTGGAATTTTGTTCTGTAAAATAGTACAGTAACAGGTACAATAGGCCTTTGATTTTAAAAGTGTTCCTAGGAGCTAGCTTTCAAATACTCTTAATTATTATTAAAACTTTCTCAACCTTAATGTAGAAAAGATACATTTATTGAAAATCTATCCATCTTCTCAGATAATAGTTTTCTTTTGTAAAGTGGAATCATGTGATATAAAAAGTAAAATCAATTGCTATTTTTATATGAATTCTTTTAAGTAGATCCTACTTTTCCAAACCCTGCTGGCTGTTCTTTTCATTTCTACAGGAACAATTTCATTTCAGTGGTAGGTGTTTACTTAGTGCAAACGCTGAATTTGAAGGATGGTTAGAATCTACTCATTAATCGGAAAGGAAATACAAAGAAAAATCAATGTGTGCAGCCTTCATGGATACCTTTACTGTTTATTTACTTTGTTGGTTGCTTAATTTTAAAGGTGAGGAGGTGTGTCTTTTCTGGATCCATTTTATGAATCATCTTCATAGGAGAATTAATTTTAGTACTGTGGTGTGGAAAATTGGACTTCCTTTCAGACAAGAGAGGAATATCGATTACAATTTTTCTCTAAACTACACAGCTATGTGCTTTTGATTACAGAATTCTAATCTAAAATCCATTAGTTACGTGAGTAAATCTGTGCTTTAATTGGTATAACAATACCAGAGGCTGCACTTTCTCAGAGGCAGAAGATTTCATTAACAAAAGTGTATTTTGCTTCAGGGTGAGACTGGGACACAATTTAAACTGCGTATTTTCTTGTATGACCATTTTCTTTTCTTCTGTTTTTTCTTTTTTTTTCTTCATTTTGACCAGGTTTGTCTGTGCACTTTCTGTAGTCACATTGACAAAACAACAGTGTAACAAAAGAATCTTTTTGGTTTTTTTGTACATATGTAAGAAGAATTTCCATTGCAATTTGGGAAGTTATATAGTAGTTTGAAACTAGAAAGCAGAATAATAAAATACAGGAATCAAAAAGCTTTCTTTTCAGTCACTAATGAACTCAATAAATCAGAACTCTCCTCCATAATCTCAGCACCCAGGCAGTGCTGCTGCCACCCATAGTCCCCTTGGAGAGAAAATATCACTGCTTGTTTTCTTGGGTGCTCAGCATTCACAGGCTGTGAGCTCTCCTGGGAATGGTTGTTGTTTCATACAGACAGTCCAGATGTGATCCTGGCTCAGGATGCTCAGTAAAGACAGTCCTGAGGATGTTCAGCAAACAGAAATGGCTGTGGTGCAGGGGGGTGCTGGCTCCAGAGGACACAGTGACACTGAAGAGGCTACCTGGGCCTAGGAGAATCACTACCTTGTCCATGTGCTCGGGCAGCACAGCAACAGGGAGGTGCTGAGAGCTTTTGGAGCAGGTTTTAGCCTGCATGGTAGATGACAAGGCTTCCTTGGGGACACAAATTCAGACTAACTTGGAGTGTGCTGCAGCACGCCTACCCACAGCAGCAGTGTCCACCACAGGGAAGGAGGGAATATAGCTGTCAACCCACCAGTGCACACCAGTGACACTGAAATACCTGCTGCTTCAGCAATTGCAAATCTTGACTGTTTAATCCCTTGTGGAGTCGGAGATGAAGTCTTAGCAACATTTCTGTCTCTGAGAGCATTTCCTTCCCTCCAGAGCAAGAAAAGCAGAAGTAAGACATCCAGGAGGAGCTGTGTATGTAGAAGGAATGGTATAAATTCAGCCCACATTCTTCTTGGGGCCAGGGTGTAATTCTGACTGGCTCATCCATCTTGTTTTGTTTGTAGTGGTTTTTATTCCAGCTTCTCTGTGGTGACAGTTCAATTCTACCAAGAAGATCAAGGGACACACAATGTCATTGCAGCAACATGACTCATAGTAGCCCGACTATATTTTGGCTTGCTGCCTGTCCTCACCTGGTGCATGAGAAATCTCTCAGCCACAAATCTCCCCGGCATATTTTTCTCCTGCTACACACCGTCAGTCCCAGCTGTGAACAAGTAAAGAACACAAGGAGGATGGCTGGGACACAAGAGCCCTCCAGGCCTGTGCCACCCATGGGCAGCAGGTTCTGGAGGTAGGCAGGTGAGAGAGAATTCATGCTCCCTCATGTTGGCATGGATGAGCAGGACCCTGTGAGGGCAGGCCAGCAGGGACAGGTATGGCCAGGGTGAACAATGTTGGGGAAGGGTGAAGGCTTTGCTGACAGGGTCCTCATGGAGAGCTCTGCAGTGTGGGGTTTGAAGGGAGGAAAAAAAGGCCAAGATAGGGATATCCTTTCCTGGAATATGCCCAGAGATGCTGTCTATACTCCATCCCTGGAAATGTTCAGGACCAGGTTGGATGGAGCTTTGAGCAACCTAATCTGGTTGAAATGTCCCTGCCCATGGCAGAGGGGTTGGAATTATATGATCTTTAAGGTCCCTTTCGACTCAAACCGCAATTCTATGATTCTAAGTGGGAATAAACTAGCCTGTACTAAAATTCTACCTGCTGTGGATAAATTGCTGTAGGTAGGTATTTATGATAACTCAAATAGATCAACATAAGTGTATATTTGTGGTCAGGTATTACTAAAGTATAGCAATAAGCAACCTGGTTGCATTCAGATTCTGTGACTCGTGGTTCCCTGCTGACCAGATCATTCTGAAATTGTGAGCTACAGACCTTAAATATATAGTAAAATTCACTGTTATGCTGTGACTTACTTTTCTAGACTAATTTCTTTCATAATGTTTTAATAAATGTTTTAAAGATACAATTGCTATGTATTTGTAGAAGAAAGCAATAAGTCACAGTTTTACTCATTTAAAAGACTTGTACAAAATTTTAAAAGGAAGAAAATATAGGTTCGTTGAAAATTCTCTACTAATTGCCAGGAAAAAACATCAGTTTCTACTGATTATTGGAATCTGACAGGACTTTTTTAGGCCTAGTTTTGCAACAGGTTACTGTAAGAGACAGCAAACTAGGGTAAGTGGACTGTAATTGGAAAAGATAGAAAGGCACCTCCAGAAGGCAATTACAACATCCTATAACTGACCTCTAAGTTTGATCGGATAACTCATTCTTATTGGTGATCGCTTTGCTCATAAATAAAACCATGGATGAATACCTTGGGTTTAGGGATTTAGGTACCTAACTTTGAGACATTTCAATTCAGAAAAAATAACCGTGTCTTTAGACTGATATGATATGTGAAGTTTAGACTGTTAGAAAAGAAAAATATGCCTAATCTTAAATCAGACATCTAATAAAATGTTTTTGTTTATATGGTGCTTGAAGTAGGTTGATTTTTAAGAAATTTTTACCTGCTTACTTTCTACTCAAAATTTAAAGTATGTCATCTAATTCCCCTACTGAGGAAAAAAAAAATCTTATTTCTGAGCAGAAAAAAAATTATAGACTTCGCACATACACAGACATTCAGACAGTCAGATATATATCTTGATTTCCAATTCTGCTTGGTTCTATGGAGCTCAATAGCAAGTGGAGGAATGATTTTTCTTTGCACAAAAAGATTCAAGTCTTTAGATCTGCCTTGTACAGATGAGCACCATAAACAATCAGTAGAGACTATTGCCTGATCAAAATACTAAATTGGCACAGAGATACCATAATTCTTGCATTTCTCTCCACATACTTTTAAACCTTAGAGATAACGGAATGAAATATTGAAGAAAAAATATTTTAAAATATCATATTTTCAGGTACCAGATTGATCTCTTCAGCTGCATAAGCAGAATAATATTAATCAGATCTTTTAGTTTTAAGTTAGATTAGGAATCTGAAACCTCTGTAATTATGATCAGATACCTAGATTTGGAAACCATAATACCTAACACCTACATGTCATTCATCTTTGTCTCCCAGCCTTTACCTTCCTGTAACTGTGAACTAAATAGAGTTAATCAGAAAACTCATAAAGAAAATCCATACTGGGCCAATGTTAGTATGCTGTGCTTTATTCTGCTTATCAAAATACTGTCATCTTCTTTATGATACTATTCTGACATTTGTGAATCAGTGCTTACCACTAATACAAGCAAAACTACTGAAATATAATGTTTTTGATTTCAAAGCCTTCATAGGTAAAACTTCTCATTGTCCTGATGTTAATCAGTTTTTAACCTTACTGGAATTTTATGCAATTCCAAATCAAGATTATCTATTCCATTTAAACATTTATCTAAAACATGAAGTTGTTTCCTTAGCATTCTGTTAACTCTAGTGCTTGTTGCTGGGTGAGGAGCATGTTGTTTGGTTTGGTTTTATTTTCTTCTCTTTCATACATTTTACTTCAGTGGTTTTGTTTTAGGTGAAAAAAAAGCAAAAATAATAGAAGGCTAATGTTTTCAGTGATTTCTGCAGCCTCTTGCTAGAACACTACAAAAGCTATTATTTAAACAAGTCTGATTTAACTGTATCTTAACTTTTTTTTTTTTTTTTTAATGTTGCTGAGAATATTGGCGTGAATGTTTCTTTCTGGTTATTTCTCAGACTTTTTTTTTTCTTTTAAGTTAATTGGCTACTAAAACTTATTATTAACTTTTCTATTGTTAAGGTTCAATTTCTAATCCACAATCAAGTTGTCTCACTGAAGCAACCAACTAGACAGGAATCAGTGTCCTGATTTCGGCCATGATAGAGTTAATTTTCTTGTTAGTAACTGGTACAGTGTTGTGTTGGATTTAGGATGAGAATAACGTTGCTAACATGTTGATGTTTCAGTTGTTGCTAAGCAGTGGTCAGGGACTCATCAGCTTTTCATAGTGTCCTGACAGTGAGGAATATGGGTAGCACGAGAAGCTGGGAGCACAGCTGACCCAAACTGGCCAAAGGGATATGCCATACCATATGCTTAGCATATCAACTGTGGATAAAGCTGGCTGGGCATTGGTCTGTTGGTGCTGATCGATTGCATTGTGCATTACTTTTTCTGTATATTTTAGTTCTATTACTATTAGCAGTAGTAGTAATATTAGTGTTATTACTGTTATTAGTATTATAATTTTTTCCTTCTTTTTCTGTCCTATTAAACTGCCTTTATGCCAACACATGTCTTTTACGTTTTTTCCCTCATTCTTTCCCCCATCCCACTGTGAGTGGGGTGGTGAGGGAGCGGCTGTGTCTTAGCTGTCTGCCGGGTTAAACCACAACAATCAGAGGAGGGTTAAACAATACGGAAAGGTAGCTAGGCAATGAGTTGAAGCCTCACAGCTCTACCGTCTGGCATTTCAGGTATTCTCTCAGATGCATGACAGAACTGAATTTGTGTCTCTGTACTTCCTCTTTGCACTGTATTTGAAGGAAACCTTGCAGGACTATGAGGAGGAATTCTCATAAAGATTCAATATTAATACGTAGAGTTTCAGATGAACAGACCTAATTTCAGAGGTTATCTTCTTTCCTCCTGAACAATTTATTAGACAATGATAATGTCCTGATGACTGAACAGCGTTCTTTTTTTCTGGTTCCTTCTGTAGCATATGGCACTAGAAGTATTAACTTTTTCATTCCAGGTGCAGCCACAGAACCAAAAGGGAAAAAGGAAAAACGAAGGAAACAAAAACCAAACAAAACCTCACAAATAAACAAAACAAAACAAAAAGCAAAACCAAACAGAAGTTCTCAAATGTTAGATCTATCAGAAGAACTATCTAGGATCATGATTCCTGCAGGTGACCCTATTAGGTCTATGCATACAAGAGTTAAATGACTTACTGAGTGCCTTTATCTTATTGCTAGTACTTGAGAGATCACCTTCTGACCCTTTTCTTTTGAAACTGAAGGCGTCATCTCTGCTCTAGCTGTAATTGATCCTCTCAGTGGGTAATTAGTTTTGCAAGCACTCATAAATACATTGGGATTACATTGAGGGGATACACCGGGAAATTCCTGCTTGAAAAACTTAATTTCCTTTATGAAAAGGTTACCCACTTGATTGATCAAGGGAAGCCAGTTGATCTAATTTGTCTGGGATTTCAGTAAAGCTTTTGATTCTGTCTCTCATAGTATCATTCTGAACAAAATGTCCAGCATAGTGCTGGATAAACACATCATGTGATGGGTGAGCAATTGGCTCCTATGTCAGGCACAAAGGACTATATAGTAAATGAACTTACATCAGGCTGCTGACCAGTCACTACTGGGGTCCTGCAGGGCTCCATTTTAGGGCTAGCTCTCTTCAATGCCTTTTTAAATTACTTGGATGCAGTACTCAAAGGCATACTAAGTAAGTTTGCTGATGACACTAAATTGAAAGGAGATGTAGACTTCTTGAAAGGCAGAGACGCCCCGTGGAGACATCTTGAAAAATCAGAGAGCTGGGCAATCTTCAACTGTATGAAGCTTAACGAGGGCAAGTGTTGGATTCTGCACCTGTGAAGGAGCAACCCTGGATGTATGTACACATTGGAGAACAAGAGACTTAAGAGCAGCCCTGCGGAAAGAGATGTGGGGGTCCCAATTGCTGGCAAATTGAACATGAATCAATAGTGTGCTCTGGCAGCCAAAAGGGGAAGAAGAGGCACAGGCACTGAACTATTCTCTCTGGTGACCAGTGATAGGACCTGAGGGAATGGCATGAAGCTGTGTAAGGAGAAGTTTAGGTTGGATACTAGGAAGAGTTTCTTCACCCTGAGGGTGATTAGACACTGGAATAGGACCCCTGGGGAAGTGGCCACAGCACCAAGCCACTCTGAGTTCATAAAGCATTTGGACAATGCTCTGAGGTTCATGGTGTTATTCTTGGGGCTGCAGGAGGTGGACTGTAGGGGTAGGAGTTGAACTCGATCATCCTTATGGGTCCCTTCCAACTCAGGATATTCTATGATTCTGTGACACATCTCTGGGATATCTCAAGGGTTTTAAAGGTCTTTTAAAACCTAAGAATTTTATAATTCTATGATAATGGTTAGTATTAATCTGGCCTAATCCATGCTAATGTGTTCATATTGATATAGGAGCGAACTTGCTACTCCAGAGAGAAATGTATTTTAAGTTAAGTACATGTTGATATACGGGGTCTCAGTTGTTCCACAAGCCCTATAAATAGTTAAGCAGAGTACTTTTGAATGTTTAGTGAAGATGCTGACAGAAAAAAATTCCATTTTTCATATTAATAAACATCTCCCAACAAGGGAGTTGTCCTTCATCCTGGAAAACAAAATCAGAAACCAATGTGTTATCCAATAGCTGTCAGCAGTTTATGTACATCATTTTCTAGTGCATTTTGAGTCATAAACTAAGAAAGTACCTATCCAGAATTTCTATGTGGGAAATCAGGAACTCTCTATGATATTTCTATATTAGGTTTATACCAGAAAGAATCTTTTCACATCCAAGAGCAACAGAATGTATAAATATTCTAATTAGAGATCTAAGTTTAGGATAGCTATCTTGACAGTACAGATGTGTGACTGAGTCATTTTAAACTCTAAGTGTTTATTGCTGTTAAATCTATACACTCATTCCTACTTTCATAACTAATCAAGTTGACATTTCATGTTTGAGACTTATGCAGATTTCAAGTCTATCTGCTGACTCCCTTAAAAGTCTAATATTTGTTTGTATGATGGAATATTTCAGTGGGATAAAAAATGTTCGTGCTGTATGCCACGTTATCAGAACTTAATTGAAAGATCACTTAACACAGTAGGAATACAGAGTTAGAATGCAAAGATTTGTCTTTTTTTTTTTTTTAATATCTGCATACAGTAGTGAAATAAATAATAAAAATAAAAAGATTGAAATAAAGCTTTTTAGATGAGAAAGCAGTTCAGATATCATAAAACTGCAGAATTTCATTGACACCATAACAGTTTTGTTTCCTTCCCACTGAACTAACATACAATATCATAATGGAATAGAATAACACCCAGTTAAAGACTTTGATAGACCTTGTGTGTCAGACACAGTTTTGAATATTAAAGTTTCTACATAATACATACATCCAGGACATTGCTATTTTTGCTCCTTTATGTTTTAACTGAGAGAAGAGAGGATATCCTGACTATCACTAGAGTTGTTTCATCTCAAAATTGCAGTACTAGCTATTTTTCAAGTCTGAAGTGATCTTGTTAAAAGATTTATGTCTTCCATATGAAAAGAAAACTCTTAGCATGACTGAATTACCTAACAAATATGATGACAAATTTTATTTATTCCTGGATAATATAAAACACATTGATTTTTTTTATTATATATTTTATTCTGAAACTTAATTAAAAGGATTACTTCCTTAATTTGGTAAAAGTTCCCTGAGATGACTGTCCACCAAAACGCAGATACAATATTACAGTGCTGATTCTGATGCTATTAAATTCCAATTTCAAATGGATGATTCTGAGTTTAAGGCTATAAATGGCATGGTTTTTCACAGGAGAATATGCACGTACAGGAGGTATAAACAAATATAAATATTGTAAAACAAAATGCTTTTCTTATTTTAAGAACTGTCAAGGTGTTACAATTTCAATAAATAATATATGTGCTAATATGTAAAAGGTAAATAAAAGGTAAATTATTCTATATTAGAAAACTAAAAAACAAAACCCCTCCAAAACCCGTGCTTTGAGTTTTGAGAAATTGTAACTTTTGATTATGTTATATAGTATTTTTTATATTATATTGAATGTAGATAAGACCTTTCTTCTACTTTCCTTCATTCACCTATTGTTCAAACTAGAAAGATAATGTGACTGCTGTATTTTTTCCAAACATCCTGTGTATGCATGAAATAGAAAGTTTTGAATAACCTTCCAGGAAATTCCTTGTATTCAACCTGATTTATATCTAGGTACCTCAGGTACAAAATTCTATTTGGCACTAGCTGAAACAAAAGATTGTGACATGGTAAAATATGTCTGAACAGCTATATAACCAGCCTGTAGCAATGTAATATTGTGATGCCGGCTAATTCAAACCAATGGCCTTGTTAGCCTACACCTTTAGTCTCATGTAAGGCTGCCTCATGTCCCTGTACATGTATCTGAAGATGAGCATAAAGTTTTCTGATAGAGTCGATGCTAACATATACTTGAAACCTTAAGGAAAAAAAACCCCCACAAACCTCATTTTTCTATTTATTTGTAGAAGCGTATTAGAAAACATAAAAATATCCCCAACTGAACTCTTCAGTGAGGAAGAGGAAATCACAGATATCATTTTAGTCCCAGAAAAGAAACGCTGTCATTAAAATCACACTTCTGGTTAAGAACTGGCAATACTGGCAGCTGGCTGTTACCCCTCAATCTTAGGACTCATAGAAGTAATGTAAAGGGGAGCATAACAACAGGGGGAAATTCCAAAAGGAAAGGGAATTTACTAGGAAGTATGTGCAGAACAGATGTAATTATATTATGAGTATTTTCCAAAATAGTATTACTTTATTTTCTTGCTCTTTTTTCTTCATAAAAATAAAATCTGAATTAACAGTAATTTCTTGATTTGATTGATATGATTTTCATCACTTGTAAACTGTTAGCTTATATGTTTGTGTATTTTTTATCCATTAGAAATTTTCAGTGTAGCAAATACCCATCATGGTCTGGGACATGTTCAACCTAACTGCTTATCATACCCTGTCATAGGTAAATTAAGTGAACCAAGATACATAATCACCAATCTCATGATATAAACACATGGATGGTACACAGGAATATTCACATGAATATACACATGATACATATGGTACATATTCTACGTATTATGCACCTAAAATGTGACAAAAATCCCATTCCACAATATCCCTGACCTTTGACAGCAAGCATTTCTGCAAACACAGTCTTTCCAAGAGACTCATTCTGTGTACTGTCTGTTTTCAATTATACTCCTCTTATATCTCTTACACACAAAGGAAAGTTCCTCCCCACAACATTCTCTTTCATGCACAATTCAATCCTTAGACTTCTATGGTCTAAAAATGAACATGAAAGTATCAGAATAGTTAAGCAAATTAAATCCTACAATGGATTTAGTCATCCTGTATTATCTATAGCAATCAGATTTGTCTCATCTTGCCCTTTCACTAATGCCATCTAAGAACACACTCATGCCACCCATTTCCACAAACAGCTGTTGTAGCTGGTGAAATATCCTGACAGAAAATATGCCAGATGGCAATCATAGCAGGTAGCAGAACTGCCAAACAATGTACAAAAAGAAATAATTTTGAATTTTTCTTTTACAGAGGGTTATGTTAAATATGGAAATTAAATAAAAAAAGGATAACACAAAATGGTAATATCATTCTAGATAAGAGTTGACTCTAGGACAAATTCTGAACAGTATATGTGCTAAACTGCACACCTCCACATATACACACATACACCCACATCCCCACGCACTGACACTTATGAAAGTTACTGACATGTATTCATATACCATCTAAGTTGTGCTCACTTTTTTTTTGTATATGCAAATGTGGGTAATATAAAAAGGTACACTTTAAAAAATTTTGAAGAGTCTTTTAAGCATGTTTTAAATCATCTGTGATTGTTTTTTCCTTTCTAAGTCTCTGGTTTATGGATATATGGCCTTTTAAGGTATCAGTCTCCTGACTCTTATTAATGAATTTTCATTTGAATTTTAATGAATTTTCAAAAAGGAGTATACTAATTTAGTCTCAGAGGTTGCTAGTGGTTATATGAATCCTGAATTTTAGAACAGGGTATCTGGACTTTAACAGAGACACTTAGTACTGATTTTATTGAGCTATATAGTGATAAAAATAAAGAAGACCTCATAGACCTATTCTTGGCGATGCTGATGCTAACCCATAAAAGCAATTCCTTCCAAAACTAATAAATTTCTAGACCATAGACATAACTTTTCTGTACCAAGGGCTTTGGATCACTTATCTATATGGTGTGATTTTCATTAATTACAAGTATAGTTATCCCTGGTGGATAAATGAAGATGTAAAATGCAGAATATAAAACAGATTTGTCGTAGTTTGAAAATGTAAAAGCAATAATCTTAATCTTGGTCTGGACTGATTCTCTTTAACTAGCACCTGTGTTCAGCTTTATAAGGGAAACCTCTACTATGTTTATATTGCTTCACACAGTTTCAGAAGAAACACATGCAACAAAGACGGTTTTGCTTGCAGGACTTGTTTTGGTTCTTGTTTGGAGATTATCCTGTTATGCATGCATAGGTAGAAGAGGTCATGGATAGAGGAAGCCTTGAATGTGCTTGTAGATACATGATTGTTTAAGTTGACTCCTAAACAGCCCACAGACAAGTCTTCTATAGATAGTTCCAGCTACAGCAGTAGATGAATTAATTAAAACAGTTGTGTTGTCCAAACTAGTATGACGTTAGATATGTTTCTGCAGCACACGGCCCATGAAAGTCCACTAGCAAATCAAAAGATCCTTGGGTAGTCAGTGATCCACCTGAAACAGGTAGACATAGGGAAGAAACAGGGATTCTTGGAGACAGACTGGGAGACCAGGCAGCATACACAACTGTGAAAATCCCACAGTGATTCTGCAACAGCTATCCCCACAGTGACAGTCCAAAATTTGTGATCTTATCCTTTTATTGGATGTTGTTCTTCTAAACAGTGCATAACCTTTGGCCTTGAACCTCTGAACCATGTTCTGCATGATGACAAAAGATTCTCTTTATGTTTTTTTCTAGACCACACAAGTTCCTTATGTTACTGCTTAGGTTTTTCTTTTGTGATGAAAGAAACTTTTGTTTCTTTGCTTAAAGTAGTCTTTTCCCAGATTTCCAGTTTGTACATCTGTCTTCAACAGTAACTGATGATCACAGGCTTGTTTATAGCTCTGTTTTCAGCTTGTATCCAGTGGTTTCCATGTGTGCAGCCTATTACAAACAGTAAGTCCAGAGTGGTGTACTCAAGGCCTGATTAAACCAGAAGGGTTTGATCCACTTCTATCCCCAGTTACCAGTAGGGGTTGTGGTTTCTTGAATTCTCCTTTTTGCCATTCTTGATAGCAATAGTAATTTCTGCTTTCTTTCAGTTTTTGGGACCTCCCCCAATCACCATGATTGTTTGAATACAGCTGAGGCTGGTCACACTCTGACAGTGGCCAGCTTACTCAGCACCTGTGTGCCTCTCACCAGGGACTGCACATACTGCCCTCTGAAAGGTTTCAGTGGTCTGTGGCCTCATCTCACCTTGTGCACCTTTGTTTTTCAGAGCAAAATAATTTTTCTTTCTTTAGTGATTCAGAAATGAATGAGAGTCCTGCCCATCCCTTTTCTGATCTCTCACATCAAAACTCAAACCAAAAAAACCCTCTATAATTAATTGAGAGTTTTAATTTCCTGCTTTGCAATTCTGCCTTTGTTTCTGAAGCTTTCTCTTTAAATTCATCTTTGGAAGTCATTGAGCTTGTGAACACTGTTCTATTTTTCGTAAATACCACTATATACAATAATATTTTTTAAATAGCTGTATGGCTAATCGTTTTTCAGGAGTAAACTTAATAATGAAACAAAGAGAATGTCCTAGGTTCTGTCATACTCAGAGAAACCCATAGCATCTGACAGGTAGATTGATTGCAATGGATGAAGTAAATGTAGGCTTTCTACACCCTTCAGAAAGATGGCAGATTAACTTCTTATATCCTCCCCACTATGGTGACTTTATTGCTGGGCATGGGTTAGTTTTTGCTGCTCTTGAATGATTGATGGCAAGGAAAAATCTTTAGCAAAGAAAGTATTACACATGACTTTAGTTTTCAGTGAGAGAATTTAGCTGAAGTTAAAGTTGATATAGGTGAATCTGACACTGAGATAAAAGCAAAAAAAAGAAAGAAAAGATAAAAGTTAAGAAAAAAGGAAATATTTACCCTTTGCTGTTTTGGAAAGGCCCTTCAAAATAAATATAAGGAATTCTTGAGCAGGTTCTCTTCCTCTGGGCAATTTTAAGAGATACCATGTGTCATGGTTTAGCTGGGCAAGGAATTTTTTTTTTCCTTTCACCTGTCCCTGTGTGCAGAGCCATCAAGTAGCTATCCGGTGAACAAAAGGACTGGCTTCTTCACTAATCACCCAGAACTTAGTCTCCTAGGAAACGGGGGAGCCGAGAGACTATCTTTTACTTTTTTCTCTCATCTCCTGGGCAATGGGGGGAGGAGTTTGGAGGGCTGGGTGTGGGCTGGAGCACAGGTCGGAGGCGAAGCTCGGTGCTGCTCTCTCCCTTTCACTGTTCCCCAAGCAAGGAGCGACCCCAGGGGAGAGAGAGAACTGTGCAGAGCAGTTTCGACCAGCTGGAGTAAGTGAAGGATCCTTTTTGTTGTTGTTGTTTTTCCTTCTTCCTCTCCCCTTTCCCAGTGTGTGGGAAGGGAAAGAAGGCCCAGGGTTTTTTTTGGTTGGATTGGTTTCTCCGGCATATCCTGGTGGCTGGCACAGGACATTACAAGTTCTGCATCTCCAAGAATCCAACAGCGCCACCTGTTGACTGTGGTTGGAATTGCACCAAAGGGTGCAAAATTGAACTCTTTACTTTTCCCTTTGCCTATTTATTGGTTTGTTTTTGAAGGAGATTATTGGTGGGTATAGGAGTATTGTTTGGTTGTTTTACTTGGGTTTTTTCCGTGTTTCTGTTAATACACACATACCTTTTAGTAAAGGGTTTTTATTTTTCCTTTTTCCTAATTTGCTTTTCCTTCAATTGGAGCCTCTTAATTTTGGATTTATAATTGCTTAGAGGGAGGAGTTTGGGTCTTTTCTCATAACTCATCCTCAGCAAAAGACCTGTGTCTCATTTAAATTGGGGCACCATGAAACATATAAGATATGGAGATGGAAATTAAAAATCCACATGAAGCTTAGAGGTCACTATGGCATTTTCTTAGTTGTTCAAGATATTCTAATAGCCTCTTTAAAACCCAAATGAATCAGAATTAAATACTAGAGTATTATAATGTTTTAAGGTAAATTAGCCTCATGCTCTTAACAGAGGGCTTTAAAACACATCAATGACTACTATTTTTGACTTTTTTTTATCTGGTCCTTCCAGCCATCTCCATGTGTTTTCTCTAATTATTCTTCCATTAGATTTAATTCCAAAAAGAACTCTTTACTTCTTAGTTTGATGAAGATCCTGAGTACACTATATCTTACTGTCTAAAAATAAAAAATATTTTTGTTTATGTCCAAGATAGAAGAAGAAGCTTTCAATTAAAAAATACCAATCAGTAATGAATAAATAATCTGAACATTTACTTTGTTTATCATTGATGTTTTTTAGTGATACTTAAATGCCACTGAGGTATGTGGCTAAGAAAGGACTTCCTATGAAAATAATCATCCACAAATAACTAAATAGATTATTCTGCATTGCTGTACAAATAAAACTCCCTTTTCTTGCCCAACTAATCGTGTTTGAGTACTGAAAGACAATTAACACAAAATGCTATCAAAATAATTTCAAATTTTCCAATAACTCAAAAAATAATCTCTCATTTTTGGTTTCATTCCACTTCTGGACTTTACAAACTGAATCTCAGAAGATTCATAGTACATTTATACTGACAGGGGAAACAGAGCAAGGAACTGAGGTTGACCATCATACTAGTGCTAGTTAAGTGTTATTATGTTCCCTTCCTCTATTTTGGACAAACCCAAAGAGGTTTGTCCAAGATGGGATGTAAGAACTATTATAGTGATTAGTCACTCTGCAGACTGCTTCCAAATAGTAAAATGTCCAAGACTGCACCCAGTTTCAAAACAACTGTTTCAACTGCTTGTATCTTACCTAGTACTTCAACTGAATCCAGAATCCTTCAACCAGACCAGTTGGACTCTCACACCCTTAACCACCCTATATATCCACATGCTCCGTCTCCTTTCAGTTTGCAAAATGGAGTCTGAAGTTCATAATTTATAAATACTAAAGTGGTTGGGCTGCAAAAAAAAAAAAAAAAAAACCAAACCAAAACAAACAAAAAACTACACAAAACAAAAACCAAAACAGAGGCAGTCTTCTCTTAGCCTCACTAAGGTTTTAAAGGCTTATGTGTCTCCCTCTCTTTTATTTAACAGCATAAACACAGATGCAATGTCTTCTTCTGTCTTCTTTTTTCAGATGTATCCACAGTTAAAATGAAAATTCTGCTTAACCTCAGCCAAAGTTTTCACTTTAAAAGTTAAGGGAAGAAGAAAAAAAAAAAAGGAGCACCCTTCCCCCTTCAAAAAAACCCCCAAACCAACACTAAACCCAAGGAAACTTTGAAAACTGTTAAATCAAGATCTTTTAAAAGTAACTTTTTTTTCCATTTCTGTAAGATATGTATTTGAGGTTAGTGTTTTAATATTTTAGGGGGAGATCATTCAATCCAATCTACTACTTGAATCAGGACCAACAAAGTAAGGTCAGTTTTCATTCAGCCAAATTAGGAAAAACTCCAAAGGTGGAGATTGCAGTCTGGTCCAGTTTTGGGTTTTGCTGAGCTCCTCCAGGAAGACTTTGACTTTGTTCATAATCATGGATCAGGTAGCTGAAGACAGCAATTAGAACCCTCTTGGTCTTCTCTTCTCAAAGAAAATCAGTAATGCCTATGGGATTTGTGCTGCATAGGAACTTCTTCCAATTTGACTAAAACAGGCACAGGCTTTTAAATAAATGTTCAAGAATATTTGGTTAAAATACATACGGAAAATTCTGAAAAGCGTTCACACAAGGCCCAAGACTTCTTTTGCTCTACAGACAGCTCTCTATGCAATTTAAGTGTAAACTGAATACTTTACACTGTCAGTATGATAGATATAAGTCCCACTGTAAATGATAATATTTCATATTTTCCTCTTAAATGGCTTACCTTTGGTGATTGAAGAAGCTAGTGGGCATTCTAAAATGAGATCAATATTCCTCAGATTGTTGGAAGGCCATGCAGAATTATGAAGAACTATGTCTTCTTAATGAACATTTTTATTCTTTACAATCACTAGCACTGTTCTAGCAAAAAAGTAGTAACTCCAGATACTCCAATTTGAAGTGAATAAAACCACAGAAATAGTGTTTGCTGGTTTAATGCATATTTGTGTGGTCTTTCCATCTTCCCAATATGTCATTTATTATTGTATTTAAAAAGACTGATTTTCTGCTTGAGAAATCCTACAGGTACAGATACTTAGAATGCTTGTACCCCTAGTAATGACAATACTAGAAGAAAGAGATTTTTTGACAATAAATCCTATTGTGAAAGACTATACTTTTATATACAGGATCTCTTAAGGTTCAAAAGTAGAGATTTGCTTGCTTTTTTACACATTAGAGACAAAGTAATTTTCATATTGAGTTTAAGATATTTTGTGGCATGTCACTCCAATTTATAATGTTTAAATGAGCATGACAGGGGAAAAGAAAGACCAAGAATCTATGTGCACAATTGTAATTCAAGTTTCCCCTTCTGTCAGTAACCTTGATTACTTGTTAGAGACTCCATGATGACCACCACATATCTCCTATGAATATAACTCACGAGGACTGATTGACAATGACTGCTACAAAATTAGCATTTCCATGGAAGCCAACATCAATTACCATCAGTGATGGGATGCTCATCTAGGAGATTCTGAACAACATTGCAGTATAAACCAAATCACTTAGGTTTACAGCAAATGCAAAAGAAACATTAGGAAATAGAGGGGGGGAAAGAAAAAATAAATTAATGGCACTGTCACTATGGGGTGCATGTTTTCTGCTAAAAACAAGAAAGTATCATTAGGAAGTAATAAAACATGAGACTTTTGCTCTTTTTTCTTTTCTTTTCTTTTCTTTTTAACTAATATCTGTTTTAAATGTGATTCTTTATGTTGTAAAAAATATCTTCCAGAAATATTTATGCAAGATGTATAATTTTTCAAGGACAATGTGTTCAAGTTCTTGTTATCACAGCCCCTTAAATTTTGAATTTCTGATAGGCCTGAGAGACTAATGAATCTAGAATATATTCAATACCTTCATCTTGTTTGAAACATGTCTCTGTGATAAGAATACTGTTAAGAATTTTATTTTGGTTTTGATCTGCTTCTCTAACTTACTGCTATTGTAACCTGCTCTTGTTCTATATGTTTACAGTTAAGACTTGGATTCAACATATGAGGTTAGGTAAAGACCTGAGCTATTGTTTTCCTTTGAAAAAAAAAAAAAACAAAAAAACGGGGATCCAGGTTGAAGAGCTTCTGTGGGAAACTCTACCAGATTTCCGTTCAGACATGACTCTAGGATACCAAAAGGTGGGTGCACTTCATTTTTTGAGACACTTTAAACAGGGAAGTTCAAACCCATAAGCAGCGCTAGGTAAAACAGTTTCATGTTCATGTGAAAGTACTGGGGAAGGAGAAAGTAGACAAAAAAAATTAATTTCTTTTCATTTATATGTTCAAAATTTTGTTTCTTCCCTTTTTGCAATTTTACTTTTGAAAAATAGCTAAATGTACAATACCTTTTTAAATGAAACATGCCTACAGTAGCCAAAGTCAATAAGAAAGGATTGTATTAGTTACAGTTAGACATAACTAAATTAGTTAGAGTGGAAAATAAGTTTGGACTGAACTATTGGCAATTTTTACAGAAAGGCCAGAATTTTCCTGGGCTTGAGAAAACTCATGTGTCTGCAACCTCACTGACTACAGATCATTCACATTTTCATTTGAACTCCAGCCAAGACAATGGTTTTGTTACCTATCCCTTAATGTGTTGGGATAATATTACCTACCATGGTTATTAGGATGGCATGCTTTTCAGTTGGCCAGAAATAAGGCCAGTGTATCACTTTAGTTCCCTAAATGTTGAGTTACCTGAGTTATTTTAAATCTGTTAGATATAAAAGTAAGACCTTGTTCAGATAATACAGAAATATGACTCTTTATTTGTTCTATTTTCCAGCCATACAGGAAACCCATAAATTATGGACTCTCTCTCTTGCTCGGTATCTGTAGATTATTAGACTGGTATTCAAGGCATAAATGTCTTTAAAACTGCACCTAATATGTTTCCCTCAACTATGATTGCAAGTTGAAATATGCCAGAATATTACTGGTGTTGATAGTTTATATCATGTAGCTTAATGTCAAGTATTTTAGTGAAGCTACATCCTTATTTTGTGTTGAATCTCAGAGTGCACAGAATCTGAAGGGAATACATTCCTCCCAACAGAGTCTATAAACCCAAGCAGGTTCATAAGCATGCACACATACATATACATATAGTTACTGAGGAGAATCAGAAGGGGAGGTAGTCTCCCTGTCAGTATCTATAATACAAAACAAAAAATGCCAGGGGCCTGTGCCTATCCCCAAGACAGTCCATCAGTTTATATTCACAGAGTTTAGGCTTAGTTTCATTACCTTGGAAACTGTTATTGTTAAATATTGTTATCTTGGAAAAATTCACTTGGAAAAGTGTACAAATTAGAACTAGGAAATTAACTAAAAATTAAGTTGTACGTAGCTCATTTAAGTAGCACCTTTTCCAGGTTTCTTATATGGATTCATTCTTATGTGAATCCAGTGACAGTTTCTATAAAGGGCATGAAGAATTTGCACTGCCAAGGCTTTTTTATCCTCTCCAGCCTCCTTGAAGGACAGAAAAGAGATATTCTGGTAAATAGATACTGACTGAATTTCCAATTTTCCCAAGCATGGTCATGGCTCTTAATGTAATTGTAGTTCAAAATCTAATAGATTCCCAACAAATCCAAGCTCTTTATTGTGTTCTCATTTTATATTGTCCTCCATGTTTTATCTTTATTGAAATAGTAGTACAATAAAGAAACAGGAGGGTATTAAGTGTGGGAAAGTCACAATGTCGCCACACACTTCTTATTCGAAGCTTCTTACTGCTGAAAGATTGGCTTCCTGTAAATTAATATTGCTTCAAAATTGATTGCAGTATTACATAGATTATATTTGACACCTCTGGAAAGCTAGTTTGTGCCCCAGGCATTTCTATATGTGCCTGCAATCCTGACAGTATGAGTTATGTGGGTAAATATTTACATACACCCTGCAAAATGTGCTGAGGGACAAATCAAAAGGCAGAGTTTTCTCTACTGGAGGTGAAGGAGAACCTGCTGCAAAGAAACAGTTGCCCTGATCAAGCACAGCATACTTAATGTTGAAGGAATTTATCTCTCTGTCCATTCTGTGAACATTTTTTTGCAGGGACTGTCACCCTTTCTTAACACCCTATTGTCTCTGCATTTTTACTGTTCATGAAATGTTATGCATATGTTTGGAGTAATTCTTTGCTTCCTTATTTTTCTATTACTGTATATCAAGACCAAATTCCTGTACGGTCCCCTGGTTTTACCCCTGAAATTTCAATTTTCTTCTATATACTTGTGCTTTCAGGAATTCTTTTTCAAGTTTTCCTTTCCATCTCCCACTCACATCCTGTAGAAAAATAATGTAGTTGGAACTGACATGTCTTCATGAATATGATTGGTCTATGAGATGTTGCTTCTAACAGTAATTTCTTTTTTGTGTAAACAAATATTTTTTTCCTTCTATATCAACATTCTGAGCCATATTTCAGTTAAATAATACAATACTGGACACCTTAATTTGGATCTATAAACACTTACGCTGTCTAAAAATGAAAACCACTAATTTACTTAAAGATGTCTTTATATCTTTATTGAAGATAAATTTAAAACCTTTAGGATTTTCTGCTGCTTAAAGTTTTATTTTTTATAGGATTACATCTTGTTTATGGAAGTAACAGTGAAGAATCAATATAGCTGGATATCTTCAGATCAGCTGATTTACAATTATAGTACTAAAAATGTAAAAATAAGTGGAATTCCCAGTATGTGTGTTAGATGAGACAAAAAAACTACCTTGCTGACAAATACCTATTAACCTAATCATAATAAGATGTCCTGCTCTCATAAGGTGTCCGAGAAATAATTTGCTGTGCTTAGTTATATCTGGTTTGGTTAATTTGTAGAATTATTAAAAATAAGCAAAGAAACAAATTAAGATCTTTCAGATTAATGGTTCAGAACAAACTAAATTATTTAGATTAGTTTTTGGTTTAGATTAGAAAAATATGAGTTACTTAGTAGACAATCAGGAATTTTTAATACCCCTGGAAGATTGCACACACACACACTGCTTCGACTTGACTTGCTCCTAATGAGATGAAAGTCACATCTGCTCTTGAAGACATGTCATTGCTTTAGAGAACAAAGAAATTCCTCATAATCAGCATACTTTCAGAGGTCCACGCTAACACAGTCATGTGGCTTCTAAACCAGATCATTGGTTTTATCCAGGCAAAAGAGATCTGGTCTACCTATACTAATACGATATCTAATATTACTGTGCTTAGTAGAAAATTGAAAATTGAATATCAAATTGAAATATTCATAAAATTGAATAAGGTCATATTCTCTGTTGTCCTGGATTTCCATGACTATATCATAATAAAAAAAAAAATAAGATAAAGAACCAACAAAGAATCTGTTTCAAGCATTAAGTCTAGTTAAGACAGACTATCTTATGTCTCTGTTGCCTAAATCTAGTCCTGTGCATAACAAATTTTCTCTGGGCATGACAACTTAGATGTTCCAAACGGAGCCAAGAGACAAACCAACTGTTTGAGACAGTGGGGAGATGAAGTCCACTGTTTAGAGGTGATTTTTGGATATAAATCAAGATCTGGGAATTGATATGTTGCTGGATTGGATAGTAAAAGTAAGTTGGATCTTAACACAAATGAGGTTAGATAGGCAAAGTATAGTAATTTACTTTTAACAACAACCCATGGCCGATGGATATTAGTTCTAGAGAGAGGATTCAGTTGTTTAAAGGCTGATTGGCAAAGCTGTGCAGGAACATAGCAGGATAATATAAGCCATCAACACAGCTGTCCAGATGGATGAACTTCTGTTTCCGTACTATAAACTGGGAAACTCAATTTCAGTAGTAGACATAGATGCCAATACATTAGAACTCACAAGAAAGCATAAGTCTTCAAGCAAGAGCTTTCATTTTTCATCTCCTATATATATATCCATATTTTGATATATGACATGTGATGTGGGGCTAACATTTTTGGCATATCAGTCCACTGAAAGACTAAGAGAAAGCTGGGCAACAATTACGCGAAGTGATCTTGACTCAAATTCCTATCAGCAGCAAATCAGATAACATGGGTGTGTTGTGACAGAAAGAAATTATAGTATTATTCCATGTGAGCTGTAGATACATTTTCCAACTCACAGTAGGAAATCATTGAAGACTACTGTGCTCACTGTCATGAAAACCATTTATACATAGTTATAACTCCTATGCAAAATTGACCAAATAATGAAATGAAAGCTGTTCTGAGTAACTCTTTGCTTTATTCTAAAAAAAGCAGTTAATTGCTTCCGGATATATTAGAGTTTATTGGTATTGTACAGATGTGTATAATCACTGCTTTTCCCTGCTTGAATAGCAGCCATCTGTTTGTCTTTGAATGACTGAGGCATTTAATAAATACACTTCTGTTTGTATCCGAGAAGTAGTCACTCTTTCCCTGCCAAGATAAGCAGGATGGCATGACACATAATGGGATTCATCTATTAATATCACTAATGTATGTAAGTATTGTAACTGACTGTTCTGATTTTGATTGGATAGTTAGTTTTTTTCATTGTAGCTTGTACAGGACTACAGTTTGGATTTGTGCTGAAAACAGCATTGATGGTACACTAATGATTTAGCTATTGCTGAGCACTACACAACACCAAGGCCTTTTCTGTTTCTTCCCATGCTGTCCCACCAGTGAGTAGGCTCGGGCTGCACAAGAAGTGAGGAGGGGGACAGAGCTGGGACTGATGAATGCTACTGTCCAAAGGGGTATTCCACACCATATGACATTTTACGCAGTAATAAAAGTAAAGAGAAAAAGAAAGAAGCCACATGAGCAGTTGTGGCTTTCATCTTTCCAAGTGGCTGATACACGTGATGAAGCTCTGCTTTCCTGGAGATGTCTGCTCTCCCGCCTGCTGAAAATCAGTAGTGAATTAACTCCTTTTTTTTTGCTTTTCTGGTATGTGCAAATTTGTCTTTCTTTTTTTAATCATCTCAATCTCAACCCACATGTTTTTGCACTTTTACCCTTGTAGATCTTTTTCCCCATCCTTCTGCAAGGGAGTGAGTGAATGGCTGTGTGTGGTTTACCTGTCTACGAGGTTAGAGTATGACAACACTGACTTAGACCAATACAACAATTTTTGAAAGAGCTCCTATGATGTTGTAAAGTCAACTGTGCTAAATAAATATCAATCAATTGTAGCATTATAGAAATCACAGTTAGGATTCTTTCTCTTTTCATCAATATGAAATATTTTCCTAAGAAATATCTTGACAATTGTTGCATTATCCCTGTATTCTTACAATTTAGCTAAAGAGAAAAAAGGAGAAAAAAAGATAAAAATATTGAAAGAATAGAGGAAAAAAAAAAAACAGAGGGGGAAAAAAAGAAACTTCTAAGCAATTTCACTATTAAATGAACAGGAGCCTCAGAAGCCAGAAAGCTCTGTTGACCAGATACAGAAGCTTTGGTATTCAAACAGTGTCCAATAACTATATTGTTGTTACTGAGATATTTTCTGTGAATATTAAATACCACTTCAAAAATATAAGTGAACTATAACCACAAAGAATATATGATTTTAAATAGATTAAATATCATTTAATCTTTAGGCATTTTTTAATCTAAAAGCTGAGTATATGAGAAAGATTTCTTCATGCTGCCTCTAAATTTCCAAGTACAGACACTGGCAAGCAGAAAACATGTAAGTTACCAAACAACTACTTTAAAAATTTTGATAGTCAATAAGTGAACAATGGAAAATTTAATCTAGATTAATTTTGAAATGTTGTTGTAATAAACACATTTTTTTTTTTAACTTCATCTACAGTTACAGGCAAAACCAGAAACTTCATTTATCATTTTTGAAGTAATTTCATATGTTCAAGAGAATCAGGATGTACCTTATAAAGTCTGATGGACAGTGAACCATTTTATGGTTGAAGCTTTTATATAGTTGCACTTGATTTCAGACTTATTCAGTGTTATTAAGAAGTACTGAATCAGACTCTTCTGAGCATCCTGTTGTGCTTTATGATGGGAATATCATGAAAATGGTAATTTTTCTTGATATGAAGAAGTTCCAGTCTTTGAGGCCAGTCATTTTCAAAATTGAGTTTACCTGTCAAAGAGACCATCTCAAAAAAAAAAATGGTAACAACTAATGCCAAATGAGACAGAGCTGCACAGATGTCTATAGATATCTGTCTGCAGTGGTTATCAGTGGAAGCCTTTTGAGAACATTCTAACCTCAGCCTCCTCCAGAGGCTTGGTTTTGATGGCTCAAGAACAAAGTGGAGCCAGTGCAGCCAAGGGTGGACTTCATCCAGCCAGTGGCGGTGGGAATAGGCCCCCAGGCAGTGCTGCAGGATGGTCACAGCTGGGCTCCACCCCCAGCCCTTGAGTGCTGCCTTCAGCTGAGGGTCTCCCTGCCCTGCCTGGCCCTACTGAGCCAGACCCCACAAGTGGGCTAACTAACCTCTTGGACAGGCCTGCACAACCTGTCCTCCTAGCCCTCCATGTACATCCCAGGGCTGTATCTGACTCTGTTCCCATCACCGGGTCTAATCATGACCCCATATCTCCCCATCAGATCCAGAAAGCTGCCATCCCTGAATATCTGCAAATTGAAAACTTACATACATCAGTCTTCCATGTGTGAAAAACAACATTCACAAATATATCAACAGTTTTTCTAAGACTGAAGATTATAGTAGTTCAGAGATGCCTAAACCTTTCAGATTAAATAAGTGGTCCTGTTTTGCACCTTTTCTCACATTTGATCACAAAATCAGATTTATCATTTTAACCAGAAGTTCTACAAAGGTGATAAAAATGATGTACTGTTTATCCTTGTTCCATTAACACTAGTACTAGACACATTCTACTTAACTTGAGGTGCTTCACTAACAGACACTTCGTCAACGTTTTCAATATAAAGGAGGAGGATAGATTCTTTCAGAGAAAAAATCAACTATTCTGAAGATGTTAATTTCCATCCTGAGGTGGCTATGTTGCTACATGAACTGTCTGTTCTGAATAAGACAATGTCTTAAATTAGACATCTTAGTGCCTAGAGATATATCTAGGTCTTTCCTTTGAGGACAAGATAAGTGTTATAAGAATTTGCAAATGATTATGAGTTAAAAAAATTGAAACTGTAAATTTTTCTTGAAATATAGCTGCATTATCAATCTTTCTGTTTCCTAAAGAAGAAAATAATCTTTTGTTTGAAAGAACACATAGCTCCAATTTTATGCATATTGAGAATGCATTAAGCTCTTATACACAAGCTATATCTGAGCAACTGTGACTTTTTAAAAGTGAGATTACTAATTATTAACATATCTAATAATAATAATAATTAGATTCCCAGAAAAAAAAAAAAAAAATCACAACTGCAGTAATGATCCAGACAAAATCTGAATACATAAATAACTCATTTAAGGAAGAAAAATAGTAAAATTAAAAAAGATCAAGTAATTAATTTTTCAGAAAATCCGGGTTTGGTGGGACTTAAGGAATATGTGAGCATGTCAGTTAACATAAATACTTGATATAATATAAAACAGATTGTTTTTAAAGTACCTAATCTGTAATTTTAAAACAAAGGGTCCTGAAAGATTTTTGCAAGATCATTTTCATCATTTAGCATGTTTATACTTCTTAAAAATATACATCTAACTAAAAGTTAAGAATCTGATATTGTTGATTATGTAATAACTGCAACCATTCTTTTCTGGGATTGTTTTTTTGTCTTTAAGTTACTGATGATGTTCTCAATCTAATTTTATCTCAATGAACTTCAGGCTTGGGATTAGAGAATTTCATTTAATAGCTAGGCATTCTGAGAAGTAGAAATTTTCCCCCAGTTTCCCAAATGTAAGAAAAGTTTTATGTAAAATCTATTTATTAATAAAATACGCAAGCCGTGACGTGATTATTCAGTTGTGTTTATTGGCTGCTCTACTATCACCTGCTGGCTGTTACTCTTGTTTTTAAGCTAAGAGTTTATTTTTTCATTTAGACTTATAAAATTGAACAGGTAAGGGATTTGAAGGACAGAAGACATTTAACAGTAGAGATGGCTGGATATTGGTAGTGAACGAAAGGGTTATCTTCACTGGAGAGAAGCAGAGTAGTTTTGAGAATTACTTTACTTAATATTGATTTATTCTGCATAAGTATACAAAGTTTTGACCCTTTGCCTAATAATCCAGGAGCCTGAAAGGAATGAAGAGTTATATCTTTATTATCAATCATCAATATGTTTTTAATGTGTGCTATGGAGGATTCTACACAACTCCTTTAAGTAATAGGATACAGGTAACAACAGTTGATTAGATATAAATGGGAGTGCAAAGACTCACACAAAGAGGGAAGAAAAAGAAAAAGGAGACAGCTTTCTCATGTTAATGGATTGTTTGGGTTCTTGTTCCTTTTAGAAGCTCTACTTTTTCTAAGGCTCTGAGTGGTGACTTCCAGCAGGGTTCTCATTAATATAAATTCCTGTGTGCTTCCAGGGTTTTAAATTACACTTGTTAGTGCACATGCTGCTCTGCATGTGAATTCTGTGAGATCAAACCCAAGGAACAGAAACAAAGATAGATGTAAATACTAGAATGTGTGGAAGCCATTAATTAATTGTGTGGACATTTTACTTCAAATGCTCCTTATCACATGGATTTTTATGTTTTTGTCTGTCTCTTTTTATCTTTTGAACTAACAGGCTGCTATTTATGATACTTGAGAGAAAGGTAAAAAATCTAAAAGAAATTAACTCTTTGTATATTTTTTGAAAATAAGCACCCAGACCAAGAACTAAAATATCAGTACCAATCTCACTGCGAGAAAGGATTTTAGATTCCACATTGCAGAGCAACACACACACACACAAAATCGCAACTACAGAAAAAGAGGTCAATTTTAGCTTGTTCTATGCTAAAATTTACAGTCGTTAAACAGATTCAAAATCATGAGAAAAAAAATCCTCCCTTGATTCCATTGTTTTCAGGATAAATGTTAATACCACTGCGTATGATGTAGATGTACTGTGTGAACATATATATATATAAAGTTAACAGAAAAATAAACTAATCCTACAGATCTTTTAGTCAGGATCTATCATATTGGTCTTTGAAAAGAATTACTATTTTTTTTTAGGTTTTATTCATTTTCTGATTATCCTTCTGAGTTGAAATTATGCTTAGCAGCAAGATTTCATTTTGTTTTAACAGAAAATATACAGAGCAGCCATGCATGCCCCAGGGGAGGTATTGGGGGCACTCCCACATAGCCTAAGCCAAATAAAAGATACACAGGCTTCTTCCCATACGGCTTGGGCTTCTTCCCTCACCACATGGGACTTCCCTTACCATCATGGGCTTTGCTCAATACACAGGCTTCTTCCCCCACCACCCTGGGCATCACTTCAACCATCACTTCGACCAGACTGGGAATGTCACCACCAGGAAGACCATAACACAAGGATCAATGGGATGATGTCAGAATCCACAGTGGTGATACTTTTTCTACTTAATCTGTCTCTCTGTCACTCTCTTTCTCTCCCTCCTGCTCTCTTTTTCCTTTTTCTTCCTGTCTGTCTCTACCTCACATTTACTGTTAAATAAAAATCCATACATGAAAACTTTAAATATTCAGTAAAATCTGAGTTATATTTCTTCTTTTTCAAAGCGCAGACTGTATCCACAACAACACCAAGCCCAGACTCCCTACCCAACCAAGCAAGAAGTACACAATACAACAGGTGCACACTGATCCTACTCTGTAGCCTGTGAGAATTGTGTAGTGGGTTGGCCCTGGCTGGATGCCAGGTACTCACTACAACTGCTCTCCCACTCCCCTCTGTGACTGGAGAGAGGAGAGAAAAAAAAAACAAACCAGCAAATGATTCATGAGCTAAGAGCTGGGAGAGGTCAGTTGCTGATCACCATCATGGGCAAAACAGACTCAAAGTGGGGATATTACTTAAATTTATTACTAACAGAATCAGAGCAAAAGAGTGATAATCTTAAAAACACCTTCTCCCCACCTCTCCTTCCTTCCATGTTCTCCCTTCTCCCCCTCAGCCATGCAAGGGGACAGGGAATGGGGTTATGGTCAGTTGCTGTTTCTGCTGCTGCTCAGGGAGAGGAGTCCTTCCGCTGCTCCCGTGGGGTCCCTCCCACGGGAGACAGTCCTTGATGGACCTCTCCGGCACGAGTCCATCCCTCAGGCAACAGTTCTTCCCAAACTGCTGTCCCGTGGGTCACTTCTCCATGGGGTGCAGTCCTTTATGAATGAGCTCTACCAGTATGTGTCCCGCACAGGGGCCACAAGTCCTACCCAGGCAAAAAAAACTGCTCCAGCAGGACCCTGCTCCATCTTGGACCTCCCATGGGGTCACAGACTCCTTTGTGCATACATCTGCTCCAGCATGGGCTCCTCCGTGGGCTGCAGGTGGGCCTCTGCTCCCCGATGGTCCCCCATGGGCTGCAGGGGCACAGCTGCCCCACCATGGTCTGCACCACGGGCTGCAGAGGCACAGCTCCAACACCTGGAGCACCTCCTGCCCCTCCTTCTGCACTGACCTTGGTGTCTACACTGTTGTTCCCATGTTCTCACTCTGCTCTCCCACGGGTGGACTTCTCTCTGCATAATACCTTTCTGTTCTTAAATATGTTACCACAGAGATGTTAACTATCATTCCTAATAGGCTCAAATTGGCTGGTGGCAGGAAGCCTGTCCTGGAGCTGGCTGGCATTGGCTCCACCAGACAGGGGAAGCTTCTAGCAGCTTCTAGCAGAAGCCACCCCTGTAGCCCCCACACTACCAAAACCCAGCCACAGAAACCCATTATAGACCCATCAAAATCACTGTGTCCCTCTTCCTGAGGCTGTGTTGTGGTCAGTCAGGAGTACAAGAAACAAAAAGCAGAAATGGCAGAGTCTGATTCTTTCAGTTTGAGTAGTCAGGTGGGAAAGAGTGACATCCGTGATGAGACAGAAGAATCCCATTCATGTAACTAGTTTTGTTTGATTTTATTCCATTTTTCATATAATACTATTACACAGTTTTATGGTAAGGCCAATGTCTGGAATTTTTCTCAGTTTCTTTCCAATGGAAGCTGTGGGGTTTTTTTGTTTTGTTTGAGGTTTTTTTGTTTGTGTTGGTTTTTTTTTTCTTTTAAGAAGAATGCAACTTTATTGAGCAATAATCTTCAGATAATTGTTATAGATAAAGAGAATCTAACTTTCTAGAGGTGCTAAGCTTTTGATACAAATGACTGACATGATCAGTGAAGAGGCAGTGCCTAAAATGGGTATGCTTATTTTCTCTTTTGAAGTTCTTATATCTCTACAAAGGAATCAAACTTCAGTTAACTGGAGTTGTACTGATTTCATGTTGACATATTCACTTGACTTTGAAGAAACAAACATTTTTATTTTTCCCTGAGGCAATTTAAAATTACTTACTTACAAGTGCAAAATAGGCAGTAAGTCAAGTGCACAATACTCTGCTTTCTTATATTTTTCCTGTAAATAAGTGTTTCTTGGGTTTTGTTGGATTGTTTGTTTTTATTAGACTTTTTAAAAGAATAGGAAAATATATATTTAATTGGATGGGACCGCTGAAGGTCATTTGCTCCAGCCATCCTGCTCGAGCAGACTACCCAGATTCATGACCAGGCAACTTTACAGTATCTCCAAGGAAGGAGACTCTACAACCTCTTTGAGCCACTTGTGCCAGAGTGGGCTCAGTCATCTTCAATAAAACAATGTTTCCTGGTGTTCTAGGAGCACATCCAGTGTTCAGTTTGTGCTCATTGTCTCCTCTTATGTCATTGAGCACTACTGAAAAGAGCCTGGCACTATCTTGTTTCATAGAATCATAGAATAAACTGAGTTGAAAGAGATCTTTAAAGGTCATCTACTTCATCTCAGGAGGTTTGCATGGGCCCATTTCTTAAGGTTGTCCAAGTCCCTCTTGACAGTATAGGGTCTCTTAGATGTGTCAGCCACATCAGTCAGCCTGGTGTCATCTGCAAGCTTGCTAAGAATATGCCCAATCCCACTGTCTATCTATGATGAAGACATGAAAGAGTATTAGTCACAATATGGACCTCTGAGGAACACCACTTGTTACTGATCTTGTGGGTATTTAGACAATGACCACTACTCTCTGGATGTGACCATCCTATCAATTCCTCATCCACTGAACAGTTCACCCTTCAAATCCACCTCTCTCCAATTCAGAGTCAAGGATGTTGTGGAGGACCATGTCAAGGGCCTTACAGAAGCCCAGACAGGTGACATCCATTGGTCTTCCCTTTTCAAGTGATAAAATCACATCATCATAGAAGGCCACTTTGTTGGTCAGTCGAGGCTTGCCCTTGATGAAGACAGGCTGGCTGCTTCAAATTACCTCTCTGTCCACCATGTGCCTTAGCATAGCTTCCAGGAGGATCTGTTCCATGATCCTCTCAGGCTCAGAGGTGAGGCTGACAGGTCAATAGTTCCCAGGGTCCTCCTTTCTACCCTTTTTAAAAACGAATGCAATGTTTCCTGTTTTCCAGTCACGGGGAACATCACCTGACTGCCATGACTTTTGAAATATCATGTACAGTGGCATGACAACTACATCTGCAAAGTCCCTCAGGACTCTGGGATGCATCTCATCAAGTCCCATAGACTTATGCATGTTCAGGTTCACCGTGTTGTCATGAACCTGATCTTTTCTTACCATGGGAGGCACTTTGCTCCCTCAGTCCCTCTCTTACACTCCATTTGCTCAAGAGGTGTGGGAAGGGAGGCTGCCAATGAAGACTGAAGGAAAAAAAATGTTGAGTACTTCAGATTTCTCCTTGTGTCTTTGTATCAGTTCATCAGTATTGCTCATTGAGGAGTGTACACTTTCTTTGACCTTTCTTTTCTGCTGACATTGGTATAGAAGCCCTTCCTGTTATTCTTTGGATTTCTTGATAAGTTCAGCTTCAGCTGCTCTTTGGCCATCCTGATCCCAGCCCTACACAACCAGACAGCATCCCTATACTCTTCCCAGGATACCTGTCTGTGAGACACTGGATTATTACACTAATTATTGGCTCGGACCAACTCACATATGTGTGTGGGGGGGAACGGACAGGTTGAATTTCGCGAAGGTGAGGTAATGCCCTCTCCCATACTCCAGCCCCTTGGAGTCTCTTTGGGCAACCCTAGGGCAGCTCTCAGTCAAAAGCAACCCTGGGAGCACTCCCTCTTTTCTTCCTAAACCAGCCTCTGATGAGCTAACACACAGGGAGCACTGCTCCTCACCCTGCCCCAGACTCCAGAGTAGCCAGTGGGACAAAAGTCCTGCCTGAGGGCAGGAGGATTTGGTCACAGGGGCTCAAAGCAAATAAACTAGCAACATGTGCTCTCCATGCTGTTTGAACCCTGCCATCTGGACATGTGGAAGCTGGACTTCCACAGGACTCCAGGTGGTAGTCATAATTCTCTATTTTTTCTCTCTCTCATTATTCATTCTCCTACTGTCCTTTCTTAATATTTTGGGTAGCTTGAGACCAGATGGGTTTGATTATGCTAAGTTTTATGAGTTAGCATGTGCTAAGTCAACACTTTGTGGAATGTTTTATTTTGGTTGAATGTTAAACCTTTGCCAAGGTCCCTCATTTTCTAAAGTTACCAGTAAAAGTACATACTGAGAAAATGTGTGCAATGTCTTCTCCTTTGCAATCTCACTTAAGATTTTAAAATAAATGAAGATTCTTCTAATAAATCTGGGTGGGTGAATTATTGGAGCCTGATATATTTTTTAAGTAAAACCCCTTCGGTGAGCTTGTGGCTCAGGTGCTGATGTCTTACACTGTCTCTGCTTACACTGTCCTTTATTCCACTGCTTGTGCATTTTCTTCTTGGCCTGTTTGACCAGATAGTCTTGGCTCAGCCATGCCAGGCTCTTGCCTTCCTTTCCTTATTTCTTACACCTGAGAACTGAGAGTTCTGCTCTTTTATAAGGTATCTTTAAAGATCTGCCAGCTCTGTTGTGCAATCTTGTTCCTGAGGGCAGTTTTCCAGGGAGTCCTGTTGACTAACTCCTTAAACAGATGGAATTTTGTTTTCCTAATATTCAGGGTCATGACTTTAGTCTTTGCCTGATCCGTAACCCTTGGGAATGCAAACTGCTCAAGTGTATGACCACCAGAGCTAAGGCTGCCTGTAATACTGATGTCACTGTTTAGATCATTTGCACTGTATCTAGAGCAAGCTGGCTTTGTGAAACAGCTCCCCTTGATCAGGTGGCCTTGTAGTAGACACCAGTCACAAGATTCCCTCTGTTGCCTTGGTCTCTGGTTCTTACTCATAATCTTTCAAACTGCTAATCACTATTCTCCAGAGACTCTATCCGTTGCGTGATGTCTTTAACATTTGTTTAATATTTAAATGATGATTTATTCTGAAATTTGAAGCAAAGTGAGGAGTTAAACAAACTTAAAGAAAACCCAAAAACCACACCAGAAGTTCTAAATATACATTGTAGCATAGAGCTGCACTTCCTCAAGGAGAGATTTTTAAAAGGAACAGGGAATTTTCATTTGAAAATTAAGAATAGTAATTTTTCAAGGAGCTTTTAAAAAGGAAACACTGCTTTTAAAATAACATACTCTTTATCAGTATGATTTTCTCCCTCCTTCAAGAGTATGATTATCACAACATTACATTTACTGACACATTTAACGTGTTTACGTATATTTTTATTTTTTTTTAATCACTACATATGCTACTCAGTCTCCAAAACTGGATTTAACTTTGACTTGAAACCCAGACTTCACAGAATCAATATTTTGAAGGTTTCTACAATCTAAGTTTTTTACATATTTAAACAGGTTTCCTAATGTCTCACTGCAAGTAGCGTATTGATTGCTATGTATTTTTAAAAAGTTGAGATAGATCAGTTTTCATGATATTTTAGTAGAAAATTTTCTTGCATATATCTTCTAAATCATGCATACACATTTTATTAAATACCTCTTGTGATAGAGAGACTATTACTCACCATGCAGTGTATATGTAGCTTTTTCTCAAGTTTTAGTCATTCAGCATGGTTTCCTGAGACATCAACTTCCACCAGCACCTTCACAAGAGAAAGAAAAATTGCCTGGGTTAGGAAAAACTTATGTTCCAAAACCAAAATATAAGTTCTAGTATTTTATATATGAATTAAATATTCAGAAATCTGAACTATCCTATTTTAACTTAAACATCATTGTCATTATCACTAAAAATTCCTCACCTAAATTTATAAGATAATTACTTGTTGTACAAAGACAGTGGCTGATAACCAGCGAATATCCTGAGTATCTTTTGGTCAAAGTGATGACTGTGTGATTGAATGTCCACTTTATTTGTTGCAATTGGAAAAAAAGTAAACTCTAATTTTGGAAGATGAGTAAGAAAGATCCAAACAGTGCTATAACCCTGTAGTGGAAGTATAACTTTTCTAATTCTGTTTTATGCAGTAGATCTTTGGGGTAATTAGCTGGATAAGGTATTAATTCTCACTTTTCTTTCATCTTAGATGAAGTGATTTGTTCCAAATTTGCAGATAGTATTGTTTGTTAAAGTGTCCTGGTTTTGACTGGGAATAGAGTTAATTTTCTTTATAGGATCTTGTGCATTTCTGTGTTTTGGATTTAGTATGAGAAGAACGTTGATAACACACCGGCATTTGAGTTGCTGCTAAGCAGTATATACTCTAAGTCAAGAACTTTTAAGTGTCATGCTCTGCCAGTGAGCAGGTACACAAAAGTCAGTAGGGAGCATGGCCAGGAGAGCTGACCTGAACTGGCCAAAGGGATATTCCATACCATAAAACATTATGCTCAGTATAAAAACTGCGGGGAGTTAGCTGAGAGGGGCCATTCACTGCTCAGGGATGGGCATCAGTGAGTGGTAAGCAATTGTATTGTGCATCACTTGTTGTTCTTATGTTTTATTCCTCTCTCTTTTTTCCTTTTTGTTAGTATGATTGTTGTTGTTATTATTGTATATTTGACATTATTTCAATTATCAAACTGTTTTAATCTCAACCCACAGATTTTGCCTATATCAATTTTCTTCCCCATCCCATACGGGAGAGCAAAGTAAGCAAGAGGTTGCATAGCACTTAGTTGGTGTCTGGGGCTAAATCAGGACAAGTGATTATATAATGATGAAATTTACACAGTCTGACTGTACAAACTTTTGACATCTTTTCAATATTCCTAATACAGTTCAATTGTTTCTTCCCAGTAATCAGTTGATCAAGTATTACTATTTTTAGTTGTATAGTAGTAAATTAACACACATATTTTTATATTTAAGACATAAATAATCATTAAGGAAAATAAAATAATCATATCTATTTAATTGCTCTCCCAAGTAAAAAAGATAATTTCTGTCGTAAGGCATAAAGAACTTATACAGATGCGCACATAGACGATAGATGAACCATGAAGAAAAAAACACTTCTGCTGTTAGTCAAATAATCTAGTTAAGTTACTTTGACAGTTTAGTTTTGTTAATGCTGCCATCTCATGTATTGGTTTTTGGTTTTTTGATTCCCATTTATGTCCAGTTACAAAACTTTTAGAAGTACTGTAGAATATTTTTAGCAGGTGATCTATTTACATGGTGTCCTACATCTGACAGTTCCCCCATGAATAAGACAAATGGCAGCTGCTGGTCTCTATGTTAATTAGGGAAAAAATAATTTGATTCTGCCTATTTTAAAATCATGTACCGATGTATCTGATATTATAACATTATTATACTCATGGTCCATATAGGGATCTGAGGCTAACAAAATCCAACAAATATCTTAAAGACAGACACTTGGATCATCCTGCCAGTAGACTGAAAATTCTGTGCTGTATTCAAAATGTAGAATTTGTGATACTGAAGATATCGTATGATCTAAAAAAAAAGATTTATTTGAAAGTAAGTAATAAAAAGTAATAAAACTTATTTCTTTACATGTGCCAACATTGATCATATTCAATTAGTTTGTAAAAATACATTTTGAATTTATCTTTTGCATTTTATCAATGATAAAGTAATTCAGTTTAAAGATGCGAAAAGTATGAGTAGAAGTGAATAATCCGGACAGAGTGTAGGGTTCTTGAAGCTAAGCCTTGTGCAGTCTCAGGCATATTGTTTTCTGGTAGTGTTGCTTAGAATTAACTTGCCTTGGAACTGTACCTTGCATTGTCTTGAAAGAAAATATCTGAATTTGCCCAAATAGCTAATGGAGGAGTGAACAACTGAGCGAGTGTCCAGTTTAAAAGACCACTGTCCCTCTTTGTCAGTGTAGATTCATCCAGAAGGTTTATTTTTTGTATTCTATTTATTTACTTTATCTACTTGAAATTTATATATACATACATATATACACATATATATATAATCATAAAAGCATATACATAAAATGTAAAAAAAGCTATTTTTTTAAATGTAAAACATACCTTTTTCTTTTTGAAATTCAATTGAGAACAACCATCTGACAAGTGAATGAAATAAGGCACAACCCCCCCAAGTAGAACTTAAGTCTTCACTTTTTGAACAAAGCAAAGACATTAAGAATGTCCCCTTACAGGCTGGATCCTCACCATGCCAACAAGTAAAATAGAGCAATGACTTTGAGGTGACACAGAAGTGATAATTATCAAGAACAAGCTGCCCATACTTAGCTATCTAGAATCATTTTAGGTGCTGTACGTCTTGCCTCTACTAGCCATTAAAAAAAAAAAAAAGTTTCTGGATTTGTGACAGCCCTCTGTTGTAACTGCTGGATCACTTGTCTATCTCAGCCTGAGTTGCCTCAAGCAACACACAACAAATATATTTAAAAATTTAAATCCTGCTTGAACTACCCTCTGGGATAGGATTCAGATCTTACATCTCAACTTTCGTGTTTGGATGTTAGGAAGAAGATGTTTAAATGTTAAGGACACTTCCCTGTCTAACCATCCAGGAGTCACCTGCTCTGGGAGACTCTCCCATCACCTGCACTGGGACTGAGGCCCCTCTGGAGCTACATCCCCCACACTCACAAAGTCAGACCAGGTTTCCTTACCGGCTCAACTCCCGATTTCCCATAGCAGAGTCTCAGACATCTTGATCTTTAAATAATTTAATCTTGGTGCAATACCTAAATAAAAAAATAACACCTCAAGCTGGTTCCTCAGAGGAGTGACCACAAACAAAGGAAACCCTGGGCTTTTATACCCTCACAGACTCAGCATGTAAAAGTCAGGGCTTGAAGGCTCCTGCCATGTCTCTGGATGTCCAGTCACCTGGAGGCTCCACAGGTCTCTGTGCCTTTTTCTGTGCAGAGTGGTCAAGTCACGGTCTCTTGCCTTGGACTCCTTTTCCCCAGAGCTCAATCTGCAGTTGGCAATGCAGCTGCATACCAAGCTACCTGCACTAAATGTATTCCTCCACAAAAATGTGCATTAACTTAGTAGAAATACAGAGATGGATTTACTTATACGAAACCAAACAATCCTGAGACACCCTAAGTCTTTAATATATCTGCCCAAGATGAGAGAAAATGACATATAACTTATAGTACATCTGTGTCATTCATGGATCTGGAGGCGAGAAGAATAACCCACAGGCTCTAAAACGACACTAGATGCTTACATTTGGGCAAGTGGATGAAGTCAGTGATTATAGCTACTGACGGTTGTGGAATTTCAGACACCCACCACACATGCAAGAAACTAAATTTAGGTAAATTAATTTGGAGCTTGGTCCCATCTCTAGGGAAACGGTAACCAATATCTGCTGTGATATTGTCACACAGGACTTCAGTGCTTCTTTTATCCTTGTAAAGTCATGTTAGCTAGCAGTCTGGAGGAACTGGAGAAAACTGTATTTTACTAAATACAGTATTCAAGAAGCATTTGGATGATACTTTCAGGCACATTATGTGACTCTTGGGCGTGGTCCTGTGCAGGGCTAAGAGCTGGACTGCATAATCCTTGTGGATCCCTTCCAACTCAGCATATTCTGTGATTCTGTAAATATGCAAAAGAGAGAGAGAAGGTACATAAACCGATTAAAGTTTCTCTCCCCTTTTGTCTCCTAGCCATGAAAGAGTGCAAAGGGAGTGTTTCAATCCACCAGATCTCTTAAGCAGGGATAGAATCACAGAATCATTAATTTGTAAAAAACTTCAAATATCATCAAGTCCAACCTTTGATGGAGCACCACCATATCAACTAAACCACAGCACTAGGTGCTACATTAAGTATTTTCTTGAACACTTCCAGGGATGGTGACTCCAGCATCTCCCTGGACAGCCCATTGTGATGCTTAACCACCCTTTCAGTGACAAAGTTCTTCTAGATGTCCAGCTAGAACCTCCCCTGATGCAGCTGTTGTCCTGTTGCTAGTTTCCTGGGAGAGGAGGCCCACCCCCACCTTGCTACCACTTCCTTTCAGGGAACTGTAGAAAGCAATAAGGTCTGCCCTGAGCCTCCTCTTTTCCAGACTAACCAAACCAGGTTCCCTCAGCTGCTGCTCATAAGTCTTGTGCTCCAGATCCATCTGCAGAGCTTTCCTACCCTTC
This sequence comes from Myiotriccus ornatus, assembly GCA_036023395.1. Taxonomy (NCBI): domain Eukaryota; kingdom Metazoa; phylum Chordata; class Aves; order Passeriformes; family Tyrannidae; genus Myiotriccus; species Myiotriccus ornatus. The sequence continues at coordinate 71,114,479 of JAYRBT010000001.1, read as the reverse complement.
AGCAGATCGACACTCCCACCCAAGTTGGTGTCATCTCTGAACTTACTGAGGATCCAATCGATGCCCTCATCCAGATCATCAAAAAAGATATTAAACAGAACTGACCCCAGTACTGAGCCTTGGGGAATCCCACTAGTGACTGGCTGCCAACTGGAGGTAGCATCATTCAATACCACTCTCTGGTCCAGTTATTAACCCAGTGAGGAGGGCACCTGTCCAAGCCATGGGCTGCCAGCTTCTCTTAAGAGTGTGTGAAACTTTACTAGGTCCTGATTGTGGGTTGGTTATACTCTGTGAATCCCACACCTGTGTCTCCCCACCTGGAGTATCCAAAAAAGGACAGCTGTAGTGGCTATTGTGATCTCTTCCTAATCAGTCATCAGGTTTATTTTTTTCAGAGGAACATGAATAAGGAACCAGACCTTTGCCCACGGTGAAGTCAGGACACAGATGAGCACCTAGGGAAGAGGAGGTCACATCCTTTACCTTGCAGTATAGACATAACCAGCATGAAACAGATCTGGTATTTAAATAGATAATGTTTACATTTTTAGTGTTTTTGCTATCCTTCCACCTAAATGATAAAAAAAGATTGTAAAACTGTGAGGCTTCTACTGTTTAAAAATATAAAATATTAAGTTTTTTGAATCCAGGATTTAGATACTGTTCACCTGGTAATTATGTAGCTGTGATGGGTGAAAAGAGAGCAAGCATAGAAGACAGAGTGAAATACAGAGATTAAAAGAGATGATTAAGATATTTTTTACTTCAAGCTTGATTCAATAGCCCTAGGGAATCTCATGCTTCTTTAATGAGTGCTGCTGCTTAGCCATCTTATTCCTGCCTAATGAGAAAAATAGGTCCAGAGAGATCAGTTCAAAGTTAAGTGCTTCAAAGACAGGTTGCATTTCAAACCTCAGCTTCCCTAGTCTGTCTCCGTGGCCTTTTTCTCTTCTGTCATCTAGTATTCCTCAGCATGAACCGTGGGAAAGGTTTGAAATGAACAATCACATAATGCAAGGAACTATTTCTTGGCCAACTTTTTCAAACAAATATGGTTCCCTGCTCTTAATGTCTCTGTCCACATTTAACATCCCTTGTTCATTAGTTTTTGCTACCTACTGCACTACATGTTTGTTTCCTTGCAGTGACAGCTGGCAACTTTTATTTCTGATAGCCTAGAAGCTCCAGTATCTATGTGATAAAGGTCTTCCAAACCTATAAGATTAGTCCCCATCCCCTTCTGGCACTATTTTGTACATAGTAGAACTGTATTTTTGCATAATCTGCAATCAGGACATACTCCAAATACTTTATATGGACATGTGATTGATCACTCATTTACAGACTTTCTCTCAGGTCCCTAATTAATATCAGAGTTGTATAGCTGTCTGAGAGTCCACAGACACATGCACAAAAGCATATAAACATACGAAGAATTGCAACTCTGAAAATATTTTTAGAGAAGAAAAGCTTACTTTTACAGTCATCATCATCATCATCCTGTAGACAAATAAACGCAAGACAGAAATCCAAGAAAATATCTGACTAGAAAGGATGTATGAGCTCTTCCCTAACAGTAATTTGGATAGTTAATTTGGGAACAACAGATTTTAATCCATATGGTTTTATATATTGTTTTTAAGTCAACTACTGTTTTTTTTCCAGGAGCTAAGGGGAATCAAGTGCTAGAGTTACATGCAAAATTCTGATTTATCCAAAGACATTAATTAACCTTAAGTTATCCAGACATATATTGGCCAACAGGTATATTGGTAATTTCATTAGATGGGAGTTTGTCTACTTGAGGGAGAACAGCTGTGCCTTTCTTTAACAATTCCTGTAAGTGATATTTTCACTATACAGTAATTCTGGCAATGACATTTTTTAGCTGAAAATGCTGATCTTCTAGCTTCTATTAAAACCTTTCTCAAAAGTGTTGCCTTAAAAAGGTATGACTTCTGGGAACGGCCACTTAATGGCAGGACTTAAAAGAAGAGCATAAAAACAACTTGAACTACAGAAAAGTTAGTAGGTAGCTCTCAGGAAGTTTTGAATTGCCTAAAATGTCAACTGCCTAGTCTTGCTATGTATGACACCATGAGTAATCAAAGTATGATTGTCTATATTGATTTGAAATATTTTTTATTTTCATCTCTTGTTAGAGTGATGTAAACTTTTTTAATCAATTGTCTATCAATTGTCTATCAATTGTTTATCAATTTTCTATCAATTGTCAATCAATTTCAGACAGCAGAGCTGAAATTCCACTGCAGCCCTGCATGGTGAAGACCATGGTGAAGCAGGCTGCCCCTCTGTAGCTCATGAAGGTCCACAGTGGTGCAGAGATCCACCTGCAGCCCATGCTGGAAAAGGTGGATGACTGGTAGATGTCTGTGAATCTGAGGGAAGCACATGCTGGAGCAGGCTCCTGGCAGGACCTGCAGACCCATGGAGAGAGGAGACCACACTGGACAGCTTTGCTGGCAGGACTTGTGGCCCATGAGGGACCCTGAAGGACTGCACCCTATAAGGGACCCCTGCTGGAGCAGTTCGTCAAGAACTACAGTCCATGGGAAGGACTCACGCTGGAGAAGTTCATGGAGGTCTGTCTCCTGTGGGAGACACTGAAGCACTCCACTCCCTGAGAAGGAAGCAGCATCAGAAACAACATGGACTGACCATAACACCTATTCCGTCTTCCTGCACCATTGCAGGGGGAAGGAGGTACAGAATCTGGAATTAAATTAAGACTGGAAGGGAGAGAGGGATGAGGAGAAGATGGTCCTTATTTCAACCTACTAGCCTTTACTTATATTTTCTCTCCCCTGCCAAGTCCAGGAGGGAGTGATAGAGTGGCTTTGATGGCCACCTGGCCTCCAGCTGGGGTCAAACCACCACAGCAGGAAAGTGGATGAAATCTCTCTAAAACCTGAGGGAGCCTCTGGATCACAGTTCCTCATTTGTATGGGAGATTTTGCCAGATACCGGAAAGGAAAGTGTGGTGAAATACAGATTTTCAAGATCTTTGGACAGTTTGTGACATAACTTTTTCATTCAGACACTGCATGGGACTGCAAGAGTGACATACAGCTGAATCTCCTCTTCACTAACAAGGCAAAACTGATTTGTGACATAATAATCAGTGGAAGCCTTAGATGTTGTGACTTGTGAAATAGTGGAGGGATTGCGCTTGTTTAGCACAAGGGAGAGCTGCAGGAGGAGGTGACAAGAGCCCACAGTGCCTCTGGGAAGGTCATGAAAGGGACAGTCAGGCACACAGACAGGCAGACAGACAGTGGTGTGTGTCACGGGTGGGACTGGAAGGCTTAGACAAAGTTATTAAAGAAGCCTGCTGTTGAGTCACAAGGTGCAGAAAGAGTTTCCTTGCTTTCTAAACTCCTTCTCAGAGAGGAGCCAAGGTGGGACTGGATCCAGTCTTAGCCTCAGATTTTGTAAACGGTTTAAATTTAAGGAATTATAAAGTTGTGATTGAACCACTTTTTGTCCTGCAGGTTTTAATGATGACAAATCAGATATATTTATACAAAATGAATTATTTATTATTATAAATAATCAGACAAAACATCTTAATCCAAATTATTTACTACACAATATAAACACTAAAATTACTAGTAATGTAGTATAAGATAGGATAGTGCACTATCTTAAAGCAATAATTGAAGCAGTTATATTAAAGCTTGCAAAAAGATATAATTATTAATTAAAGATGAATGTAACTCACATATACCAATGCTTGTGGGTAGATCTCTTTTCTTGCAACCTCAAGGAGTATCCTTGGGGAGCATCCCCAGACCAAGAGAGGAATTTCCACACACACTCCCCAAGAAGGGTTGTGTTAGAACCTGACTGAATGAGAGTGGACTGGTCTTTTCTAGTATAAAGTGACTGACTACTAGTCAAACATTTCTAGGCCAGCTAGAAGTTTATCTGTCAAATCCCACTTCAAAAAGCAGGATGTGTCTTTGAAGTTTGGTGAACCAGGATGGTTTCATCATAATTCAACAGTACTCTAGTGTCACCAGTAGCTCACCACTAGTATCTTGCATTATAGATTGAATTGTTTGCCTTCTCTGACCAGATTTTAGGTTTTATCAGGGTAGGCCCTCCTGCCCCAGAGTGTTATGGGAGAATGAGAGACAATGGACATAAATTAAAACAAGGCATATTAGGTCTGTATATAAAGAGAAATTATTCCCCATGGGGACAAAAAGTCAGTGCAACAGGTTGCCCAGAGAGCCTTTGTCAAACATACTTGGAGGTGTTTCAAGACCCAGATGAGTACAACCTGAGCAATCTGGTTTGACCTCACCATTGTAAGTCTTTGAGCAGGAGGTTAGACTAGAAACTTCTAAAGTCCTCTCCAACCTGAATTTTCATATGGTCCTATGATTTTATATTTCAAGGCCCCAGCTCTAAGGTGGCATACTAAACTGCTAATAGGAAAATGCTTGCACATTTTATTATTTTTGCCAAGCAGCTTTTCAGTGCCATGCATGTTAAAATGGAGTTATAGTGATGATTGTGTTTGTTTCAAAAGCAAAACAAGAACATTTTGTTTGAAGAGGGGAAAAATTACAAAATGACTGCCCCTAAGGCCAAGCTCTTTGAAAACTGTAAATATGCAATACTGGGAGCCTAACAAATTTGATCTTCTTCCATTAAATTCAATGAGAATTTTTATTTAATTTAATTTTCTTTTTATTTTGTTTTCCATGACAGGAACATCCTGCACAGAATCTCCAGATATAGAGTTTTCTGGATCTTTTAGTCTTGAAAACATTTATTCCTCATTCCCTTTACCAAAAGACTGGTCTTACAGATAGCTATTGAATACTGTCATTCTCACCAGATGGTCTTTACAGATGCATTGTTGATAAGCACAGTGTGAGGTAAAGGGGAGTACAGCACAGAAGGGATAATGTCAAGAACTCAGCATTTACAGCAGTTGGGAACCAAAAAAGACTATGAGAAATTGCCTACTGGGTGGGAATTTATGCAGAAACTGTGGAGGCTCACGTCCATCTTCTTATTTAACTAACAACACCTAGAGGAATATCAGTGACCAAAAACCCTCTAACTGAGACATGCATATAGGTACAAGGTGCGACCATTTTGGCTGATCTATAGGGTGATGCGCAGATGATCTGTAGGTTCTGTTCAATGCTGCAAAAATTGGTGGGGCAATAGTGGTAACTATAGAGTATAGCCTGCTGTGACCACCCCATCAGGTCAAAGGCCTTATTCCAGGAGAAAGGCTTAGGGAAGAACACAGAGGTCCAGTTGCAGACTGTAGGTACTGCCTTGTGTTCTGCAAGCCAGCCAGGGTCTGGGGTGTTGACTGCCTCCCCTTCGGGAGGAACACTCTGGTTGAGACAAGCACCAGATGATGGAGCTGAGTAATGAAGTAGGAATAATGCATAACAGTAGACAAAGTTTAAGTCGATACAAAATGTCATCTTGGCCCCCCAACTGCTCATCTGCACAGACTCTGATGATACGGCCAGGGGATACCTTGAATGAGGAGTCACTATACAGGTCTTTAATCTACAGTAAAGGTGATAAATATGGAGCTGCTCTTCTTGGTACCATCAGTCAAAGAGAGAGGTCAAATCAGGAGAGGGATGCATTTACAAATCTACTCCTGGCTGTGCATCAGGTGTACTTCTCAGACTTCTGTGACTGTGTGAACCTCTTTGAGGAGACACTGCCAAGGAGATTGGCATAGAGTATTTTTCCCAACAGGATTGCTCACCTTGTGGGAACTTAATTAAACAGGGGTTTTCAGACACTGGAGATCAATGTCTGCAGATAAGGGAGGAAGGGGGGGATTGCAGGAAGGGCTCCAGGCATAGAACGATAGCGGAAAACCTCAACCACCCTTTGAAAAAGTTGTATGACTAGAAGCCCATATGACTTGTAAGAACACGAGAAACAAAGGAAAGGAACTGAAAACCTTTGAGTAGTTGCACAGCTACAACTTTATCACAGAGGATCACAGAGATGCAGTGGAGTGGTTCTCATGAATGCTCACAGGGCCTGTAGGAAAAATGGGAAGTGGAAGTAAGGTAGGAGGATTGTCTTCTGTTCAAAGGAATAGCTCACATGCATGGATCAGGATCAGAGAAGAGCTAACAAGAAGGAAGAGATTACAGTGAGCATCTGCTGGTTGAGAAGATAAAGTGGGTGAGGCCTGTGAACAACTCAATGTAGTCTTTCAGTTGCATGTCTTACTGTCTTGGTTTAAGAAAAATGCTGGGACTGAGACTCCAAAAAGTGAGCCTCCTCCACTTTTATAAAAACCTCTCCCCTTTTCACCAGTTCAGAGACAGGTTTAACATCCTCTCCAGGTAGACAAAAGACACCAGGAAACAGGGGCAAAGCAAAAACCTGGAAGGCTGTTTTCTTCCAAAAGAAGTTATGTTGCCGAGATGCTGGTGTGGATCCTGGCACCACAGTAGTATGAGTGCAGGCTCTCTCTCTCCTTTTCTCTGGCTCTCTCTGGACGTGGGTGGCAACAGTGATAGCCAGCAGGGACTGCAGAAATTGCAAACGGTGGGCAAAAGTCCTGGAGCAGCAGACAGCTCCATGAGGCTTCCCTTCAGCTGGGACTCTGAGGCAAGATTTCATAGGGTGGGATTTGTGAGGAGACAGCGGCCACTTCTCTGCATCGCTCAGCTGGGCTGAGCTCCATTCCAACTTGGCAGCAGTGACTCCCATCCCTGACAGTGGCAGAGGTATGTGGGGCTGCGAGGCTGGCAGGGTTCATGTGGCTACTCCCTTTTATTTGTCCTATGTCGAGGAAGAGAGGTGGCTCCCTCTGCTTGGAGAGATGGAGATGAGTTCTGCTTCCGCCCTGTAGCCAGGACTACTAGCACATGCTCCTTTCCCACCACCTTCTCCTGCCCGGCTGTGGCAGAATAGTTTCTCCAAAACAATGTTGGAAAAAGGCATAGAAAACAAAACCTACTTCAACTATGACACTTATGTATTTGCTCCAGCAGACCTTTCTATCCTAAAATATATTAGTCATGAACTTAAATTCTGGAACATACATTGATGGGAAGCTTGAAAAAAACCCAAAACAAAGCAAAGCAAAGCAACCAGCCAGACCCTACCTCCCTATGCTCCAAGCAAACAAACAAGTTCTTGTGTCTGAATTTGGCATCCATTTATGGTATAAAACCAGCTATATAATAGATTTATTATACAAGGTTATGCACTTTGTATGTCCTAGAGAACAGAACAAAGTGTTTAAGGAGAATATATTCTCAAATTTATACTTATGCTTATTATGTTGTCCATGGGAAGTTTTATTTGTTTTCTAAATTAATTATTCAAATTAACAACAATTTCATCACAGATTACATATTATGTAAAATTGCATCCTGGATATCTAAATGTTAAAAAAAAAAAAAAAAAAAAAAGCCTTTACCAACATATTTTCATTATTTGGTTAAGAGAGTTCCAGAATTTTAAGGAGAAATCAATTCACTGCTATTGCCATCTAAAAATTGGATGTATAGCCAATGAATCACCTTGAAAAAGTTTTTGTTCGTGAATAAATGAATTCCGAGTAACATCATTTAGATGACTAAAGTTAGGTAAGATTGATCCCACATGAATGACTGAGGATAAGGATATTTGTCACATACATATTTTTGTTGAAGAAAATTGTTTGCTTCTCAATATCTTATTACAAAATTACTTTTAGCTATTTGTCTTCATACCCTTTTTATAATATGTAACATACAAAATTATTTGTTTCTCCTGAAAAATGAAAGTTTACTTCTAGAAAGTTAACTTATTGAGTTCTATTTCAAAATGTGATTCCAGCCATCAGTATAAATAATATTAAATACAATTTAAAAGGATTTTTGTAAATTTACTCAAATCTCAGATTTTGCAGTGGAATTCACTTTGCCATGTTTAGATGTTGACATTACACTGTTACTGAAAAGATGAGAAGATTATTGCATGATTTCCTTCACTCACCAGAATTTCAGAGGAGCTTGAGACATCTAAACTAAGGTAAAATGAGCCACACTTTTTGTCAAGCAAGCAGTCTGCTTGAACCTAGTCTTAAACCATCATTCAACATTTTCTGTTACTGAACTTCATTCTTAAAATGCTCTTACAATATTCACATGTATAAATTAATACTATAATTTAATATAGACAATATGCAACCTATATGGAAATACATATTGACATTTAATGCATCACTATTTATAAAGAATATTAAATTTGTTTATTAACCTCATAAATTAACTCTTATTGGAAATCTAACTCAATATATAAACCAGCAGTGTCTCTATGCTGACCAAATCTGATAAAATATTCAATGAATCAGGATATTTTAGAGGAAAAAATAGTCACTTTTACTACTTTTTCTGTCACAGTTATCTCAACAATTCAAATCTAGTATAACTTCCAGTTGAAGTCTAGTATGTATTTTTCATTAAATGTATCAAGTTAAGTGCACAATTATATATCTTCAGTACCTTTTAAGGTTTAGTTTTTAGGTAAAGGTTAATTTTTATTTTATATATATTGTATACCTATGTATATCTATATACAGACACACTTGTATATATATGAATATAATCAGAAAATGGAGTGGAATAAAATGCTGATATATATCCCTTTATGGCTTTTGTACACAATCAGTTAGTCACCAGTATCACACCTGGATCTAGGAATGTTAAAGCAGTCCTATGCCTGCAGCTATAGGTGTAGTCTTATTCACTTATCTTACAGGAATTCATTATTTTTCAGTTAGAAAACTTGTATTATTGCACACGGACAAAATCTGTGCCACTAGTTTAAGCTAGACAAATGTTTACGGGATTTACTTGATTCTAATTTTCAGACAGAACTGCATGAATTGATTTGGAAGCTAATTAACTAACCAGTTAGCTATGCCTGACTGTAGTTAGTTAGTTTGGAGGTCTGTTATTTCCAGGAATCTCTTCAACATGATACCAAAAGGTTATGCAAAGTGTCTATTCAAAGTAGTCTCTGAAGACAAATGATAACACTTTTCTGCTAAACTGTGTAAAACTTACCATTTTTTCCAGGGGCTGCTCAAGCATATTAATATCCAAGCCTCAATAAGCTGCCATCTCAAGCTCTTCCATATGGCAAATTGTGTTTCAGCAGTTGTTTGCAGAGTATGTGCCAAACCAAAAAATTAATATCTACAGATTTTATGTATGCGACAATGGGAAAGCATGGTGCACAGTCATAGCTACTAGTAGGTTCACAGCATTTATTTTGTTCACTCCATCATGTACCGTGAGAAAGTAGAGACCAGAAGGAGTTTGAGCTGATCTGTAGGGCCACCTGCTGCTGCAGCAATCAGAAGGATGCAGTAGGTTATATGAGATCATTATCTGTAGACTGTTATCATAAATATGGTGGCACATGCCTACCATGGTAACCTTTGTCATTAGATTAGAGTAAGACTAAATATATAACATATTTCACATTTAGAGTGGATAGTACTTTACAAATATTTCATTTAAATTTATTCCAGATTAAAAACAGGTGACGTTTCAAAGTTCCTATTTGTTTTCTTTCTAAAAAAAAAATATTAAAAAAAAAATCCCTCTTCCTTTTCTCCCAGTACATTAAGGGATGGTTGCCAATATTGGTAATATATTCTGACAGACATGTAATCTTGAGTGACATCTTGCAATTCCATGTGTCTGGCTATTTCCAAATGTGTATAAAGGTTTTTGCAGACAGTTGTGGCACATCACTTCTGTGATTACAATACAAAAAGGTGTGCTTCAAGATCCACCTAAGTTGAGCCAATAACAAATAACATGAATAACATTGTTGGGTGCTGAAATTTATATATTTATTTATCTACCTGACACCCTGTATTGGTTAAAGTCTCCTAAATTGTATTTCAGAATATTCAACATTTTACTAAATTGGTATTCAAAGTTTCTAGCATGCTACTGGAAAGCTGATTCTGGTTACATACTGGGGAATCAGTATGAACTGGTATATCCCAAGTTCTCCTCCTTTATGGAGCTTAGGAATCTTACATTGATGGTTTTTTAGTTGTTCATCTCAACTAACAAATAATCCGTGCTACATGTTTAAACAGTTTTAAGACTTTTCTTTCTAGGCAAGTATATTCAATAATGGGCTATAAGATTACTCTTATGTCTTCTCCACATCTTTATTTATCACCTAATTCAATTTTCATTCTTTTTTGAAAGTTGAAATATTTTTTGGGAGTATTTATGGAGTTCTTCATCTCTGATGTGGAAGTATTCATAGAAAATATTCTAAAGCAGAACTGAGTAACTAAATTTATGTTGCTTAGAAACTGTGTAACTGTAATACTCATAAAAATTCGGAATAAAAGCAAGAAGCACTCTCCAGACATTTTTTTTAAAGAAAGTGGCAATTGTCACTTCATACCGTGTACAACTGAATTGGTTATTCATGCACAGGGTATTCCCAGTAGGTTGAAATCCATGAGCTTCTTGGTGGATTATTGCCCAGTTTCTGGACATGGACTCTATTCAGTCAGTATAGAGGTATTGAATTCTTCTGCCTTTCAAGGTGAAACATTTATGATCATGCATAAAAAAAAGAAAATTTGTTGCCTGAGACATTTCACAATGAAAACCTGAGTCTTTCATGGAAGTCAGTCTCCCACAGTAACAGCTGTACATTTTTTCAGGAAAACAGACTTAATCTCAGGTATTTCAATTGGATAATCTTGCATATCTGCTAAGATCTTAATGTAGGAACCTAAACTTTCTGGCATCCCATTGATAGTTTTTCTTCTTCTTCAACACCCAGATGATATTATTCGGTGCAAATGCTCCTTGTCCAGCACAATCATGACTTTTTTGGGGGTTGTTTTGTGTTTGTGTTTTTTTGTTTGGCTTTTTGGTTTTTTGGCTTTTTTTTTTTTTTTTAATCTTCTTATTATCCTACTAATTCTGGCTTTAGGTATTTTTAACTATATCCAAAAACATAGTAGAAATATATAAACACTGATAAGAAGCTGAAGCCTGATTAAACCTAATTGGACTTCTAATATCCCTGCTGTTATAATCCTGCATACTGCTAAGCAGACTATAGGGATGAAAGACATGGTAGCATGGTCAGCTTTGAATTGTTTGAGGTTTATGCCAATCTAAGAGTGATAAGTTAAGCCTTAGTAAACTTACTTTATAAGATAATTACCTCAGCTTGTAATATACTTGTAATATATTTCATAAATTTTTGTTTTCAGAAAAGATCTCAGTATGTGTTGGATCTTGCAGCTTCTTCTGCTCCCAGCTCTGTGATGGTTGATCTTGGCTGGATTCCACATGCCCACAAAAGCAGCTCTATCACTTCCTTCTTCACTTGCAAAGATGAGAGAAAATGTAATCAAAGGTTGGTATGTTGAGGTAAGAACAGGAAGAGATCACTCAACAATTAATGACATAGGTAAAATAGACTCAAGTTGGTGAAATTAACTAAACTTATCATCAATCAAATCACAGTGGAGTAAGGAGAAATAGACCCATATCTTAAAGCACTTCCCCTCACCCGTCCCCTTCTTCCTGGGCTTAGCTTTACTCCCTAATTCTCTACCTCCTGTCCCCCAGTGACATGGGATGGGGAATAGAGATTGTGGTCAGTTCATCACACGTTTTCTCTGATGCTGTTCTTCCTCAGGAGGAGGACTTATCACACTCTTCCCCCATTTCACTGTGGGATACATTCCCCAGGAGGCAATCCTCCAGTATCTTATCCAATGTGAGTCTTTCCCATGAGCTACAGTTCTTCACTCACTGCTCCACCATGGGTACCCCATGGGTTCACAAGTCCTGTTAGCAATCCTCATCCATTGTGGACTCTCTCTCCACAGGGCCACAGGTCCTGCCAGGATCCTGCTCCAGTGTGGGATTCCCACAGAATCACAGCCTCCTTCCAGGACATCTGCAGGTCCTTCACAGGCTTCACGTGGATGTCTGCCCCAGCATGGACCTCCATGGGCTGCAGGGGGACAGCCTGCCTCACCATGGTCTTCATCATGGTCTACAGGGGAATTTCTGCTCCGGGGCCTGGAGCACCTCCCCCCCACTCCTTCACTGACCTCAGTAACTGCAGGGCTGTTTCTCTCACGTATTCTCACTCCTCTCTCACATCTGCAGTTGCTGTTCTGCAGCTCCTTTTCCCCTGAAATCTGTTATCCCAGAGGTGCTACTGCTGTCGTTGATGGGCTCAGCCTCGGCCAGTTGTGGATCCTTCTTGGAGCTGTGTGGCATTGGTTCTGTTGGACATAAGGGAAGCTTCTGACAGCTTCTCACAGAAGCCACTACTCCAATAGAACCTCACACTATCTCCACAGTTTTTCAAGCAAAGAAGACAGTTTAAAATCCTCCAGTTTCTTATTCACAAGACACTAGGAAAGGATACCTCTAAATTCTCAATAATTACTCGAACCTTTGAATCCTGTGCTTTTTTTATAAAACATTGTATCTGGCCAGAGTATCTTTCCATGAAATAGTCTTATGAATCATCCTGTTTTCCTTGTGTAACCTTAAAATCAAATTATTGTAGTAGAACTTTTCAAGTGTGGTGCATAACAATAAAAATTGCACCTTCTGAGCTCACTTTTTCACTGGTCTTTATTTAATAGTGTAGATATACTCAGTGAATCTAATCTAGTCTCAGTCTCTAGGAGAAACTCTCAGTCTCTTCTTTTTTAAATGAGTGAGCTCCACTTTAAAAGCAGCTTGGAACAATTTCCCTGCTCTTCCAACAAACAGCACTATTGCCTATTTTTGGTTACCACTCAACAATTATGTTTGGAATCTACCTCTACTTTGGAATGCAAATTTACACTTGGCATTATATACCTTCCTATTCTCATGCCAGCACTGTTCATTTGCTTATGTTCACAGAGTTCACAGCATATTTATTCTGAGTTGGAAGGGACCCACAAGGATCATCAAGTCCAACTCTTAAGTGAATGTCCTGTACAGGGATTGAATCTATAACCTTGGCTTTGTTAGCACCACTCTCTGACCAACTGAGCTAATCTCTTTTTTCTTCCCTGGTGTTAATTCTGCAACTGTATTTATAGGCAGCAGCCATTTTTTCTCTCCACTTTTGTCTTTCCAGTTTTAACAATACAAATGTTTTTGTAGTCATGACTACTTTCTACAGTGGAGGATGATGATGATGATGATGATGTAGAAGTTACTGAAGGTTGGTTGAAATTTCTCCAGAACCAGAAGATAACAAAATCACAGAATGGTTGAGGTTGGAAGGAAGCACTGGAGGTTGTCTGCTCCACTCCCCTGCTCACACAGATTCATCTAGAGCAGCCTTCTCAGGGTGATCTCAAGATGGATTTTTAATATCTCCAAGGGGGTAGACTTCACAAAAACTCTGGGCAACCTGTACCAGGTCTCAATCACCCTTACAGAAAAAAAGTGTTTTCTGATGTTCAGACAGAACCTCTTGTGTTTCTGTTTGTGGCCATTGCTTCTGGTCCTATCACTGGGCACCACTGAAGAGATACTACCACAAAGAAATACCTTTGTATAGGGATACTAGTTTCCTCATAAAAATAATCTCTGATCCACAAGCACAGTGACAGTCTGAGAAAGCAAACCTCTTTTCAGAGTTAATACAATGTCTTCAAGAAGGGTTTTTTGCATAAATTAGGCATTTTTATGCCAGTGTATTCTATATGGTATAGACATTCTTTTATGTCATATCTTAGGCTCTTTTTTCTCCATATCATCTTAATAGATCTCTCTAATGTATTCATAAGTTTCAAACCAAAATAGTACGTATCTGTCTAAAATGTCTTCTGAAATAGCATGCTATATTACCTCCTCTTTTTACATTGCCTATTATTATTGTTTCAGTACTCTTACTGTTTACCCAGTAAAGAAAACGCAATCATCGCTTGCACATGAAAAATTGGAATCCTGATGAGTTCCTCTTAGCAGGCTCCCTGACAAAGGAACCATTTACAGAATTATGTTATATCAGAATTGCATAGTACCATATATGTTGCTGCCCATAACAACGTGTTTTGCTGTGTGTGCATCAAATCCCTTTTGTATCACAGACCATTTTTTGGGCTTTCGCAAAATTTTGGATAAAATGCTGCTGTCTAAAGTTAAGGGCACAAAAACTCTGTATGAATGAACTGAGGCTATGGATTTAAAACATTTGAAATTGGACTAATTCACTTACATACTTTTCTAAAGCCATTTTTACAATGTGTTTGGAGGGAGGACATTACTCATTTCTTTTCAGACTGGCTTACTGGCTTTTTTATTTTATTTTATTTTTTCTTACTTTAAATACAGGAGAGAGTATGAACTTTTCAACTCAAATTTCTGTAGAAATATGAACAGAAAATATAGCTCTGTTTTGGCATTAGCACTTAGAACCTCCTCTTAATTTTTTTTACTTAATTTTTGTTTGTGTTTTTTTCTGTTCCATTCTTATTTGTATTTTAGGAAGTGTGGGAACTTTCAAAGCCTATCTAAGTGACATAAGAGCACAAGTTATATCTCTTGTATATCCCTTGTTTCTGTATCATATTTGGAAGAAAAATACCTTGGAAATTTTATGTGGAAGATCTTTCTAAGAGAATTTATTGTCTGAGATCTGGCATAACACTTCACAATTTAGGCAATTCCATAACTATTTATTTATATCTAACCTCCGTACACTGAAGTCTCAGTTTCCCTCTAATTTTGGTGCATACTGTTGCTTCTTGATTTGCACTTGCTTGAATTATTATTTTCATTCTTTGCAGACTCCTTCAGTGTACTGAAATGCCAAAAACATAGTGTGATAAAGGAAAAGCTCGTGCAAAAAAGTGAAAAAAAATATTCAGTAAAGAGACGACCATGGTGACTGAACAACAAAGGATTAGGCAAATGCAGAATATCAATATTTGTATCATTCAGAGGCTTAATCCCCATTTTCTTTTCCAATTGTTCATTACTTAATTATTCCTTTAGCCTCAGAACCCAGTAAATATAACTTTGTGATTAGTAATTGCCAGCCACAAGTTTAGTAGTAAGTTTGAAAGATCTCAGATCTGAAATTTGTCAGGTTTTGTCTGAGCTTTTCTCAACCTGTTTGTAGTTTTGCTTTTACTTAATTTAGTTGAAACAACATTTTTTCTAACAAGGAATTCTTCACAATACATTTTTTATAAACATAATTTTTATACAGATAGTGGTAGCAAGTAGTTATTCTGCATAAAACAGAGTATTTATGACTTCAGTATATACTGATGTAGCACAGAGAAATAAATACTTGGCATGATAGCAAGGGCCTTGAAAGAGGTCATAGCATGCATGGATGATGAGATGGAAGGCATAGGTTGTTACTGGTTCATAACAAGACTATGAATAACTCACCAATCAGCATTGAAAGAAATAGAAGTTGGACAAGAACAGTTATAGGGATAACAAGAGAAATGAATGACAAGCATTCGACATATGTAAAATCCATCTGGTAGTCTAAATTTGGATGTAATTTGGAGATGCAGACCAGCAAAGAAATATCAAGGTGTAAAAGTGTGTTGGACAAGTAGCTCAAACTGAATCTCAGAGTGAGGAGGAAGAAAAAACTTTATCATACACATCTCACTTCTTCCTGAAAAGGGCACTTTCGACTTGCTGGAATTTCTCTCTTCCTGTATGATGATGAACAGTACTGTAAACTCTTGGTACCTAGAGAGGGTACCTATCATAAGGGTGAGCATAACACCAGAGAAAAAGCAACAGTATCTTTCTTATATGTGTGTAGCATTTTTGACTCAATTATTATTATTGAGACTCTTTGTACAGTACTTTCTATTCTTTTATTTTTCCTTTTTTTTCTTATTTGTATATTAAAGGTGTTCGAATAATACTTCTCTAACTAAACTGTAGAGATTTTCATTACACTAAGAATAAATTGTTGTCTTACCTTCTTTTTTCTATTCTTGCCCGTAACAAGATTTTACGTGTGACATTTCCTACACATCTACACAAAGTCCTGTTTGAGATGTCCTGCAGTGTTCAACCTAGCTTCTAGCTGCTTCTCTGTAGGAGCAAAAGGCCATCATGTGCATCAAATTTTTCAGCTCTATTCAGTTGCTTTTGATCTCTCAGAGCAGCCAAGATGGCAGTAAATGCCTCTGTATGGACAATTGAACTAAGACTTCTGCCTTCGGACTATATCTTGAGAAATAATACATTTATTCTGGGAAAATACTCTCTTTCCCATGAAATTACAGCAGTTTTAATATTTTTGACATTCCTTAAATAATCTTCTTTTACAAATGAGCAACCTTATTAGGATAACAATGTTAATATATTTCTCTGTTATCTTCTTTAAAAAATAGAAATTAGGGGGAAAGAAGGTTTTGACACCTTAGAAAACCAAAAGACAGCAATAAACCCTAGAGGACATTTCCCTACTATTCTATCCTGTTCCAAGGTTAATTTGCAAGATACACAGAAGAAATTGCCCTCAGTAGAGGCAGCCTAGAAGACAGACTTAATCCAGACACTTTGTTACATAGATTTTTCAACTAGGTATAGCAAATTTTAACTATTTAATTAAAACTGAATTTAAAGGACTAGTGTTTGCATAGACACACATATAAAAAAATCCAAATCCCCAAAATGTAGACAATATAGGAGATGACTGACTGAATAGGCACGTACTTAGGAAATTAACAGGCAGCACTTCAGATGTCAGTGATTAAAAACCAACTTAGCAAACAAGAACCCAAACCTGCCTAAAACACTATTTTTAAGGAAAACTTAAAAAGAGAAATGAAGTGACATTTGTATGCAAATAAGATGAGATAAATTCTTGGGGGTAGGAATGTATTTTCTCAGTTTTCAGAAAAGATAATTGTGTAGATCCCAGAGATAAAGGCAGCAAAATCAAAAAAGCTTAATACAATTATAGGTGGAAGGATAAATTAATCTCCATCCCTGTATTCTGAAAGAACAAAAACATAACTTTTGGAGTCTGGTAACTAACATTTTTAACAAGTCTATAAAGTCAAGTTAACCACTCAAGCACATATTGAGTATATCTGAAATAAAATATAAAGACCCAAGGCTAAACTTACATATCTGACATCAATGTTACACGAGGTCTTAAATCAATTTTTTAATAAATGTATGATTACATATTTGAATATAAATGAGCAGTGGGCTAAAATACACTGTAAGTTAAACAAAGATGGATTTTGCTAGATTGTTTGACAACTATCTTCATAAGATAGGAATTTTACAGACTAATAAAATTAATTTGATGTCACACATGAACATGTTAAATAAAAAAATGCTATTTATACTGAAGATGACTGGCATTAGCAATTTCAGTTATAGAGGAGTAACAAATTGAATATAAGGAACATGCTCAAAGGGCGAATGCTCTGAAAAATTTGAATATGAGATTATTGTGCAAAGAAATTATTTTTGTTCAGAAGCAGATGTTTTTTAAAATAGTCTTAAGTTTCATATTTTATTTTCTATAATGAACATTTATTTGCTAATGATTGACATTTGAGAAGAAATAACGTCCTGGTTTCAGCCAGGAAAGAGTTTGGCTGATAGCCTGCTCCAATGTGGGTCCACCACAGGCTCACAAGTCCAACCAGGAAAACCTGCTACAGCATAGGCTCCTCTCTCCATGGGTCAGCAGGTCTCTGCCAGGACCCTGCTCCAGCATGGGCCTCTCGTGGGATCACAGCCTCATATCAGACATTCACCAACTCTGTCATGGGTCTCCTCTGTGGCCTGCATTCATCCATCAGGTGGATCTCTGCATTC
>JAYRBT010000001.1:71074274-71094454 GCA_036023395.1 Myiotriccus ornatus | reverse complement strand
GTATTTTGGTTGTGCCCATTGCCCCTTTTCCTGTCCTGGGCAACACTGAAGAGAGTCTGGCCCCACCTTCTTGATGTGTATTCATTTCATTTATTTGATTTTATGTAAGAGGACCTAATTTATATCTTCTCTTTTTGTATGCATTTTGTTCAATACGTTTTTTCCTATTTTTGCGAAGCCTGAATTTTTTCCAGTTGAAGTACAAAGGCTTGTTACTATTATTTCTGTATTAAGTAAATTCTTTTTGTTAGAATTATATCTACCCTTTTAGTGAATCTTATGATTGACTGAAAAGTCTTGTTTAGTACAACACTCTTCTGCTAATAGAGCAAAGACAAAGTTCAAATGTTCATCCCACCTGGTCTTTATTATTTCTATTATTGTTTTGTCAAAAAATGTGGGGTCTGGTTACAGGTGCCAGCAAAGCATCTTGGGAGTTGTAGTTTCTAAGTACTCTGTCACACCTGCCCAGTGAAATGCTTGTATAAGATTGGCTGATGATGTCATGTGTTGTGACGTGTCAGCCTTTGAAACCAATATATAAGCTTTGGCTCTTTCAATAAACCATGCTTTTGTTACACACCATATTGGTGTCGTCATGGTCCTTTGGGACCCCTTATTCATTATATGAATGCACTCCTTTTGCACCATGTTGGTGCTTGCTGAGTCCTAAGGACTCATTACTTATTATATTAATATAACTTCTACAAAAAAAAAAAAAAAGATTTCTTTGCTTTTTTCAACAATTAGAAATTCAGAAGGCTTTTCATAGGAGTTGACTATTCCAGTACAGATAATTTCATATAAATAATATTTAAATTATTCCAATTAGTTCTAGAACACTAACATGTCACTTACACGCTAGCATATGGTCAGAAAAAAGTTTTCATTGTTGATATAGTGTATAATAAATTGCACAAATTACAAAATACCTACCTATACATCTAGAAAAAAAAAATTATAGCAAAAATCCCAAAAGTTATCTATGTAAAGCCATCATGGTGAAACCAATCTTAATATAATTTAAAAAATAAAAAGGTTACATTGTTAAAGTAAGCATTTAAAAATTAAGACAGCAAACATCTTTACTTACCAGTCAATCTTTTTTCCTTTTTGATTACTTAACAGATTGTATTTAAATTATTAAATACTATTTCTGCAGTTTTACAGAGTAACTGGGAAGAAAGTTGAAAACTGTTAGAGTAAGACATCAGTGATTAGTCTTTGTAATATGTGTGAAATATGTAGTAGATGAGAAAAGAAATTTTTCTTCTGTAACTTGGGTAGGTAAAATTTAGGCTAGGAAGAGACTCCTTGATAGTCAAGAGAAAACAAACATCTCCAGAAGATAATTCATCTCATCTGCAACAGATTTGATGAATGGAGGTGAATATCTCTGTGCTTTGAAATAAATCTCCAGTGATTTGGTTTAACTTCACTGTCTTGTTTAGTTTAGATAGATCTCATCCCTGAAGAGGCTACAATACGGAAAGAATAATATTTCAGATTAAACTAATGTGATATGAATGATTCATTCAGATTATTGCAAATTGCTTGAATTCACACTCAGGGCTATGCAGATGAGGTCAGAATTGATCAGCTGATCAAAGGGATATCCCATACTATATGCCATCATGCTCAGGGATTAAAGATGGGGGAAGAAGGAGGAAGAGGGACATTTGGAGTGATGATGCTTGTCTTCCCAGATAAGTGTTATGTGTGATGGAGCCCTGCTTCCATGGACCTGGCTGTACACCTGCCTGCCCATGGGAAGTGGTGAATGAATTCTTTGTTTCTCTTGTGCACATTTTTTACTTTATCTATTGACTGCCTTTATGTCAACCCAGGAGTTTTCTCACTTTTAACCTTTCAGTTCTCTTCCCTATCCTATGGGGGCACATGAACAAATGTCCCTGTGGGGCTTAACTACGTACTGGGTTTAAAGCACTTTGGTTAAATCAGATAAGTCACAGACTAGTAGCGTGGATGTACTGTGTTCCATACAGCAATACTTCCTTCAGAAAATGACAAATATTTGTAGTCTGTTTTTTTGAACATTTGAAGAGACCCATTCTGCTTGGAAGATCAGAGAATAATAAAAGGATAGAAGTAAGAGTTCTGTGTCTAGAAGAGGATGGAGGAGAGAAACCTTTTACTAGAAGATCAAAACAAGACTTTTAGCTGGATTTGAGTGATTAATAGAAATTAAAACATTACACCACTTTAATATTATAATAAAAAACGTTAAGTATTGTTCAGTCTTGAGAAGAAGGCCAGGGACATTTTTTGGACAGCTGTTTATGTTACTAAAATGACTGGGAAGTAAAAGACATTTCACCTTTGGTGGTTTCTGTGACTGGGAAAAGTGAAATCAGCAGAAGTTTATAGTGTTATTATAAGACAGTATTAGGGTTCTTTCAGTGACCTCTGCAAGATTAACTGCAGAGTCTGTGCTTCATTTAGGAAAGAAATGGGGTGGAGCAGGGGGGGAATAATACTGATTCTTCACTAATCACTAAGCTATGTGTAAATGTATTCAAAACAGTGGATAAAAAGCCCTTTGCAGCTGACAGAGCCTGAAACAATTATTTTACCATCAAGCATAAGTATTCTAGATTTAGAAAGGAGAACATTAAATGCTTGCCCTCTAAAGGAAGAGGTAGTTCCTAACACTTATCCAAAAATGAATAGCCTTGATAGAGAAGCCATTTCTTATGTTAATTAGCATATTGCTCATTCTATGCAAGTCTGACTCTATTCCTCTGAGACAGAAGTACTGAATGCAAAATCATTTTTTCACTTCTCACCACTTTTGTCACCCTCTTATGAATTCTCTCTAGAGTCCCTTGAAGTAGCCTCTTGACATTTCTTTTAAGTGAATCTTGATCTTGGGATCACTGCGTAACATTAAATGTGATTAGAGCATCTCTTCAGGAAATGATATGCCTTCATATTGCAGTTGGGGTTTTTTTTGGATATATTGTTTTCTCTTCCATCTTCTCCAGAGATTTAGTGTGGGTTTCTTCTTTTTTTTTCCTTTCTCCACAAAGATTTATGATTGTTTATGACTCACCTGAAACTCTAAAACCAAAACACTAATCCAGGAGAATGTGAGAGATTACCAATTCCTTCAAATATCTCATTAAATCAATGAAACAACGATTGAATTTTAAGACTAGAATGTTGTTATAAACATTACTAATGCATCACTTACCTATTCAACCCTAGGTTTTTAAAAACTGAAGTGTCATCAAAGGTCATGCTCTGTGAAGCATAGAAAAAGACACCATAACTTTAATCTCATTTTTATGCTCATATTGCTGCAACTCTGTGTTTCCTTCAGATTCCCAGTACCAAATACTTTGTTTGATGGTCTGCAAGGTCTCATTTCCTTGGACACTACACTGGGATCCTCTGAATGACATTTCAAAGTGAAATACTTCAGATAGTGAGGAACTGAGGATGCCATCAATGTACGTAGAGAACACACCAACCTCATTGCTAGAGGTTTTTGTTCTTTTCTTGGTAACTAACTCACAGGGCTAGAAGACCAACCAAGTTTGATTATAAATCCTGCTATAGAGACTGTCCTTCAAATCTCCTCCATCTTGTCCATGTGATTTAGAATTTTCTTCCCCTCTATTTCAAGAGCCTGATTCTGGCTCACAAACTAAATTCTGCTTCTGAAAAAAGTAATATTCTTCTACCTAACTTGTTTCCCAGATGTAACTGAAAAGCAAGCAAGAAAGCAAGCCAGTCCTTTCTAGTGAAACCCACTCCTGTCACATATTCACACTCCAAGGAGAAATACTGCAACCTCGTACTTGCATCCCTGCCGTGGGACTCATCCTGTTTCAGCAATCCTTCGATGCTGTTGATAGTAAGAGTTCATTATATGATAGCTTGCATTTTGATATTTCCCTATGTCACTTTAAAGCAGATAGGTTTCACTACTTGATATTCCTTGATATTTCTTCTTTCTTTAACTAACATCTCATTATTTCAGAAGAAATTACCATCGTAATTACTCTTGGTGCTTGCTAAAACAAAGAAATTAATGCTAACAGTCATCTTGCTGAAGAGAGAATTGCTGAATGGGCCAAAGGCAGTTACCTTCTATATCAGCCTGAACAAAGAAATGGTGAATCTCAATACTGGGAAAGCAAACAACTGAAATGAAAGCCTCTATCTGCTTTACACTGCAGAGGAAAAAAAAAAAAAAAAAAGGAAAAGTTGTTCTTTAGGTAAAGGAAGGTTTGAAAGGAAATATGACAGAAGAAAAGTATTGATACATACAGGTTTATGTGTGCCTATAAAAGGTAGTGTATGTGTAACTAAAACACCATTTGTGAGATCAGATGATAGGGGAGACAAAGAAAGATATTGTAATCTACCACTGAAAGTTAAACCTACCAAATACTAAAAGCAATTATGTCTGTTAATATGCATGCAAGTAAGCGTTTGCTGGATCAGATCAGTCATGAATATTCATATGATAATCAGATGCTTTAAACTTCTAAATATTTAACTTACTAACTTGATCTAGTTTCACATTTTCATTTTCCTTAAGCTGTTTGATGTTCATTACTTGGTTTATTTTATAAAGCAGAAATTTCAGTGATCTATCATGCAGTTCAAATAATACTGTATAAAGTCCAAGTAATCAGTTTATGAACAGTTTATGAGGAAACCACAGAACAATTGCTCTTCTTATGAAGTTTGAATGTCAATTAACAAGAGACATCACAAGCTTTAGGACCAGCTTGTGCATAACAGCATTAAACAATTTAAAGGTGTTAGATTCGCTAATACTACTTAACTGGTTTTAAATCCAAGGAATCTTGCTTTCTTTGTGCAGGAAAGGATCCTATTTCACATATTTTCAGATCACAATATTAATTAGTGCTTGCCTTTTTTATTTTGGGGGATTGTCCTTTTTTTTTTCCCCTGGAGAATCCTGAATAGAAGAACAAGGTCTCTTCCTCAGTAGAAGCATACCCCAGTGTCCTGCAAAGATAGGTTCTATCTATGGTTTGATCTATGGTTTGATCTAAATGGGGAATATGGTGAATTTTATGACCTTAGTAAATGATTCACGATGATATGTACTTCATAGAACACTGCCATTGGAGATACATCTATACCCGTATAAAGGCCAAGTAAAAAACAACTCACAATATAAGTAGCATTAAAGATATTTAAATGCATATGAAGGAAGTAAAGTCATAGACTTTTAGCTTACCTTTTTCAGAAAAAAGTAAATTCAGAAAAAAAGTGTTTAGTGGGAAAAACCACATGTGAGATGTGCCCTTCCTCATCTGTCTGTACAGTGGTAGACTAACTTGAAGAGCAGTGGTATCTCTCTCCAGAGAGAGAAGCCTCTGTACATCAGACTACTAAAGGTGCCTGAGCGACAGACATTTCTGTCACTGTAGCAGGGCTGGGTACAGTGGCTGAGTAGAGATTGCCATCCCATAGCTGAGGAAGCTTTCATTGCCTAAAGTTTAGTGTGGACCTTTTGTGCAAATGTCCAATTACTCCTTGTCTATACCCTGCATGCTCCTCAGAAGTAGTTTTCAGGGAGCGCCTGAGATCTCACTGTGGAGTCTTTCTGCACAGGTCTCATACACTAAGACAATTTTGTATTAGTGAGTGCTAGGGAGTGAAAGAGAAGACGGTGTGTCTGCAAATAATTCAAATAAAGCAAAACCATTTCTGAGAAGCTATTCCACCTTCTGAACATGCTACAAACTTTGATGCAGACTAGTTTAAATATGCATTTTGAAATCACATAACATGGTTACGTTCCAAAAATAGAGGAAGGTGTAAACAGAAGTGTCAACCAGCCCTTCTGGCTCTTGAAAAGACAGCTTGAATTAAAGTGAGAGACTCTGAAAATATAGACTGCCTGAGGAGGGAAGTGTCAGGAATGCATGTCACATGAGAGTGCATCTTGCTGGTATTTGCAAGACCACTCCTTATCTCACAAGGGAATAAGCTTAAGAACAAAGTGACTCTGATGGAGGTCAGCACAAGATGAACACTTTCCCTGGGAAGTGAGTAGCAATATCAGTGAACTCATAGCCCTGCTCCTGAGGGTGTTATGGCCTTTAATATGAGACAAAAGAAAATATGAACAGCTGTTAACAGTACAAGCGTTGGAGAGTGCTTCCAGCTGCAAGGGTCTGAAATGAGTGTGGAAAAAACATATCAACTGAGACACTGCAGTTCCCATTGCTGTCAGGTACCAGTAAGCTAATATAGCAAATAGGTAAGCAAATTACCAAGCCTAATGCACTCTTTAAAACTGCATTTATTGTAAAAGACAACTTCTTTATTTACCAATAAACAAAATCACTAAAAATGAGTTTACTTCTGTTATGTAAGGTAAGAACAGCTCAGCCAGAAGCATAAGTTAAGTGAATATCTGTGTAACCCCTCCTGCAGTTAAAGACTAGCACAAGAATTGAGCCAGATCCTCATCTAGTGTAATAGACTGAGCTACTCTGAATTTGTTTGAACTACAATTATTTTCACAAGGCACAAGACTGTCTCACAGTATATGCAGGTGTGATCTGGGCTAAAAAGCTGATTTAACGATTGCTTTCTCATGTATCAAATGATGGGTTTCTGAAGTATTTTTGAAAATAAAATCAAAACTTTTTTTATTAGCTTCTGTGCAAACACCACAAAGCCTTATTGCTATAATGTTCATAAACAGGACCTGAGCTAAACCTTAACAAGTTTCCCACTGATTTTAAAAGGGTTTTAAAGTCTAGAGGGAAATAACATAATCCTTCATGAAGTGAAAGAAATACAGTTCTAGATTTTATGCAACTTAAAAATGGATATAGTAACTTAGTAGTTTATTTTTAAGAGTTGCTAAGAATTTAAAATCTCCTTTATTTATTGGTTTTACTTCCTTTTCCTCTGAGGGAAACAACATTGCAAAATAAGCCTTTTATGGACTGTAAGAGAATAATAAAACAGAACAATTATTGGAAAAACAACACATTGTAATGGATTTTTTTATATGCTTAGCATCTATTGTTGAAAACCTGTTAGAAGAACTAAGAGATACATTAAGAAAAAAAAAGAAGAAATTATATAATTGGTTTTCATACAGTGTATTCTGTAAAAAATAGTAATCAAAAGAATTTTCTTTGTTAATTTTTTTTTTTTGGTTCAGACTATTGTTCCAGTTTCAGCTGTGTGGCACAGTTATAGATCCTGAATGAATTCTAGGACAGTTGTTAGGGGCTATCAGCTCCAATCTTAAAACCTATTACATAATATGTAGTTTTATAATTGCTTACACTTAATACAGATAACATTTGTGTTTCATAACTTACATTGGTAAGTTAATAATTATATGTATTTTAAGTTGCTGTTCCACATGTGCTGCATAAGCATGTTCATCACTAAAGACCTGACTGAGTGTTAGTAAGTGTGAGTAATAGCTTTTCAAGATTTTTCTTTGCAATTGTTTTAGTCACAGGTATAACAGTGAAGTCTTGCAAATAAGACAAGGAATGTTAAAACTTAGATGTTAAAAATTAGACTAAAAAAAGTTTGACCAGAATTAAATTTGAAGGGAGGGGAGGGGAGAAGAGGGGACGGGGAGAGGAAGGGGCAGAGGGAGGGGGATAGGAAAGGGGAGAGGAAGGGGGAGAGGAGAGAACAGGACAGGACCAGACTGGACTGGACCGGACCTTGTATGTTTTGAATGTTACATTATCAATGCATGTAACCTGAGTAGCCTGTACTATGCTTAGCATAGGAGTAAGTGAATGTTATAGTTACATTGCTCAAATTTAGACCGAAGAGTAGAGAAAAATACTGAATTTTATGGAGGAATTGGGAAAGAATCCATACTGGAGCAGTTCATGAAGAACTGCAGCCCATGGGAGGACTCAGACTCACACTGGAGAAGTTTGTTGAGGACTGTCTCTTGTTGTAGGGACCACATACTGGAGCAGGCAAAGAGTATGAGGAGTTGCCTCCCTAGGAAGGAAGGAGTGGCAGAAATGTGTAATGGATGAACTGATGGAAACCCCCATTCCCCCTTCCCCAGCACTTCTGGGCAGAAGAAGAGGTAGAGAAAATCAGGAGTAAAATTAAGCCCAGGAAGAAGGAAGCAGCAGGGGGAAAGAGTTTCAAGATTTAATTTTTATTTTCTCATTATCTACTCTGATTTTGGTTAGTAATCAATTAAACTAGTTTCCCTAAATTGAATCTGTTTTGCCAATGACAGTAACTGGTGAGTGATCTCTCCTTGTTCGTATCTTGATCCATGAACCTTTCATTATATTCTCTCTCCTCTCTGTCCAGCTGAGAAGATGAGTCGTGGTCACCTGATATCCAGTCGGGTTCATCCCAACATGCTGGTATTCAAAGAATAGCCTTCTTTGGTGTATCTTTGCAGTTCTTTTCTCCAATGGGTTTTTTTAACTTGGAAAACAGATTGGTAGGGGAGGCTTTTACCTGTATTGTAAAGGAAGAAGAAAATGTTTATACATATTTACTCTAATATAAATTAAGAACTATATTTACACTTACATCCAGGAAAAATTTTAGAGTAAGCACTTTTTTAGAAATTATTTTCTTTGTTTATTTTTTTGTTTTGGTTCAGCTGAGATGCCCATCTCCCAGGTGTATTTACAGCCTGACATTGTGTTTTCTTAACATAAGCAAAGAAATTGCAAATGTGTCAATGTTTAAAAATTTAATTGGATCTATTTTTGAATCTTTGACTGTACAGTGCCCAGAGGGAGCCACAGGAATGTCTTTAAAAGACCTAAAATAGTATTTCTATTCATAAAAATGTCACGGCTTTACAGTCCAGAATCTCATCGCTCTGCAGGCTAAAAGTGAGTGCAAGTCTCAAGGGTAAAATCTTCTTCCCAGTGGAACAAAGTGTTTTGCTAAGGCCTCATGGAACCAAAAGACATAAAACTTTTACCTTAAGAAAAAAAAAAAACAACTAGCAGAGAAGGGAGGGATAGCCATAACAAGAAGAAAAAAAAATAATTATTTTACTTCTAAGCTTGAAGCAGGTTCATGTATGGTGGGAATACAAGAGTTTAGAGATTGTATTTTGGCACAGAATTAAAGTTCCTTTGACAATATGGTCACTGTTCTATAAACAAGCCATTTGAAGTTAAGGAACCTTACTATAAGAAAAATCCTACCAAGCTAAGCTAATGGACAGTTAGAGCTGCCAAAAGTGTTTACGAGGTATAATGTTATACCACAACATATATAAAAGAATTAGGGATGCCATTTGTATGTAGATGGTATCTACCAGTCCGGTTTCTGTGATATCACTACATAGACAATAGGGAAAACAAAACAAAAAAACCCCAAACAAACACAAAACACTCAGAAGAAAGATTTGTCTGATTCCTTTTCTTCCTCCGCTCCTCATTGAGAAATATCATAGGAATGACACCTTCTCCTTCAGCACATTTCATCATAACATTAATCTTTAAGGCACCCTGACTCTTGTTCTTGTTTTCCCCAAACTTGAGCCAGCAACTGTGTTGTATACAGAAGGGTTTTTTAATTCTGGTTCAGTTTCCTTCTTTTAAAGTTTCTATGTGTAAAATACTATTGCTTTTTTTCTTGTTGCATTCAAGTATTTTCCACAGGTGTTTTAAACCTTCTTCCACCTTCAGAATTTATTTGAACTCTTTGTACCAGTCCTTGCTACTAGCTGGATCTCAGACACTGAATGAAGGCAGACTTGGCAGCTTTCAGAAGCTTTACTGGTAAATAAACAACATCAAGTACAGAACTAAAATGAACCAGAAAAGATAGGGGGAAAAAAAGACAACAAAAAGAACCACAATACAGGCAAACAAACAAAAACCTCCCACAGATAAACATGATACTCAAGGGAGTTTGAGGGAGGAGTTTAAAAACTCAAAAAAAATCAATTTTTTAAACAAATCATGAGTAATCTGAAACATATGAAAAAGCACTTCACTAAATAAGGAGTGGGTGCCAGTAGAATGGAAGACAGCTGGAAGGTAGCATATTTTCTGACAAGCATCCATTCACTGGAAAACAAGTAATTGTTTTTAATAGTTTCAGCTAACTCTGGCAGAGGAGTTTAACTATAAATCCATAATATCCGAGGAATGCAAAACAAGAGAGGATTTAAATCTAGGAAAAGAAATAGAATAAATTATAAAGTCTTAAAGCTTAGGGGGAAAAGTCAAAATTGAAAGGGTCTTAAATAAATTTGAGATTAATTAATAGCCAATTAGAAAACTAGTCCTTGAGAAAATCTTTGTGAATGAGGGTTGGTTCGACTACCCTGAACATTGCGCATTAGCTACTCCAGGGCTTTAAAACATCAGAAGCATTAAAACAGCAAAATACACCGGGTTTGCAGAACAGCACCTATGGTGGTACATTTCAGTTGAATCTGTGAATTCAAAAAACCCAGGCCACAATCTAAGCACTGGCACATGGCTGTTTCTTTTATCAAATTATTAGCATGGACATTGGTACCATTATGGTCGATGACAAACTAGCAGTCTCCCACAGGTGGTTTCATTTCTGGTTGTCAGCTTAGGTGCTGCCATGCAATGTAGCTGATCAGACATGAGTCACACCATTCTACTGACCTGAAGGGCTGTCAAATGGTCTCTGCCCTGTTTTATCTGCTAGTGTAGGTATGGTATTTTGATACACAGAATGACACACAATGACCTATTTCCAGCCTAGGAATAAGGCATGAACATTAAAAAATAACAGAAAACTGTGTAAAAAGAGGAAGCTCCACAGAAATCCCCATGAGAATAATGATCATTGCATCTAAAGATAAATGGTTTATTATTCTGAATAAAATCAGAAATCGTTTAATTTTATTTTTTTTTTATCATTGTGCAGGGGTGCACAAGCTGGATTTTATCACAATTTTTTGTAGTAGCATTGAAATAAAAATAGTAAATAATGGAAAATAAATGGGTAAAAAAAATTTTTCTTTACCCTAACTATAGCCTTATATAAGCTATATTTAGAATATATACCAAAATGCATAATAAAACAACTTGTAAAGTTGAGAGTTCATGACCAAAGAGACCTTTTTGCTTCTGATATATAGACTAGAAAAGCATCGGGTCACTGAGAATATTTTACCTAATGCTACAGGAAAGCAAATTACCACTAACAATAATCGCTATAGGAGAAGAAGCCATCAAAAAAAATTAAATGAAGAAACATTTATAATAAATAACACAGAGAAATGAGACTAATCAAAGACTCGAACATTTTCAGATGCAGGTGTTAAACAAAAATTTGCAGAAGTAACTGGGACAGACAACCCTCACTGACTGTCCCACCTTCTGATGAGAGTTTTGAAACTCCAGAGGTTTCCAGTTAACTGTCTTCCTACTGCCATTTCATATTTTCCAGACTGATTGTTGTTTACGTTCATGAGCTATGATTATGCAATAGCTCAGGAATCATAAGGAGCTTAGCTCTTCCAAGTCCAGAAGGCAGAACAAAGGGGATTTTTTTCTCTGCAGCCAAGTAATCTAACATTTTGCACAGTATTTTGTTTTGATTTGAGAACTACACACTTAGTCTCAGAGGTCAACTATTTTGCTCTTCTTTCTTTTTTAGGCAAACGTGTCCAATAATCCTCTTCAGTTATCTGAACTCTGCTTTTTCTAAAACTCTTTTGTGTCACAGAGAGATAAGTTATGGCTGATGCCTTAAGCTACAGAAGGCCAAAATATGTTTTTCTCAGTCTATAGGACACTGGCAGAGGAGCAATATGTCTGTAGCTGTTACCCCTTTTCATCTCTCCTGTCATCTTGATATGTTTGTGAGTCATGTTGAAGTCTCAGAAGTGCTTGGTGTCTTCAGACAGTTAAAGAAAGTGCTGTTTGGGGTCCAGATGTTACATTTGTATTTCACTGGAGAAAACTCAGCTTGTTGATCCTGTTACTGTGATCAAGTGCTATATCTTTCTGCTGAGACAAAAGTTAAAAGGACAATCAAGTGGAGAAAGGAAAAAAAAAAGAAAAGAAAAAGACCCTTCAATGACTATTATATGATTAAAACCAAACTAATTTTCAGGACTTTTTATCTCATTTGCTGGGGAAAAGAAAGTTATTGTAATAAAAATCCATCTCTAAATTTGCTGCTTTTGGTTTTCTCTCTCTTATACATCAATAACTAAGCATTTAAAGTCTCCTTATTCTTAAACCTACTGCTTCTTATACCTATTGTTTCCATCACTAAACGGTTTGTTCAGTTAAGTTTAAAAACTATGCTTTAGTTTCTGCTATGCTACAAGGAATTCTTCAATTGAACATTAATTTTATAAATTGAAAAATATGAACATAGATATTTCTCAGTATATTTCAGTACTTACAGTCAAGACATTAATTTATTTATATAATTTAAATACACATTCATATTTATACACACACATACACTCAGAGTTTCCTCACTGAGACAATTAAGCATTATAAAAATGCATTAAAAAGTAGGCATATTATATAATTATTTTTGAAGGTAACCTGCATGAAATAAAACATACTTTTTCTGCCTTTCACTCCATTATGCAAACTTATTAAGAAGCTTATAAGAGAGATATACTACTGATCTTCTCCAAATCCTTACTATAACAACTTAATTTAATGATACATTACAGATTTTTAGAGAAAGACAGTGATTTTTAGCTTTTTTCACTGGCATAACAGGGGACTTAAATATGTAAAATTCCTGAATTTGATATGTTTGTGGGGAATGACTTTGTTTTATCAATAATTTTGCACACAGCTATGCAAGATATTTAAGGTTTCAGCAGGGATCTGGTTTGTAACGGTAAGCACACTTGTAAAGGCTTAGACATATCTTCCTTTTTATCTGCTGTAGTTTTTGAGTATGTTTTCCCCACTGGACACCTTACAGAAAGTAAATGTACGTAATAAGCAAATACATCTATGCTCTTTTCAGTAGAGCATTCAGACCAATTTAAATAATGCATTCCTACTTCTCTTCAAGTGCTTTCTTTATTCATTATCCATATGAGTTAGAAGTCTTCACTCTCCTTATAATCAAAATAATGAAATAGTCACTTTCAGAGCACAAGTAATTTCTAACTAACATTTATAAGGGTTCAGATAAATCTCTTATTTTTTGCCCACTGAAAATGCTAGATTTCTGTCTCAGACATGAACACACCTATGCGGTGGTTATAGATGTCATGTAAGTTACACATATGTTATATATATATTTTATATATTAGTTATATAAGTTATATACAGGTTAGGCAAAATTAATCCCACTTGAATTTTTTACAAAAGTCCCAGAAAGTGTTCAGCATCACACTTGGGGTTCTGAGTTACTGAAACTGACAACTGCAGTTTCTAATTTCTTTTGTTAAGATTAAAATGATGTGTAGGCTTTGTCCTATGGGTCATCCATAAATCAACCAGGGATGAAAATGATTGATTACTATCATCTTTGTCTAATAATAAGCTGCAAATGCTCAGCTGCGTGGGTCTGAGATTTAAAAAGTTAAGAAGAGGTCAGTTAGAAATGGTGTTTTGATTGGTACTGTGTTTGCACAGATTTTGGAGCTTTTTCGTATTGCTATATCAAGGGAAATGTGGCTGTATAAGTGGCAGTGCACTGAATACTACTTGTCAGGTTAAGTCCTTCACAGCACATTATATCTTGTCATAGTTTCAGTTTAGGTAATTTCTTTCCTTTTTTTTTTTTTCCTCAACACTTCTGGTAGCTATTTTCCACAGTCATATGTAAGGATAGTATTATGCATGTCATAGTAAGATGCTTGGTTATCATTTTACATTTCCTAATAAGCATGAAAAAGATATCCTTTGAAATGTCAGTAACTGAGGCACAGGTATTTATAAACTGCACTAATCCCTGGATTGTCTTTCTGAATGTGTTTCACCTAAAACATTTTTTAAATCTGGAAGAAATGACCTTCATTTATCCAGCACTGTCTTATTTTTTAATTGCTGGTGTGTCTTTTTCCTTACAGTAATAAGTAAGTAAGCTTTACTTTTCCATCTGGGCAAGTACACCTTAAAAAACGTTCGGCATTAAGATTACCACAGCATTAAGACCTCAGAGTCCTTTTCCTTCTGACGTGTTGCAGACTTAAAAGCGTAAAGACTTAATGGGACAAATGAGAGCCTGGAGTAATTCTCCTTTTCTGTGTAATTTAGTGCAAAAGTTGACACACAAGAAGTAAGTATGGATCACAGAATCATAGAAAGCTTGGGTTGGAAGGGACTTTAAAGATCACCTAGTTCGAATCTCCCTGTCATGGCAAGGACATCTTCCATTAGACTAGCTTGCTGAGGTCTCCATCCAACCTGGCCTTGAACACCTGAAAGGATGAGGAATCCACAGCTTCTCTGGGCAACCTGTGCAAAATGTCTTCCTTATATCCGATACAAATCTCTTTCATTTTAACACATTGCCCTTTGTCCTCTCACTACAGGTCCCATTAAAAAGTCTTTTTTCTGTCATTTCTTTCTGCTTCTTCTGAGTATCTTAGAATGGTGGTTAATTTATAACACTGCTCTAGAAATATCCACATAATCACAAACTGGGCAAGTATGTTTAGATGGCATAATGCCATGATGGAGAAAATAGCTTTGTCTCAGGAGCCTTTTGCAACAGGATTAATTAGCTCAGGTGGATTTGTGTTTTGGCATATCTGTTTTTTTCCCAGTTCAACAATTAACAAATCTAGAACCTAACTTGTGTATTTGTGAGCAATGCTCCCTTGTACACTGTTGAGGACATCATAAATTCCATTGAATTCTGCATTTTTTTAGTAAGAATTTTTCTTGTATGAAAACTTATATGGTCATCTTCTCCATTGTATACCAGCAAGTCTAATGTTTTTGTTTAGTGTATAAGCTGTGCAGCATAAAGGAATGTATAAGAAGCAGAAAAACTTAGGAAAAAGATCTTCCTTTTAAATGGCTTTCAGAAAACTCTCCTGATTTGCCTTTTTTTTTGTTTTGTTTTTTGTTCCCTTCTGCAAGCAGAAGAACAACTCAAATAATAAGGGCCTCAGTAAATCTAACAGCTCTTGGCAAGTTGGTGTCTCTTATAATTTTTCATGATGACAGCTTATAATGACATACACTGTTATGTTGCCAACTCTCATTAGCGTAAGGTAGCAGAACGTTAGTGCTGTCATTTTCTTAAGCTGCCTTGTTTTTGCTATGGCATGGCATTACATCCTTGTTTTAAATCAAACATCTGCTCTTTGTGTCTACAACCAAGCTGAAGAACGATGGTTGTATAATATAGCAAACAAAAGACACTATTTTGCTCTTCATCCAGATGAAGTTGTTGATGATGTGGAAATGATATTCTCTTTTCAGCTTTAATGCCTGAACTAAATCTTTTTTGCAATATTTGAAACTACTGTATACAATATTTAGTTGTTTTAATAGATAATTAATTCATTAAGACTTATGAAAAGAAAACATTAATTAGGCTACATTGCAATAGAAATTTTTATTTGAATTTAACTGTCTTTCTCTTTTTTTTTAATTCATAAAGGTCCTACAAAAGCAATAATTACAACCTGGTTCTTATTAATGTCAAATTGATTATCTTATTGCTCTAAATTCTAGGAAATAAGAGAAGTAAAATATAGATATTTATTCTAATATATTGTAATCTTAAAATTCAGTTTTATTCTGTGACTAATTCTAAGGAAGTCAGATGCATTTCAATTATTTTATGAAGAAATTACCAGTTAATCCCCTTCTTTCTAGACTATTTCTAATCTTTCTAGAACTGCCAAAGAGATGTTTCCTGGTTAGGTATGGGTGAGAACACAACCTGCATAAGAAAAAAGAACAGAAAATATCACTGATTTTTTAAAGATTTCCAAAAAGAGTATTCTCTATATTAACAGCTATTTAAAAAATTAATAATGTTTGAAACAGATAAAATGTGAGACAAATAAAAAGAAATTAAAATAATTTGACTTTTTTTAAAGCAGTGAACTCAGTTTTTAAGATCATGGTCACATATGAAATTTAGTATTTCCCTGAGAATACTACAAGAAATGTGATGTTCATGGTATGTACTTCCAAGGAAAAAATAATACTCAGATTTATTTAATAGCTGCACAATCAATAAAGTGTGTCTCTGGATGAAAAAGTGGAATGATGTTGAAATTTTAGGATGTCAGCAATAAAAGATCCTTATGGTAGAATTAATTTTAGTTCACTGGAGAGCTGTTAACTGAGGCTGAATTGCTGAAATACGAACTTATATGCATGTAGAAAAAGAACAGTTTCAACTGACTTTTTAGTAGGATGGCTTTTTGATGGACAGTCCTCTTAATATACAAGGCTGTAAACTAAAAGTCCTAAATTTAAGCCTTTATTTTATATGTCAGATTTTCCATATAGTTCCATAATCCATACAGATTATTTACAGAATATTGGGAAGGAAGGAATTTGAGAGAAGAATTTGGGGGGGGGGGGCAGGGGGAGAGGAGAGGGAAGAAATAAGAAAAAAATAAAAGAAAACAAAACAAACTCCCTTGTCATTTTTTGTAAAATCCAAGGCAGCTATCAACAGAAAACTCATCGTATTGCAGCTCTTCTCCATGATAATTTTTCTCTTTGAGGGAAGAGAATAATAGAATATCTCATCACAAGGAACCCATTAAGATCATAAAGTCCAACTACCTACTCCTCACAGGACTACCTAAAAATAAACCATATGACTAAGAACATCTTCCAGATGCTCCTTGAACTCTAAAAGGCTTGGTTTCGTGACCACCTTCCCTGAGGAGCCTGTTCCAATGACTGACCACCCTCTGAGTGAATAACCTTTACCTAATGTCCTATTTGAACTTCTTTTGATGCAGCTTCATTACATTTCCTTGTGTCTTATCACAGGTCATTCTATGACAGTATGATCCTCATTTTGTAAAGTATGGGGGAAATAATAGACTTCAATTTCTTTAACCAAAATGTTATGTTTTTTTCTCAGTCTGCATTTGGTGAAGTTGGTGCATCAGTTTATGCTGACTTAGTCCAAGGACAATGTCTCTGTAGTCTGTTTCTAACAACATTGAAAAAATGAAGGTGAAAAATTTATCTCAGTCATGAATTGTGGCTGAGCTACTGTTCAGTGAACTAAAGGCAAGAACAGAAGGCTGGCAGCATTCCATCCCCAAGCCAAGATAGTGCTGAAGTGTGTTTACTTCCCATTTGTGTCTCACTCACTGATAGCAACAGTGATGCCAAGATTGCAAAAGTAGCTGCAGAAAACTCGAAAGAAAGAGAGCTAAAACGAGGTAAAATTTGTAATGACTACCATTTTAAACTAAACAAATCTGAAAAGGTTTTTAATATTTATAAGAAAGCTTTGAAAGCTATCAAAATAAAAACAGAAATTAAGGGGTGTGACTACAAAATGATACACAAAACAGAATATGCCAGCAGAATTCTAAAATGAGAATAACTGTATTTAGAGTGCACTGACTAAAGACCTCACATATATTTCACACAATATACCCTATTTGATTTTTATTCTGCAAGTTTCAGTTCTCCTAAAAGCTGTTAGGTAGCTCTTTCTTTTCATACCACTATCTTATGTATAAACATATATTTATTAAAAAAATAGTAAAAGTGACCCCAAGACCAAGGAGGAATAAATTTGCACCATCAACATAATATTCTTCTCAGCAAGAGCCTCAGGACTGTGATGATTTGTCATAACTCCCTGGTCCAATTTTTCTTGAAGACAAAAGCTGTAGACCTTAGGACTCAGAGGACCCTTGGAAGTATAAACATAACACCAGAGGAAGACCCAAGTGAGTACAATATGTATGTATTTACATTGTATTACTGAATGTCTTAGCTGTAATAATAATAATAACTCCTTTTGCATTTTGATTAGACCCATAAGGCCTTAATTAGACTAATAAAAAATTATTGGTTCCACATAGAAGGCATGTTCCTTCTTACTCTTTGCAAGACTTTGAATGTAACAAGGAAGGAAGGAGAAATTTACTAATGGAGATGCAAGATCTACTAATTCCCTATTTATCTCATTTATTACTAACTAGTCCTACCTATATAATAAGGATATTGTCTCACTCCATCCTTCACACTAATCGTCTCTATAGTATAATTAATTTAAGGTTTCTTGAATGGGTTTACAAAAGGAACAGGTTATCACCCTTATCAAAACAATAGAGAAAATCAAACTAAATATCTCACAGGGAGAGTTTTGATTTCTAGGGTGCAGAACTTTAAGGGTGTTTTCTAGGGTGCTACTTTAAGACCAAAGTTAAAAGGTGTTCTATGGGAGGTGGAATGATTTATGAAACTTAGCTTTTCCTTTCCATTCATGCGCTAAGTACTTTGCAGATATACATCTTTTTGTCTGGATTAAAATGGGAAAATATTCTTTGAGAATGCAAAATTAGCTTCTATCAATAGTGAGATTTGCTGTAAATCAGATATCTTTAAATTCACTACCTGATTTCAATTCACAAATCATAAGGGCGAGAATTAAGAAGTCTCCTGACCCTTACTGATCATTCATTAATTGAGTTACTTTGATATTTGTTGTTGTGCAACTTTTAGCCTGAGGAATTATTGTTTCCCTGTGCAGCAGCTGCAGAAACAGATGCTAGATTTGGTTTGGTGGCATACACCCAAGAAAACTTAAATGCAAAACAAAAATGATTTCTGGCCTATTGCCAGATGGTTCCACTTTTCCATCTGCTAGAGAGATTTTAATTTGCAATCACTTTTTTAAAAAATGTTTTGGAGACTTTGCAATCATATTTCTTTATAAATGCATGCTTGACTGGCAGCCAAACTTTATTTGGCAGCTCTCTGTGGTTAGATCACCTTCTTACAGTATTGTTGGGACTCCTCACAAGCAAGTAGTTTGGGTGAACCTGACTGACATGTATTGTAAACATGGCAAGAGGTTCAAGGCCACTCTTGGATGAAAAAATAGCAGAAACTTCCTCCATTGAGAAAGGATCACACTTGCAAGTTCAGCAATAATATGGAGTCTTTCCAGACCCTGAACACAAAAGTTATGCCTGGAAAAATATTAAAGACACAATGAGAAAAAAAATTATTTGCTTTTTAATTAAAACTATAAATATAAGAAATAAATTTTAAATATAATTTAAAATTTTCAGAACTAACAAAATAATGAACCGCAAAATTATGGCTGTTCAGTAGCTCATCATACTAACATAGAAATGGAGCAACAATATCTCCCTTTTAAATTTCTCAGGGCTCTATGTTCAGTGTCTCCAAAAGACCCTGTTGTACAAGCCCTTTGACAGCATTAAAACTGACCACAACAATAAACAATATGATAAATAGATGAAATAAAATTCCAAATATATTAAAATAAAACAAAATTGAGATTTCATTTGGCAATTTTATTTGCATGAGTTACATATAATCTGTTAGCAATTGTCTACAGTTATTCATGTGTCTTTCCAATGTCATAATCTCAGAATGCCGTATTTCTGCACATCTATACTCAGACATTGCAGGATGAACCTTGTATCTTAAAAAAACATTATGAGTTAAATTTATTGACAAAATTTTGCCTAGATTTTTTGCATATATATAATGAACTAACATGCTTCTTCAAAAAAGCATTCTTGCCTGTTTACTGATTTTGAAATTACCAGGAATTTTTACTTCTTTTAGATTCCTTTGAAAGTCTTTCTACTTGCACTCCAACTCCTTCTGCAGCTGGTGCCATGGCCATTCCCTAACACCATCTAGGTAAGTTTTTATAACCAGCGTCTATATGCAGGACCTAATAATACACAATGCTGGTGAAAAATCTTTCCCTTTCAATAGGACTGAATGCTTTATAAAGAAAGGCCACTATACCTTTCTTGACAGCTTATGACAGACCTCTGTCACAGGTTTTAGAAAGGAGGCAAGAGACAGTGGTCTTTTTTTAAATAATTTGCATTGGTGCAGATGCAAGTGAATGCACTGACAACAAAAATGCCTATTTTGATAAAAACCTCACTTTTCTTGAGGGGGCATAGCCTGCAATCTATTCATCACTCTTTAGTGTGGGTTGGGATAACACAGTGTGGTGACAATGAAGCAGAAGTGGTGATCCTGACCTAAAATCCAGAAAGT